>OX381711.1:27500-361320 GCA_947462335.1 Harmothoe impar | reverse complement strand
GGAACGGGACTATAGTTAAGTACTGTTTATTACTCAATCGACCTGCAGCCAATCAGAGGCCTCCCTTTTGGCGGGAAATTCAAAAGCAGCCAATGAGAGGCCTCCCTTTTGGCGGGAAATTCAAATAGGTCACGTGACCGGAAGTGACCTACTTCCGGTCACGTGACCTTTGGGCGGGAAATTCAAATAGGTCACGTGACCGGAAGTGACCTACTTAAGAGGGTCACGTGACCACCATGTTGGCGGGAAATTCAAATAGGTCACGTGACGGGAAGTGACCTACTTAAGGGGGTCACGTGACTACTAGGTTGGCTTTCAAAATAAGTCACTTGAGATTTTGATGGATAAATAAATTTAAAAAAAGAAAAAAAAAGCAAGCTGAAAAAGCTTGCTAAAAAATAATTTAAAAATACGGCTCTTTTTTTCTAGGAGGGGGGGAGAGGGGCACTCTGGGGGGCACTCTTTAAGATGCATGGGGGGGGGAGGGGGGGAGGGGGGGAGGGGCAGGGTTTTTTAAGAGTGAGACTCGCTTCTCTGCCCTCTCTAAAAGAGAGGGCAGAGAGGCGAGTCTACTTACAATGAAAGGTATCATGATCGCGTTTATGATGATGTGCATCTCTTGCTGGCTAGACTTTCAAGCAAATTTGCTAAAGTCCAGCCCGTTATTGAATGTCTGGCCTAGCCTGACCCTCAGTAGAACAGTCCTTGACCCATCTATTATAGTCTAGCAGCGCCTGACCCTTGTATGAGAGTAGTATTGGCGACATTGGCTGACTCTGATATTTACCTGTGTGTACGGAGAGAGGAGAGGGTTCACAGCCACAGCTCTCTTAAGGCAAAGCTTGCGCTTATAGAGCACTACTAGTGGAGGTCTGGATAAGGAAGCTATGGCGGTTGTCTTCAAAAAAAATAAAAAATAGCCATGGCACATGTCGATGTCGCTTAATTATGCTCATATCTCATGTCGATTTTAAGAATTGCTCATGTCACCTGTCACTATGTTTTTCAAGCTTCATGTCAAATGTCACTAGACCTCATGTCGAATGTCGATTCTAAGAAACAGATATGTCACCATCTCGAATTTAGCGGTCCACATTGCCGCTGCTGCTGCTGCTGCTGCTGCTGCTGCTGCTGCTGCTGATTTGCTGTTGCTGCTGCTGTCGGTGCTGCTGCTTGTGCTGCTCGTGCAGCTGCTGCAGCTGCTGACAGCTGCTGCTGCTTGTACTGCTCGTGCAGCTGCTGCAGTTGCTGACGATGTCACGGATGCTGTTGACAGATGCTGCTGCTTGTGCTACTCGTGCAGCAGCTGCTGCTGCTGCTGCTGCTGACGATGTCACGGATGCTGCTGACAGATGCTGCTGCTTGTGCTGCTTGTGCAGCTGCTGCAGCAGCTGCTGCTTGTGCTGATCGTGCTGCTGCTGCTGACGATGTCACGGATGCTGCTGACAGATGCTGCTGCTTGTGCTGCACGAGACCGAGTAGCCGCTATTACTAATGCTACTAATACTAGTATGAGAAAATACATTTAGTCAGTCGACTAAATCAAGGAGGTTTTCTGACTTCAGTGGATCGTTTAGCCATCGGCCACAGGCAAAACTTGAAACCATTTTATACATGGGACAATTGGCAGAGTCGAAACATGTTGGTACGATGGGGTCGATCATGTTCATCATCAGTTCAGGCAAAGGAAGTGTGTCGACAGCACGCGAAAACTTCATGTCCGGATGTTTCAACACAACACTTTTTATCACACTCACACAGCTGCTTTGAAGAGTGAATCCTTGACCAAACTTGAGCTTTTCCAACACAGCTTTGGCCTCCTTCTGTGCAGTAAGGGATCTCTCTTTCGGGGTCATCGCAGTGCTGGCTAGCATGTCCTCAAAGTCTTTAACATAATGTTCCAACGGGCTACAAATGATGTACTCCAGATCATCGTCCGCATATGTCGTCTCCTCGCACCATACTTCTTTTGTTTCGAATTCCGTCATTTTCTGAACAATCTCCTCGTGAGTGCGTTGCATATATCGAAGCTTCTTCAAAGACCAGATAACTTGTATGCCGAACGCTGAAAAACCTGAAGGAATTTCACCACTACAGTCACGCCAACTATACGGAGCTAATAAAAATAGCTCCAACAAAATTTTCTCCCTCTGTCCAAATGAAACTACTTCCGTTCCGATGAAGTTGAAGCATGCTTCTATCCATTGCTCCTTGGTGACGTCCTTCCAATGTTTCTTTACCTCACATGCATCATAGGGCACTGTTTCTCTTCTTGCTTCTAGTGGGAGTTGCTTTTTCTTTCTTGGACTCATTTGGAGAGTTTCGATGCTCTGTAGCGTCGACACTTCGATAAGAAAAGAAGCTGTAAAGGTAGAAATAACCCTCATAACATGCTGAGCGAGCGTGGAGTGGACGATGCTATGATGATGAAGGGCGAGTCGAGAAAGTGTGATGAGTGAGAGCAGCGTTTCACTCCTTATGTACCCTGTCCTAGATAATCCTCTTAAACAGCTGAAAAGACTCTCTCAGTACAGAGTCTCTACTCAATTAAGTGATCTGTTAAGTAAGTTTTCACATGCTACTTGACTACTGCAGGGGGGTTTAGACTTAAGCAGCTTAGTGCACACACGTGTCTGTTAGAAAGCTACCTGCACACCTGCCTTCCTTTTTCACTAGTATTTACCCCTTGCCGACTAATAAGGCACCTATACACGTGTCAGCCTCCTTATATACGTCATTCTTCCTCTCGAGAGGAAGAAGCGTGTCTCTTCGTTTTTTTGTTTAAGAAGTGAGGGTCTTTAAGATCACGTGCCTGGAAGCGACTTGATGAAGCAAGTGACTAGAAGCGACGACGTCACATGCTTTTAATGAGGTGATCAGCTGTGACTGGCGGCGGCGGCGGCGGTGGCAGCGGCGGTGGTGCTGGTGGTGGTGGTAGTAGACGTTACTGTGGTCAAAGGTGATATGGTTTTTTTCCAACAGAAATCAGAGCTTTTATACAGAGGGAGTTTAATCCTATTTCCAACAGCACCCCAGCTGTCCAGCAGCCGCTCCGCTCCGTAAGAGCTTCTTAAGAGCTTAGATGACGAGGGGCGTGTCATCATCATCTTTGGTGGCCAGCTGAAAATGGTGTTTTTTCTTTATCCATTAGCCTTACCTCCTACTCCCTACCTGAGGACGACTCTCTCCCCCTTTAGCATTCATTGTAACAAACGTCAGAGGACAGGTGAAAATCTGATTTTCATGCACAGCCTTAGTCAGCTGTCACTCCTATTGAACTAGCTAGCCGCCGCCGGCCGGTCTACTCACCCCAGCTGTCCAGCAGCCGCTCCGCTCCGTAAGAGCTTCTTAAGAGCTTAGATGCCGAGGGGTATGTCATCGCCATCTGTGGTGGCCAGCTGAAAATGGTGTTTTTTTTCCTTATCCATTAGCCTTACCTCCTACCCCCTACCTGAGGACAACTCTCTCCCCCTTTGGCATTCATTGTAACAAACGTCAGAGGTCAGGTGAAAATCGGATTTTCATGCACAGCCTTAGTCAGCTGTCACCCCTATTGAACTAGCCGGCCGCCGCCGGCCAGTCTACTCACCACGGCAGGAGGCGGTGATTTTTTTTTGTTTTACACTTAAGTCGCTCACCACATGCACACGACTCTACTCACAGACAGACACCCCCGTCTTAGGGGGTCCTGCTTCACACTACACGCCTCCTGTAGTTTTTTTGTATACACACTCTAAGCTCATGACTGCTTAATCCTTTATACAGCTAATGCGCGTTGAATTAGTACAGTCGGTACACCGCCCGCTCATGGCAGTCCATCTCTCAAAAAAAAAGAGGGAGGGGGGAAAGAGATCCAGCTGAAAACGTCATGACTTATGTCTTTTGTTTCTCTTTGGGAATGTCCGCCGGTCAGCTGGCGGCAGCAACTGCTTAATCCTTTATACAGCTAACGCACGTTGAATTGCTGAACAAGGCAGTAAGTAGCTTAGCTCGTGTCAGTCGATCTCTCAAAGGGGAGGGGGAAAGGGATCCAGCTGAAAACGTCATGCCTTATGACTTTTTGTTTCTCTTTGTGAATGGTCACCGGTCAGCCGGCGGCAGCTGAAGAGAGCTGTAAGTAGCTTAGCTCTAGAAGCGAGAAGGAGTATATAAGAGGCCTGGAAACACCCGTTCACTCACTCAGTCTTTTGCTGCTCTCTACAGGCACCACCATGAGCAAAACACAACAACTACTGTCGTCCAAGGATCTAATCGAGTTCAAGAACAAGAAGAATACGCAGAACGGTGATCGTTTACTGTCAGCGTCTCCTCTTGCTACTGAAATTGAGACTACCGCCGCAACCGCTTGGTCTTATCACCCTCCCGCTGTAGCGAGCGCACACAGCAGTAGTAGCGACGTTGTTACACTCGCGACGGTTGTTGCTGCTGAGCACGCTGCTGCTGCTACTGCTGCGCCTGCTGCGGCTGCTAGTGATCCTCGTGCTGCTAGTGCTGCTGCTACTGCTGCTGCTGCTGCTGTTGCTGCTGCCGCGCCTGTTACTGCTGTGCCTGCTGCTGCTGCTGCTGCTGCTGCTGCTGCCGCGCCTGTTACTGCTGCGCTTGCTGAGGCGGCTGTGCTTGCTGCTGCTGTGCCTGCTACTGCTGCGCCTGCTACTGCTGCACTTGCTAGCGCTGCGCTTGCTCCTGCTGCTGCTGCTGCTGCTGCTGCTGCTGCTGCTACTGCTGCTGCTGCTACACCTCTTGCTGCGACTACCGCTACTAGTACTGACACGCAGTACGTTGCACAGAACCTCTCCACCGCTTCATCAACCGACGCCATCAACGCTGCTCGCGCTGAGACTTACAGCTATTCGGACACTCAGCCCCAGCAGCGCGTAGTAGACATACATGTCCTAAAGCAACAGGGTGAAACAGAGAACGACGCTGACGACGAGGCGTACGAGGAACCCGAAGGGTCACGGGCGCACAGTCCGTTTTTCGACCTCATTTCCACTGGTAGTGCGTCCGGTCCGTGGCGACTGCCCTCACCAATACCTTACGAAGTCATGTGGTTGCCCTGTTCCGACAACGAGTCGTCTGATACCAGCGCAGACGCTGCTCCTGTTATTGGTTCTGCTGCAGTAGTACCTGTATCATCATACTTCAAAGCAGAGCCGTTAGGATACTTGTCAGACGCTATGCTACTGAAAATAAGTGGTAAGTTGCCGACATCAGATTACATACGGTTAGGTTCATTCCTTGAAGTGAACTTGAAGGATATGGGATATCTCAGTTGTGAGACAAGTGTCATAACTCAAGCTAGAGAAATGTTCACTACTTGGTACCAGAAAAGTTGTACTAGTAGGTGGAAGGACCTAGCCGCCGCCTTGGAAGAATCTTACCGTATGGACCTCATCAAATTCTCACGTGAGTACATGGACAAGCATGACATGTGGGATGGCTTAGAGAGTGGAGACATGGAGTGGAAAGTGCAGAAATATTTCTCTCTTTTAGCTGAGCTCTGCCCTAGAGACTGGAAGACCATAGGGATCTACTTAGGGTTGACTTCTCATGAAGTAACTTCCATCTCTCAACCTGTGCCTTCTGACAGGACTGTGAAGAACCCTGTCTATGAAGTGCTGAAAGCTTGGAAGTACAACGAGACGTCTGAGCCTATGGCTCTGATGAAAGTGTTGGAAGACTACATGGGACGCGGCGACGTCGCAATGTATGTTCAAGGGTTGTATGCAGCTGTACCCAAAGAAATAAAAGTGAGCTGTGACACTCCAGTGTTGACGACTCTCGTCTGATCCCTGCAGTAAGATGGACATCTGTTGAAATCGATCCTACACTACAGACGTCTTTCAGTATGCTAATAGCATCGTGTGGTAAGAGGCGTCTAGTATTCGAAGTGATAAACAACGTTTATTTTTTTAATATTTGGTAAATAAGTGAAAAAACAAAAAAAAAGAAAAACATGCCGCAGGACGTTTGCGAAAAGTGTTTCAAAATTTTTAAAAGACCGTACAATCACGAGTGACCCGTAGAAAAATGAAGAACGATACCTAAGTTTTGCCCTCTATGCAGCGATGTCGGCTAGCGTCGCATACGACTTTCCGGGGTAGGAGGGGCAGCGTACGTCAGAGAATCCGACGCAGATTCCGACCCCTTGTTAGACCGAGTTTAAAATCACATAAACGAGAACGCCAAAGTCATCGAGAAAGCTGTGCTAGAAGTTTACCGACCAACCTTAGCGAAGTTACATGTAGCGATAGGTGAAGCTCTCCTGCTAGAGGAAGCGACATTCACCCCTTCTCCAGGCGGCTTCGCTGCAGCTCACACCAGACAACCGTTAGTTCAACTGAAGAAGCGGCTTCTGAGATACATCCGTCAAGCTCCAGTCGTACGCTTCAACTCGGAGAGTTACGACTTGAACCTGATCAAAAAATACGCCTTCACTCGTTATTTGCCTCCGGAGACCGAAGAAACCAACAATTCAGCGTCATAAAGAGAAGCAATCAATAGTTGACGTAGTAGTCAACTTTTTTAGCACTTGGTTACAGCTACGCGAATTATTTGCGAGCTTTCACTACAAACGAAGAGAAAGGTTGCTTTACTTACGAATGGATGACGTATACCAAGAAACTAGTAAACAAAAAACCCCTGCCACCGAGATCGACTTTTGACAGCGAACTGACGGGCGTCAAAATGGCCGAAATCCGACTACGCCACATGTCAGAAAGTTTAGTATGACAAGAAGAAGCAAACTATGACAGATTACTTGATCCACTACAACAACGAAGACGTCAAATCTTTCATAGAAGCTTTTTGAAAAAATCACGCTATTTTTTTCCAACATAGCAGCATTGTCATGTTGAAAGACGCCATCTCTCTCGCCAGTTTGACTTTACAAGACCTCTTCCAAAAACCCTATAAGCTGTGTTCACAACGTTCCCTCCGTTCGACGCCGTCCTCCACGCTCTGATCAAAGAAAATGTAGTCAGTGGTCCTTCCATCATCTTCCATAGATTTCACGAGAAAGAGTGTATAGGTGTCTTATAAGTCGGCAGAGGGTGAATACTAGTGAAAAAAGGAAGGCGCGTGTGCAAGTAGCTTTTTCTAACAGACATGTGTGTGAACTAAGCTGCTTAAGTCTAAACCCACCTGCGGTAGAAGCTCTGTACTTAGAGAGTCTTTTCAGCCGTTTAAGAGGCTTATCTAGGACAGGGTACATAAGGAGTGAAACGCCGCTGTCACCAGTCACACTTTCTCCACCCGCCCTTCATCTTCGTAGCATCGTCCACTCTACGCTCGCTCAGCACGTTACGATGGTTAGTTCTGCTATTTTCTTTGTTTATGAAAGTGTTGACGCTACAGAGCATCGAAACCCTCTCGAAATGAGTCCAAGAAAGAAAAAGCAACTCCCACTTGAAGCAAGAAGAGAAACGGTGCCCTATGATGCATGTGAGGTAAAGAAACATTGGAAGGACGTCACCAAGGAGCAATGGATAGAAGCATGCTTCAACTTCATCGGAACAGTAGTTTCATTTGGACAGAGGGAGAAGATTTTGTTAGAGCTATTTTTCTTAGCTCCGTATACTTGGCCTGACTGTGGTGAAATTCCTTCAAGTTTGTCAGTCTTCGCCATACAAGTTATCAACTCCTTGAAGGAGCTTCGATATATGCAAGGCACTCAGGAGGAGATTGTCAGGAAAATGACGGAATTCGAAACAGGCGAAGACACAATATGGTGCGAGGAGACGACATATGCGGACGATGATCTGGAGTACATCATTTGTAGTCCGTTGGAACATTATGTTAAAGACTTTGAGGACATGCTAGACAGCACTGAGATGAACCCGAAAGAGAGATCCCTTACTGCACAGAAAGAGGCCAAAGCTGTGTTGGAAAAGCACAAGTTTGGTCAAGGATTCACTCTTCAAAGCAGCTGTGTGAGTGTGATAAAAAGTCTTGTGTTGAAACATTCAGACATGAAGTTTTCGCGTGCTGTCGACACACTTCCTTTGCCTGAACTGATGATGAACATGATCGACCCTATGGTACCAACACGTTTCGACTCTGCCAATTGTCCCATGTATAAAATGGTTTCAAGTTTTGCCCGTGGCCGATGGCTAAACGATCCACTGAAGTCAGAAAACCTACTTGATTTAATCAATTGACTAAATGTATTTTCTCATACTAGTATTAGTAGCATTAGTAATAGCGGCATCCGTGACATCGTCAGCAGCAGCAGCAGCAGCTGCACAAGCAAAAGACAAACGCCGTAGTCTCCTCATCCAGACCTCCGCTAGTAGCGCTCTATAAGCGCAAGCAGTGGCTGTGAACCCCCTCCTCCCGCCGTACACACGGGTAAATATCAGAGTCGGCCAATGTCGCCAATACTACTCTCATACAAGGGTCAGGCGCTGCTGACCTATAATAGATGAGTCAAGGACTATTCTACTGAGGGTCAGGCTACGCCGGAAATTCAATAACAAGCTGGACTTTGGCAAATTTGCTTGAAAGTCTGGCCAGCAAGAGTCCGGCATACTCTCCCAAGAGTTCAGCATTGCCAGACTATGGCATGAGGATTCCGCATGGTCAGACTTTCAAAAGCAAGTTTGCCAAACTCCAGCTTTTTATTGAATGTCCGGCGCAGCCTGACCCTCACTAGAATAGCCCTTGACCCATCTATTATAGGCCAGCCGTGCCTGACCTTTGTCTGAAAGTAGAATTAGCGCTATTGGGTGCCTCTGATGTTTGCCTGTGTGTAGTCAAACCTCGCCTGAGAGAGACATACTTCAGAAAGAAAAGAAAGCGGCGTGAGAAGGTGACGGGATCCCAAGTGTCAACCCTAAGACTTACATTTGCTACGATCAAATCAGCGGCACCGGTGAAAGAAAATCTCAAAAAAAAGTGTACAGAAGTAGTCGTCTTCTTAAATGTTTTCGAAAACGAAAAACTCTCCTTGCGGTAAATATAAATTTCAAAAGTGGTACGAACCAAAAATGGCCACTTACACCATAGAGAAAGATGACGTGCGCTACTTGTATTATAAGCGTCGCGTGCATTCTAACGGTGTGACAACGAGTCCTTTAAAATATGAAAAAGTGTGTTATTGATTGATTGAGCGCATCTTTTCAAAAATAGAGTGTTATTAGAATTGAAAAAAAAGAAAATAAAAAAATAAAATAAAATTATTGTTGTGTTTATTTTCATACGTCTTCTTTTATTAGTAAGTAAAACAAATATAACAATTAACTAGCGTGTCCTCTTAAAGTGACACTTCCTCCGGTCGCTGCTGAATCGTCTAATTAAGGTATGTGTCGTCGTCACTTCTAGTCACGTGACTCATCAGGTCACTTCCGGTCGCGTGATCCTAAAATCGATCACTTCCTAAACAAAATTAAATTAAGAGACACATTTCTTCATGACCCAACCAATCAGAGGTCTCCATTTGACCAGAAGTAGGCCCCTCATTTGCATAAATGGGTCACTTCCGGTGTACCAGCCAATCAGAAGCCTCTAACTAAGTCAAAGTCACTTGACGTCACTTCCGGTATGCCCTTATATGTACATGTGAAGGTCACATGACGTCACTTCCGGTATGCCCTTATATGGGCGTGTGACGTCACATGACGTCACTTCCGGTATGCCCTTATATGGGCGTGTGACGTCACTTCCGGTCAAATGGAAGCCTCTGATTGGCTGAGTCATGACCTTGACCTCTAACTAGGTCAAGGTCACGTGACGTCACTTCCGGTATGCCCTTATATGGGCATGTGACGTCACTTCCGGTCAAATGGAGGCCTCTGATTGGCTGCATGTCGATTGAGTAATAAACAGTACTTAACTATAGTCCCGTTCCGATACATACTATACTACTGTTCAGTGGGAATCGTGTTTACAAATGGAAACCAAAGCTGAGGGAGTCGGCCCCCCCCCCCCACCTCCAGGGGGCCCAAAACTCCTGGATTTAGGGACAAAGTCGATTAAATGGAACATGTTAGGGGAAAAAACTCATGTGGGAGGGATAATGGCGAAAAATGGGTTCTGAAATTTTCTGTGAAATAGACCCTTAATAGGGCCATTTCTGTGAAACTTGACCCTTCGCAGATTGCTTTCCCTTGAAAATGGACATTTGTATTTTGTCACAATTTGGAAAGTATTCCCTTGTGTAGTTATAAACTGTAAAACGGTGTTTAGATCCTAAACACTTCCAAACACTTATCTAAACACGTATTGTGTCTGTTAATTTAAACACTTCGATAGTAAGGTATATACAAGTGTTTAGGTTAAAAAAAAAAGCTTTGATTTTAAGCACTCTACAAACTAGTGTTTAAAATCTAACAACCTAAACACTTATCAAACCTAATTAGTTATATGTGTGTAAAATCCCGGGGTAAAATCTTAACACTTTTAAATATGTGTTTAGAATTTAAACACTTATCCAAACATTTTTGTTCCAAATAATTTTGATATAAATGCTTTTGCAGAGTTTAGGTAACAATGCTAACTACTGTTCGGAATTGTGTTTGGATAAGTGTTTGGACCTAAACACATTGCAAATATGTATCTAAGATCTAAACACCTAAACATTTATTTTAAAGTCTTTAGTTGAAATGTGTTTAGAATCAATAAGTGTTTAAATTCTAAACACTACTTTTACGGTGTACATTTATATTGTAAAACCTTGTGTATAAGCCTAACTCGCATATTAGCCGCACCCCGACCTAAGGGTGATCATATAAGCCGGAGCAGCAATTTGATTATTGTGACTTTTGTACTGTATTATGATAGCAAAAACTTGCATATAAGCCGCACCCTGACCCTGTTCCCATAAGCTACACTGGCGATCTGATTCACGTACTAGGCATGGCTTATACGCAATGTTTTACACTATATAACAGTAATGTCATCCCACTTTCTCCCTATCTCCATCTGTTTGTCTCTATGCACGTTTAGATGGCAACCGGGTGCGGCAACACTGGCTGGTTGTTCAGTGGCTCCACCTTTAGTGCTGACTGTGTACCATGTAGTGACCAACCTGCCACCTGGTGTTAACCTTGTGTAACACTAGAGTAAACATAAACAAGTAGGATCCCCAGTGCTCACCTCAGTCTCTCCAATCAATAAGTATGTTTACTTGACTATATAGTAGCTGACAACGAGATGACCTTGTAGGTTAGCATAGTCAGGACCACTGAGACGTACAGGTGCACATTAATGCCCCAGATAGACTGTGGATTGAACCTTTAGTCCCCCAAATCCCCTTTTATCACTCACTTGCACTGTGTTGGTGCAATGTGCATCCCTTGAATCAATAGGAATAACCTAAAAGTATAAGCCTAAAGGGGACCTTTATCATGAAAATCTGAAATGCTGGTCACAAACGTAAATAAACCTGCCTAATTGACCACATGTGCAGTGAATTAATTGTTTATGATATACATGTACTATATGATATGACAACTGAATATAATGACATAGATTGGGTGTGTTATTGGCGAATCCCCCCCCCCCCCCACTTTGAACTATAGTAACTTATGGGATTTTTCTGCTGAAAAAGTTTGACATTTTTCTGGCCCCGACACAAAGATAAAAATATCACAGATGTAAAGGTGTTTTTTTAAAATAAGAAAGAAAATTACTAGAGTTGACTGTGTTTTGCCTGGTAGGCCTCTGCCTGGTAACATGAAACACACTGTATACTGTATTTCCCCGTTTATAAGCCAGGTCAATATACCACTTGAAATCAATATAAGCCCGGGCTTATAAACAGGGAAACACGGTATTTATTATCGTTAACATAAAGTTAAATCCAACTGGGATTTTCACCACTGGACAGGAGTGTTCATAATTTTGATTAGAGACTATGAGGGTTTTGGTGGAATTTGGAGAAGAGGCTCAGAAATATCTCCTCTACAGTGGGGATGGGGCAGGGACCAATTTCACCCCTTTTCAGCAAAAAAAAACCCCTGTTCATTGTTATATAGTCCAAAGCAATTCTAAAGGTGAGGGGCTCTCTTGAATAATGTCCTTCATGGCCTAATGATATACTCAAGTATTCAGGCCTGTATTTGTATATTTCTAGCATGTTGAAAGTTTCAACCCTCACGTTGCTATTGTCAGAATTTAGTATATATATGTAACAGAAAAATGACTTTGACCCCTTAATTTTTGAATAAAAGTGTCAGACCTTGCATTTGGCTTTAACTATCCATTATTGTCCACATATGTGGTGTACTCTTGCTTATATTTTTGTAACTTCTTTTCCAGTATGGGTAGGAAAAAGATGAACCCCGCTCTGAAGAAATCAGATGCCAAGAAATCTAAAAAGCGCCACAAGAGGCTGAAGGGTGAGGACGCAGCGAAGTTCCTTGCAGACGAGCGAGCCAGCAATAAGGGGACAAAGCCTCTCTTTAACACCCGTCCACCACGGGAGGCACTTGACGTCCCTACCGGCTGGGGGACCGCCTTTGTAAGTGTTGGGGAGCGGTCATTTTTTAACAACAGTGGGTTGGTGGGTTTGAGGGGGGGGGGGCAACAAAATTTGGATCCCCTGGAAGGGGGGACCAAACAAATTCAAACCCCTCTTGAGGGGGGGGGGTTCCAAAAAAATTGCACCCCTTTTTAGCGCCTGTTACTATAGATCAAAGGCGTCGGCTGCGCTCAATTTCAACCTTTCTAGGGGTGAACCAAGAAAGGGTGACTTTTCAGAAAGGTTGTTGACAAAGTTTTTGAACATTTCTGAAGTGTGACTGACAGATACGTCAATAGAACCTCAAAATCCTGCATTATGATATATATTATTTGAAAGATAATTGACTTGTGAATAAGAGATGAGTAGTATAGTATGTATCGGAACGGGACTATAGTTAAGTACTGTTTATTACTCAATCGACCTGCAGCCAATCAGAGGCCTCCCTTTTGGCGGGAAATTCAAAAGCAGCCAATGAGAGGCCTCCCTTTTGGCGGGAAATTCAAATAGGTCACGTGACCGGAAGTGACCTACTTCCGGTCACGTGACCTTTGGGCGGGAAATTCAAATAGGTCACGTGACCGGAAGTGACCTACTTAAGAGGGTCACGTGACCACCATGTTGGCGGGAAATTCAAATAGGTCACGTGACGGGAAGTGACCTACTTAAGGGGGTCACGTGACTACTAGGTTGGCTTTTCAAAATAAGTCACTTGAGATTTTGATGGATAAATAAATTTAAAAAAAGAAAAAAAAAGCAAGCTGAAAAAAGCTTGCTAAAAAATAATTTAAAAATGTGGCTCTTTTTTTCTAGGGGGAGAGGGGCACTCTGGGGGGCACTCTTTAAGATGCATGGGGGGGGGAGGGGGGGGAGGGGGGGGGGAGGGGTAGGGTTTTTTAAGAGTGAGACTCGCTTCTCTGCCCTCTCTAAAAGTAGTAGTATAGTATGTATCGGAACGGGACTATAGTTAAGTACTGTTTATTACTCAATCGACCTGCAGCCAATCAGAGGCCTCCCTTTTGGCGGGAAATTCAAAAGCAGCCAATGAGAGGCCTCCCTTTTGGCGGGAAATTCAAATAGGTCACGTGACCGGAAGTGACCTACTTCCGGTCACGTGACCTTTGGGCGGGAAATTCAAATAGGTCACGTGACCGGAAGTGACCTACTTAAGAGGGTCACGTGACCACCATGTTGGCGGGAAATTCAAATAGGTCACGTGACGGGAAGTGACCTACTTAAGGGGGTCACGTGACTACTAGGTTGGCTTTTCAAAATAAGTCACTTGAGATTTTGATGGATAAATAAATTTAAAAAAAGAAAAAAAAAGCAAGCTGAAAAAAGCTTGCTAAAAAATAATTTAAAAATGTGGCTCTTTTTTTCTAGGGGGAGAGGGGCACTCTGGGGGGCACTCTTTAAGATGCATGGGGGGGGGAGGGGGGGAGGGGGGGGGGGAGGGGTAGGGTTTTTTAAGAGTGAGACTCGCTTCTCTGCCCTCTCTAAAAGAGAGGGCAGAGAGGCGAGTCTACTTACTATGAAAGGTATCATGATCGCGTTTATGATGATGTGCATCATGATGTGACTATCTTACAACTTTATAGACAATAAGCAAGACATGGGCGTACTTACACGGGCTATTTGTAAACTAATGAATGTGACTTCCTCGTTAAAATCGGTATCTACAACTCTTTTAAGCTTAAGGCTTTTTCTTGAGTTTATTCTTTTGTTCAATTTCGGGCCCACCTCAAAAGAGGAATAGGCCCTCTGTAGCACTTGTCGCTTGCTCATCAATCAGAGCCGGGGTGTAGAAGGCCCCTGCCCTGTCGGGTACGTTCTCCCTCTGGTACGTTTTTGGTTAGTTTGGAGCTCTCAGTCGACTGTCTTATCCACCTTAAAAAAACCAGACTTTCGGTGTCTCATGATAAAACTGGTGCCTTATACTAAGTGCTGGATTACTTTCTCATTTTTTTAGTGTTCTATCCGATGCTTATTTAATTTTTGCACTGATAAAAACGGTTAGCTTGTACAAACACGCGGTCTATTTAAGTGTTAAGTGTAGAAAATGAACAGAACAGTGCACAGAAAATAGAGCTACCGACTACATTTCGCCCAGTCACTCAGCGGAGAACAAAAGAACTAATGACGTAGTGTACCCGCTATTCCGACAGTTGGCGCCACCGTTATACTTTTCCCGCGTGCGACATGAAGCCTTGGGGTGGGTACTGGCTGTTTTGGTTGTAGGTACCGAAACATAAAAAACTACAGCCAGCCCAATGTCATGGTGAGACAGCTCTCTTATTTTTACCTTGAGTAGCGTCCGTAGGGCCTATGACAAAACCTAGTCCCGTACACTGAGCAGCTTGAGGTCTGAAGGCTCATACAGAAAAATGTGTGGGTGTGTGGGTGTGTGGGTGTGTGGGTTGCTTTACGCCTTAGTTAACAGCTATGGTCATTTCAAGAGCGGTGATGGTGATCGAATCTATTGGCCCTTTTACCGAGACAAGGGTTCTTTTACATCCCACACTACATAGCAGAGAGACGTCTAGCAGCCCCTAGAGGCCCCGCAGGGGGCTCGAGAGGTGCCGTGGAGAAGAGCAGATATCCACGAGAGGCCACACCAACAACCAAATTATATCTTTATCCCGCGAGAAAAGGAGATAAGGGTCAAGGTTATGAACCATCAGAAGATTTTAGAGTAAATTAAGTTATGAGATATTAATATAATGTACTTATCTAGGGCCCGATATAGGGCCTCTGCAGATCCCCCTTCAGGGCCCCGATCCATGAGGCCTTAGAAACGGAGCTGGGTCATGTAACCAAGGGAGATCAGCAGTTGTTGATGTCGGCGCTGCCGATAACGCTGGTTAAATGACCGTTTTACTCATGTTTAGAGTCAGAATAGCTTGAGTATTACTTGAATATCGAAGAGTAGAGGTCAAATTACCCCAGACAAGATGTTTCCATCTAGAAATTCTCGACAGTATTTCCGAAAATTGCAAAATATTGGTCCCAGTCCCACGGGGCCCCATACCGAGTATTAAAAGTTTGAGATGCAACTTTCATTCATGCTGTTGACCAATCAGAGCGCCCTGTTTTTACGACCTTGACTACATAGTAAAAAGTGATTGACAACGTCAGATATCACTTGACGACGTCAAATATCGATCTGATATTTGATCCCTTGATATTTGATTCAAAACCCACATCGAGTGGGATAAAGCCTTTTATCATCTTTTGATTGTGAGGCATACACTTTTCTTACACACAACAGCTGTCATCTATCAAGGGGCTCTGGATAGGGGGTCCCCATGTCGAATGTCGATCTTAGAAAATGACCATGTCACATGGCAATGTCACTTAATAATGTTCATATCCCATGTCGATTTTAAGAAATGTTCATGTCACCTGTCACTAGGATTTTTTGGGCCTCATGTCACTTGTCATTAGACCTCATGTCGTTTGTCGATTATAAGAAATGGTCATGTCACCATATCGAATTTAGCGGTCCACACCCATTATCAAGTGTCAGGACATGTCGGCTGCTTGAACACGTAGTCTGTCATCACCCTTTGTTTCTGTGCCTTATCTAAACAGGCAATTAGTGGCCGCTAGCCGAGAGTACCTCCCTGGTCCCCTCTCCCGAATCTGCTAGACGTCCCACTGATAGGAGTGTGTGGGTGTGTGGGTCTGTGTGTGTCTGTTCGGTCTGTGTGTGCACGCGTCTTGCACTCTAGTCTTGCGGACCACTGTTAAGCCTGTGGTTGGAGAGCGCGACATAGCCGCCCGCTACACTCTCCAAACAGAGGTCCGCAAGACTGGGCCGGATCGCGCTCTTGCTTAAAGGTGCACCTCAACTCAGTGCGCCTTTAACAGCCGCCCCTAATAGGTGAAGTTCTTGACGCGGCACAGCGCCTCCCACCAGTAGCCAATCAGCGCGCCGAACGCCGGACACACCTCCACCGTGTGAGCCTCTAAGTAGGTCACACGAATCATACTAAGATGCCGAGGTCTTCTGTCGGTTCGTCGCGGTGGCCGTGAGTGATCGCACGGTCGCCAAGATTCACTGCCTTGATTGGCAGAGGGGGGGGCTGATTACCCCCCGTCGGATGAATTGCGGCGAAACCATAATCAATTTTTCGCTGTTTTAGATAAAAGAGATCCAGAGCTATCCGCTCGTCCAAGAATTATTTTTCTATCAGCCCGGGATCACCCTCAAATTAAGGCCTAAAGTCCAAAAACCCAAAATTTTTTCCCTATGGGATTTCAGTGTCTAAGCGTTTTTTGCAGCCCCAAGGAGCAGCTCGCGGGCTCGAACCCTGTAAACGCTTTGACGCGCTTTCGTCGCCTTAGGCGACGTAGACCTACTCTATTTTTTTTTGGACCATGTTACCTGAACACGGATTATTTTTTTGTTTAGCCCAATGAGCTCACAGCTAGACTAGATACCTCATGTTTTGGATTGGAGAAATCAGCAGAGCAATAAAAAGCGCGGTGAGGCTAGTGTGGCCCCTGTGAGTTGTAAAATTGGTGCTAAATGTGGTAACCAGGCGGATGCTGAGTTCATTGATATTGTCCGTTAATGATACTTAAGGTGGGTGTTGTCTAAAGTTTTAATTGATATTACCAATGTGGCCAATAATGACTTCACAGTTGGGGCCCTCGCCCGCAGGTCCCAGATTCAGGGTATTCTTTGTTTATTGTGTGGCCCCTAAAGAGGGGCCGACTAACTCTTTAGAGTTAGTTAGATGCTGCCACTGTGCTATGCAACAGCAGCTATTAATTACGCTTCATGTTGGGCAGCATGGATCACTTGATGGGTGATACCTCAAAGCTCAAACACGGCAGAGCCGTGTGTGGCATGCGAGGACCAGTGGGTCAGGGGTGATCTGTTGCAAACAGAATGCTGATCCGTGTGAGGTTCTGACTTTCTATAGTTTTTTATAAAGCCTTAGATATGGTGTGGTATTTTTCATCTCGCTATAGTTTAGTTGGTATTTAAGGAAACCGCCTCATTTCTATCAGAAATACACAATATTGAATTGTTTTTTATATTTTAATATATTAGAAGCGCGCTTTGTTGCCTATGTAGCTCATTATGCGTTGAAATGTTCGCGAGCATCGTAGGAATGTACAAAACCCCTATTGTGGCACCATCTGACGAAAGAGCGGAGAACTATACTAGCGCGTTTCGTTATTCACATCTTTTGACAGGGACTTGGTTGGTGGCTTTACGCCCTAATTAACAGCTGAAGTCATTTCAAGGGGGGTGATAGTGATCGAATCTATGGATACCTGAAGGTGGAAAGCACACACCCTACACTTTTACCGAGGCAATGGTGGTGCTGCTCAAAGGGTGTGGCGAGCTAGACTGGAGGATGTAATAACTAAGCAGCAGAAGGACCAAAAAGACAATCTCGTAGTAGTAGGTCTACTTAGATCTTGAGTAGCCGCCCTTGTGGCTATAATTACCTAGACTAGTTGGCTCTGCCAGCCTGGTCAAGTGAAAATTGGTAAGGAGACTATGAACTAAGCTAACATCTCATAAGTATTAGTTACCACCCCCTCACACCCGTTTAACAACGGATTCAGGGTCTAATTATGGAGACCCTAGAGTAAGATTAACAATATATCCCAATGTCTGTAGTAGACATTTACGACATGCAACCTGCCCCCTAGAAGGGATAGATCTGACCACAAGTCCGCAAAATGAGACTCCCCCTCTGAGAGTATCAAGGTTTGCGTATAGTCACTTGCAGGTTAATCTGTTATCTACCCCTTTGTCGACTTCGCCAAAATCCTGGGAGATTCACTTTAAACCTAAGGTCTACCCTTTTTATTCTTTGTTTATTGTGTGGCCCCTAAAGAGGGGCCGCGGTGTTGATTAATTACACCACATGTTAAGCAACATGAGATCAAACCTTCCTCAAAAGCGACAAGGCTCAGAGTCCTGTTGGACGAGAACCCTGTGTGGCATTTCAAGACACCTGGTTGAGTGATCTGTTGCAGATGCCGTTCCGTGAGAAGTTCTGACTTTATATAGCTTTTATATCGCTTTAGATATGGTGTAGTATTTTCAATCTCACTATAGTTTAGTTGATATTTCAAAGAATCTGCCTCATTCTATCAGAAATACACAGCGTTGACATGTTTCTTATATTCAATATATTAGAAGTGTGCTTTGTTGCTTATTATAGGTCATTATGCGTTTAAAATGTTCGCGAGTATCGTGGAAATGTACAAAAACCCTATTGTGGCGGCATCTGACGAAAAGAGCGGAGAACTACACTAGAGCATGTAATGGCCAGACCAGCAGGCGGCAGCAGAGTGGTCAAAAGACAATCTCGTAGTAGTAGGTCTACTTGCATGTTGAGTAGCCACCCTTGTGGTTGTAATTACCTTGACCACAGGTCCGCAATATGGAGCTCCCCCTCTGAGAGTATCAAGGTTTGCGTATAGTCTCCTGCAGTTTAATCTGTTATCTCCTCCTTTGTCGACCTCGCCAAAATCCTGGGAGATTCACTTTAAACCTAAGTCCTACCCTTTTTTTATTCTTTGTTTATTGTGTGGCCCCTAAAGAGGGGCCGCGGTGTTGATTAATTACACCACATGTTAAGCAGCATGAGATCAATCCTCCTCAAAAGCGTCAAGGCTCAAAGTCCTGTTGGACGGGAACCGTGTGTTGCTTTCGAGGACGAATGGTTGAGTGATCCTACCGATCCGTCAGAGGTTCTGACTTTATATAGCTTTTATATCGCTTTAGATATGGTGTAGTATTTTCAATCTCACTATAGTTTAGTTGATATTTCAAAGAATCTGCCTCATTCTATCAGAAATACACAACGTTGACATGTTTCTTATATTCAATATATTAGAAGTGTGCTTTGTTGCTTATTATAGGTCATTATGCGTTTAAAATGTTCGCGAGTATCGTGGAAATGTACAAAAACCCTATTGTGGCGTCATCTGACGAAAAGAGCGGAGAACTATACTAGAGCATGTAATCGCCAGACTAGCAGGCGGCGGCAGAGTGGTCAAAAGACAATCTCGTAGTAGTAGGTCTACTTGCATGTTGAGTAGCCGCCCTTGTGGTTGTAATTACTTAGCCTAGTTGACCCTGCCGGCCTGGTCAAGTGAAATTAGTAAGGAGACCACCCATTAACGTGCTCCACAGTCTTTAGACAGTTAAGACTATAGTCAAGACTGGAGAATTTGGCGAGACGCCCCTCTGGGAGGTCATAATCCTCAATGTTAGGTGTTAGCTCATTAACATCAGATACCATATTAACAACCCATTTAAAATGTTCATTTTAATAGCAACTCACCCTATTCTGACAAAATCCTATTAGCAGGTAACCTCTGTGTAAACCATACTGCAAACATCTGCTACTTCCAGCGTCTGCCTCGTGACTGATAGTGTACAACAAGACGAAGTGGGCAGAGATTAGAAAAAATGAAGCTCTTTATATAGCCGAGAGAGCAGCTAATCTGGATGTTCTAAGCTTGTTTTCACCTAGAGCTCCAACCCTCTTCCAGAGAGAATCAAATCGCTTTTCACCTGAACCCTTCCACCCCTAATCCATCAGCATGAAAAGAGAATTAACGAGTGTAACGTGCGCTACATGTATATGGGATTATAGCTGGTGAAGAGATAAAGCCGAGTCACCTGTGTATACAAAGACTACAGGGGGTGATTAACGACAGGTGTGACGCGCCAGCCCGTGAACGGATTAAGCCAAAAAAAAATAAAAAAGCATGTTTCAGGTAACATGGGCAGAAAGACTGGAGTCGGTAGGTCGGATTTTTATTTTATTTTATTTTATTTTTTTAACATGAAAGTACTAGCCATCCTCCGTGGAAATTCTAAAAATGACCCAAAAAGTATAAAAATATGAAATTTTCTTCAAACTTGCTTAAAAAAAAAACGTAGGGTCGACCCTGTTTTGCTAGGGTTGGTCGGGTGACCTGAAACAAACCTTTTTTTTTATTTGGCCTTATCTTTCAAGCTGACGCTTAAATTCAACTAGCCAGCCGCCGTCCACACCACTCACTGCGACAAGAGGAGGTGCTGTTGTTTTACACTTGAGTCGCTTACCACATGGTCTCTACCTCACAGACAGACACGCGCCCCCTGTAGCTTTTTTTTTGTTTTTTTTTGTATACACACGCTAATCTCATAACCCCCTTATCCGTTATACAGGTAACGAGTATTCTCTTTTAAAATAGCTGCCAGTCAGCTTAGCTCTAGAAGCAAGAAGGCGTGTATAGGTGCCTTATAAGTCGGCAGGGGGTAAATACTAGTGAAAAAGGAAGGCAGGTGTGCAGGTAGCTTTTCTAACAGACACGTGTGTGCACTAAGCTGCTTAAGTCTAAACCCTCCCGCAGTAGTCAGGTGGCATGTGAAAACTTACTTAACTGATCTCTTACATTGAGTAGAGTCTCTGTGCTGAGAGAGCCTTTTCAGCCGTTTAAGAGGATTAACTAGGACAGGGTACATAAGGAGTGAAACGTCGAATAGCGGCTACTCAGTCTCGTGCAGCACAAGCAGCAGCATCTAGCAGCGGCTTCAGCAGCAGCTGCACGTGCAGCACAAGCAGCTGGCAGCGACTTCAGCAGCACAAGCAGCACGAGCAGCACAAGCCGTAGCATTTGTCAGCAGCATCCGTGACATCGTCAGCAGCAGCCCCCATGACCTTGTCAGCAGCACAAGCAGCCAGCAGCTGCTGACAGCTGCTTCAGCAGCTGCTGGCAGCTGCTGCACGAGCAGTAGCACAAGCAGTAGCATCTGTCAGCAGCAGCAGCAGCAGCACAAGCAGCCAGCAGCTGCTGCATGAGCAGCACAAGCAGCACAAGCAGCAGCACCGACAGCAGCAGCAGCAGCAGCAGCAGCAGTGTGGACCACTAAAGTCGAGATGAAGCCTAGTGACATTTGACATGAAGCTTGAAAAACACAGTGACAGGTGACATGAGCAATTCTTAAAATCGACATGAGATATGAGCATAATTAAGCGACATCGACATGCGCCATGGCTATTTTTTTAAGACAAACATCATATGTCATAGCCTCCTCATCCAAACCTCCACTAGTAGTGCTCTATAAGCGCAAGCTGTAAACCCTCTCCTCCCCTCGTGCACACAGGCGAATTATCAGAGTCAGCCAATGGTGTCAATACCCCTCTCATACAAGGGTCGGGCGCTGCTGGACTATAATAGATGAGTCAAGGACCGTTCTACTGAGGGTCAGGCAGGCTAAGTCGGACATTCAATGACAGGTAGGTCTTTGACAACCTTGCTTGAAAGTCTGGACAGCATTGACAGACTGGGGCATAAGGATCTCGCATGGTCAGACTTTCAAGCAAGTTTTGCTAAAGTCGCGTTATTGAATGTCCGACCTAGCCTGACCCACAGTAGAACGGTCCTTGACCCGTCTATTATAGTCCAGCAGTGCCCGACCCTTGGCTGAGAGCAGTTTAAGCGCCATTGGGTGTCTCTGATATTTGCCTCTGTGTAAGATGAGAAAAAAAGTCTGTTGAAAGACTATATTTCAAGCCAGAAAACTGTAATTAGCTTTCCAAGTTGTTTATTTAACAATATCTTAGCCTAGCAAGCAGCTGTCAGATGTCATCTAAGAAAAAAAAATGTGAGCTGTTAATAGATTCAAGAGAAATTAGTTTACAAATAGCCCGTGTAAGTACGCCCATGTCTTGCTTATTTCTCATAGGGTTGTAAGATAGTCACATCATGATGCACATCATCATAAACGCGATCATGATACCTTTCATAGTAAGTAGACTCGCCTCTCTG
The DNA here is from genome assembly GCA_947462335.1 of Harmothoe impar. Taxonomy (NCBI): domain Eukaryota; kingdom Metazoa; phylum Annelida; class Polychaeta; order Phyllodocida; family Polynoidae; genus Harmothoe; species Harmothoe impar. The sequence continues at coordinate 339,062 of OX381711.1, read as the reverse complement.
CCCTCTCTTTTAGAGAGGGCAGAGAAGCGAGTCTCACTCTTAAAAAACCCTACCCCTCCCCCCCCCCTCCCCCCCTCCCCCCCCATGCATCTTAAAGAGTGCCCCCCAGAGTGCCCCTCTCCCCCTAGAAAAAAAGAGCCACATTTTTAAATTATTTTTTAGCAAGCTTTTTTCAGCTTGCTTTTTTTTTCTTTTTTTAAATTTATTTATCCATCAAAATCTCAAGTGACTTATTTTGAAAAGCCAACCTAGTAGTCACGTGACCCCCTTAAGTAGGTCACTTCCCGTCACGTGACCTATTTGAATTTCCCGCCAACATGGTGGTCACGTGACCCTCTTAAGTAGGTCACTTCCGGTCACGTGACCTATTTGAATTTCCCGCCCAAAGGTCACGTGACCGGAAGTAGGTCACTTCCGGTCACGTGACCTATTTGAATTTCCCGCCAAAAGGGAGGCCTCTCATTGGCTGCTTTTGAATTTCCCGCCAAAAGGGAGGCCTCTGATTGGCTGCAGGTCGATTGAGTAATAAACAGTACTTAACTATAGTCCCGTTCCGATACATACTATACTACTGAGATGCTTCCAAATGTAGCCATTACAAACAATGTTATGAAGATTCTGCTAAAACCAACGGAAACACAACTTATGATTTATTTGTAATTCTAAACCTATAATTTTTAACTTTAAATTTTAAACTTTAAATAACATGATGCACCATGTCTGTCATGATGCATCATGACACACATGGTGCATCATGACAGACAATGCTAAATGATTTATCCTACCTTACAGACAGACAGTGGTGTCAATGTAAGGATTGAAGTTGAACATCGCGGCAACATTAAGTACCTACGGTTAGTATAGAGAACTCTTATTGTCCTCTAGTACTGTTTACATCTATCCCGACAATCACAAGTTTAGTGCTGTAAGGGCTATAAGGGCTATAAGGGCTATAAGGGCTATAAGGGCCGTAAGGGCTATAAGGGCTGTAAGGGCTATAAGGGCTATAAGGGCTATAAGGGCTATAAGGGCCATAAGGGCTATAAGGGCCATAAGGGCCATAAGGGCCATAAGGGCTGTAAGGGCTATAAGGGCTGTAAGGGCTGTAAGGGCTATAAGGGCTATAAGGGCTATAAGGGCTATAAGGGCCATAAGGGCCATAAGGGCTATAAGGGCTGTAAGGGCTATAAGGGCTGTAAGGGCTGTAAGGGCTATAAGGGCTATAAGGGCTGTAAGGGCTGTGAGGGCTCTAAGGGCTATAAGGGCTGTGCGGGCTGTGAGGGCTATAAGGGCTATAAGGGCTGTGCGGGCTGTGAGGGCTCTAAGGGCTATAAGGGCCATAAGGGCTGTAAGGGCTATAAGGGCTGTAAGGGCTGTGCGGGCTGTGAGGGCTCTAAGGGCTATAAGGGCTGTGCGGGCTGTGAGGGCTATAAGGGCTATAAGGGCTGTGCGGGCTGTGAGGGCTCTAAGGGCTATAAGGGCCATAAGGGCTGTGAGGGCTATAAGGGCTATAAGGGCTGTGCGGGCTGTGAGGGCTCTAAGGGCTATAAGGGCTGTAAGGGCTATAAGGGCTGTAAGGGCTCTAAGGGCTCTAAGGGCTGTAAGGGCTATGAGGGCTATGAGGGCTGTAAGGGCTATAAGGGCTATAAGGGCCATAAGGGCTTTAAGGGCTGTAAGGGCTGTAAGGGTTGTAAGGGCTGTAAGGGCTATAAGGGCTCTAAGGGCTGTAAGGGCTGTAAGGGCTATAAGGGCTATAAGGGCTGTAAGGGCTGTAAGGGCTCTAAGGGCTAAAAGGGCTATAAGGGCTATAAGGGCTATTAGGGCTGTAAGGGCTATAAGGGCTATAAGGGCTATAAGGGCTATAAGGGCTGTAAGGGCTATAAGGGCTGTACTCTTTGCTGGTGGATTTAGGGAGAACGGTAACATAAAGCCCGCCCATCAGCTGCGCTCATTATGAACCCAAGTGGGGGTTGGTGGACGGAGCAGAAAAGAATGGCCCTTAAATGGTTAACAACTAACACAACTGTTTAAACAAGCATTTTTTAAGTTGATGCATGTATTTACTAAAGTCATGTAAATAGACATGTAGAACTGTTGTTCATGCACTGACCCTAATGTTTGTAATTGTAGGTACAATGATAAGCGCATCTCTCCTGCCAGCATCTCTCCTGAAAACCAGGAGCGGCTCAGGGAGGCACTGAAAAGCAGTACTACTGTGAAAGGGATGGAGTAAGTTATCTTTGTGGTATCTAAAGCTATATTAACACCCTGTGTCCTATATTACCCTCCCTTACTGTGCTATATTAACACCCTGTGTCCTATATTACCCTCTCTTACTGTGCTATATTAACACTCTGTGTCCTATATTACCCCCCCCCCCCTTACTGTGCTATATTAACACCCTGTGTCCTATATTACCCTCCCTTACTGTGCTATATTTACACCCTGTGTCCTATATTACCCTCCCTTACTGTGCTATGACCACAGTCAGGTATGTGTGTGTTGTATATAACTCTGTAGTATGGTGTACATGAACAGCCTGTGTGTGACATGTTGTGTAGCTGTATGGGAGACTCACACACCTTATCGTGTTGTGTAGCTGTATGGGAGACTCACACACCTTATCGTGTTGTGTAGCTGTATGGGAGACTCACACACCTTATCGTGTTGTGTAGCTGTATGGGAGACTCACACACCTTATCATGTTGTGTAGCTGTATGGGAGACTCACACACCTTATCGTGTTGTGTAACTGGATGGGAGATGTACCAGACTCACACACCTTATCATGTTGTGTAGCTGTATGGGAGACTCACACACCTTATCATGTTGTGTAGCTGTATGGGAGACTCACACACCTTATCGTGTTGTGTAGCTGTATGGGAGACTCACACACCTTATCATGTTGTGTAGCTGGATGGGAGACTCACACACCTTATCATGTTGTGTAGCTGTATGGGAGACTCACACACCTTATCATGTTGTGTAGCTGTATGGGAGACTCACACACCTTATCATGTTGTGTAGCTGTATGGGAGATGTACCAGACTCACACACCTTATCATGTTGTGTAGCTGTATGGGAGACTCACACACCTTATCGTGTTGTGTAGCTGTATGGGAGACTCACACACCTTATCATGTTGTGTAGCTGGATGGGAGACTCACACACCTTATCATGTTGTGTAGCTGTATGGGAGACTCACACACCTTATCATGTTGTGTAGCTGTATGGGAGACTCACACACCTTATCATGTTGTGTAGCTGTATGGGAGATGTACCAGACTCACACACCTTATCGTGTTGTGTAGCTGGATGGGAGACTCACACACCTTATCGTGTTGTGTAGCTGGATGGGAGATGTACCAGACTCACACACCTTCATGATGTACTTACAGGTTTGGTAATGGTGGGCTGACGGACGCGGTGGTGGAGGACATCATTGACTTCCTGCAGCAGAACCGCGTGCTGGCAGGACTGTGGTAAGGAAGGACTGCCGCACACGATACATACACAAAACTACACGCCATTCACATACATGCACATCATACTTCACGAGTTGAAGCCGGGTCATATCACACGATGCCGAAGGCTGAGTGCTTCAACGAGTGATGTATGATGTACATTTATGTTAATAAGTGAGGTTTTGTGTTTATTACATGGGCCTACTGTCTTAGAATGAAGAGAAATCGACAAATTTGGAGGCCATGGAGTATGGCTATACCATACTCTACGAGTGCTCCTTTTTATTTCATGTCCCTATTAACAATATTTGTCAAAATTCCAGTTAAATGCTCTGAAAAAGCTACTTTACAGTGGTTAAATCAACAATTATGGTGATTTGACAGGCCGTTAAATACGAGCAAGGGTTATTTCACGGGGGGTGTTAAATACGGCCTTCCCTTGTTAAGTCAATGGGAGGGCTGTATTCTCCATGAAATAATTATATAGCTACACCAGCTTGCAGCAGTCAGCTGATGAGTGTCGTCCTATGACAGGTTCCTGACGGCCAGGTTCACAGACGCCGGAGTGTCCAGCCTGCTGAAGGCCCTCACCCACAACACCACCCTGACTGTACTCGAGTAAGTAACGCTACAACAGTGACAGACATTGGTAGTTTAATGCTAATTTAGTGCCTGATTAATCTGGTAGCATACATGGATCCCCTATATTGACAGTGAGAAAACATATATGGATTGGCTATTTACCCATGTTAATTAGATATCTTTTCCCAGACCAACTCTATGATCTGCTTTTATCTCTTAATGAAATGGTAATACCATAAATTGGGGAATAACATGAGAATACTGGTATGATCTAATTGAGAGGACTGTACCACACGTGGTACATACCAACAAGGTATTCCTGTAACATACCTTGTACCTGTAAAGTGCAGGGACTAGAGTTAAAAAATAAGATAAGATCACATTTTCTTATTTATATATAATGAAATGCATTTTGAAATACACATTACTTATATCATGGTGGTGCCTCATTCAGCATTTTCCATCGAACAATGTTATCATTATTGGTTCTAACTATTATTGTATTTGTCCGGTGTAGTGACTGGTGCCGGTTTCCTTCTTACAGCATCAATTACCGTGTAGGAGATGACTTCATCCCCCACCTGGTAAACCTTATACAAGAAACCCCAGACATCAAGTCCATCTGGTGAGTGTTGTATGTCCTGATACACAGACATCTGGTGAGTGTTGTATGTCCTGATACACAGACATCTGGTAAGTGTCGTATGTCCTGATACACAGACATCTGGTAAGTGTCGTATGTCCTGATACACAGACATCTGGTAAGTGTTGTATGTCCTGATACACAGACATCTGGTGAGTGTTGTATGTCCTGATACACAGACATCTGGTGAGTGTTGTATGTCCTGATACACAGACATCTGGTAAGTGTTGTATGTCCTGATACACAGGCATCAAGTCCATCTGGTAAGTGTTGTATGTCCTGATACACAGACATCAAGTCCATCTGGTAAGTGTTGTATGTCCTGATACACAGACATCTGGTGAGTGTTGTATGTCCTGATACACAGACATCTGGTAAGTGTTGTATGTCCTGATACACAGACATCTGGTAAGTGTCGTATGTCCTGATACACAGACATCTGGTAAGTGTTGTATGTCCTGATACACAGACATCTGGTGAGTGTTGTATGTCCTGATACACAGACATCTGGTAAGTGTTGTATTAAGCTAAAATGGCACAGCGGTTGCATTTGAGTGGTGTTATTTAATGAGTGTACGCCACAGTACCCATGAGTCCGCTTTATAAGCAGGCTCATTCACTCAGCGACAGGGTTGGGGCTGTACGCCACGCCCAAAGTTTGTACGCCACACTCACAGCATGTACGCCATGCTCAGACCCTGGGAGTGGCGTACATCCACTTTTATGCCACACATATGCAGTTGGCAGCTACTATAGTTAAGAGATAGGGACTCTGTACGCTTTGTTGTCCTAGGTATAATAAATGTTGTTACAACAGACATTGAGTCTATCTGGTAAGTGTTGTATATCCCGATACAACAGACATCAAGTCCATCTCGGTGCCTGGGAGGGGTGCCTTGGGGGGTCCTGGGAGGGATGCCTGGGAGGGGTGCCTGGGAGGGGTGCCTGGGAGGGATGCCTGGGAGCGGTGCCTTGGGGGGTCCTGGGAGGGGTGCCTGGGAGGGATGCCTGGGAGGGGTGCCTGGGAGGGGTGCCTGGGAGGGATGCCTGGGAGGGGTGCCTGGGAGGGATGCCTGGGAGCGGTGCCTGGGAGGGGTGCCTGGGAGGGGTGCCTGGGAGCGGTGCCTGGGAGGGGTGCCTGGGAGGGGTGCCTTGATATACCTTGATGATAACACCAGATGGATTCTCTCTTGTATTTAGATGCCAGGCTGTGCTTATAGTGCATGAGGGGAAGGGGATTGTTGACATGCAGAACACTTAACTCTATGTGAACCCCTACAGGTCTGAGGGTATGACGCCTGCATGGAAACCTGAGCTACAAACACGGCTGGAGGTCCGTAAGAAGTAAGTACACATCCGTGTAACCCTGTACCCCTGTACCCCTGTACCCCTGTACCCCTATTAAATGTATTGTCAATTTAGTATTTCAAAATATCTCCCAATGATTTTTCTAAGTAGTATACTAAATACTTGCACCAGACATGGTGCAAGTATTTAGTACACTACTTAGTACTTGAGCATTCACAACTTGGGAGGTTGGAGGGGTGGGTGGTCATGTGGAGGAAGGCATGGAGAGAAATGGCCCCGGCTTCATAAGTCTTTGCAGGGTCATTTCCTGGCCATTGCTTAGACCTGTGTATCGCTGTACCCCTGTAACTACACTGTGCATGAATTATTGTTTTGGCAAGGGGCCGTCCATGAATTACATACGCATGAAGGGGAGGGGGTGGGGGGAGTCAGGCCAAATGCGTACAGATGCGGACAGGGGGGGGGGGGGGGGGGGGGTCTAGGCTCATGTTGGCATACGCATTGTGTATGCACAGGGCTTTTTGATCATTTTAGACAAAAATTGGTACCTTTTTAGGTCTAAATACCCAACCAAATTTTGAAAAATTTCCTTTGGTATTCCTCAAAATCAGGGGGGGGGGGGGCTAGGTTGCTTTAAGCCTACTGGTAGTGGGGATTGTCAGGAGAAACCTAATGTAGGGGAGACCGGGGCACGTTGACCAACTGGGCACGTTGAGCCGCCTGCTCTCTTTGCTTTCCTTTGGGAATTTTCTGGCAGTATGCCTACCACATTACCCCCTTATGTAGACAGTTCAGATCAGCAACATCATGATGATTTTAGGATGCTGATGAGAAACATTAAAGGTTTATGACCTTGAAAGTAGATATTTGCACTTGTTAAACTTTTGTTCTTGTGTCGTTAAAAAACATTGCTGGCCTAAGATCTCTATGGAGGTCGAAGTGTACATATGAACCCTTGAATAGAACCCAACTTTACTGCTGGGTGTGTTGTGTAATTTGAATAACATCAATCTCATCTGTTATGACCAGCATGGGGCACATTGAGCAACAAAAAACGAGGCACCTTGAGCCATGCAATGGTGTTGAGACAATTAAATGACTGAATAATGATGCAATCTTAGTAGTGTATCAAGGGAAGATAATATGGATAATGACAAACTGTAAGGTACAAACTCAGTCACTTCTATAGAAACTATAGTTGAGTGACTTTCGTGCATTAAATATGTAATTTTTGTTTGCATTCAATCCTATGCAAAAGTAACAATAGCAACTAATGCCAACCAAAATTTCAATTATTGATCTATATTGGTGATTATTTGAATTGTTCAATGCATGTGGTTCAAGGTGCCCGAGTGGGTGGATCAACCTACCCCGGGCATGGGGCACATTGAACCACCCTAAGATTTTATCATTAAAAAATTCACGAAAGATACAAGAAAATACCACATTTGCCTTGCAATAAGTTCTCTTATATCACAATGATACAAGATAACTGCTCGATACAAAATCAAAGTTCAGATCCCTTTAGCAAGGTTAGGAAAAAAATAAAGGTGTCAAAGCGGTTCAATGTCCCCCGGTCTCCCCTACTTAGAAAACCCTCCTAAAGATACAGATACTCAAAAAGGATTCCCCCCACACCCCGGTCCCTGCACTCTCAGTGGTACATGTACACAACCTACGTTCCCAAAAACACAGGAAAAGGGTATTTTTCCTATCCCTCCCAATGTCCCTGGAATGTTGTAAAAGGGGTATTTTTTCCTAGGAAGAATGGGTACCGTATTCGACGTAATAAGTGCACCGTGCGCTTAAAAAATTATTGTGGACACCATTTAGTAGTTAAGAGTTTAATTGGGGTCAAGAATTGAAATATTTTTGGTTATTTGTAGTATAAAAATCGTCCAAAAACGGGGTGTGTGCGCTTATTAGGGGGTGTGCGCTTATTACGTCGAATACGGTATTTTTAAAGCTTTAATCAGTGAAAGCAGATAAATTGCAAGAACCGTTATAAATATTTCTCATAAATTTACATAACTACGCAGGATTTTTTCCACAAAAAGTGATACTTTTTTGTGTAGAAAATTGGAGTGTTTTTGAGCAGAGGGAACGTAGGTCCCTCACCCTACATATGCGCCTAGTGACCCTAAAGTTCCTCAGTCATTCTTTTAAGATTCCGTCATTTTATCAGGGGGGGGTAAAAGTTAAATGCGTATGTACGCATGGGAGGGGGGTAGTTCAAGTGCGTCCATGGTGCAACAGGGGGGGTGGGGGGATCTATTTTGGCCAAAAATGTGTGTACGTAATTAATGGATGGCCCCCAAGGAACCTGGTTATCATATAAAGGGATTTACTTGAAGCTGATTTGTCATTATTTCATAATATTGCATACTTGTAAAAGTTTAGACAACTATATACTTGTCTGTATAGTTTGATTGTGTTACTTAGACTGCTTATTCTGTGCTACTTCATGAGAATATTTGTTGATGATGTGATTGGTCCTTACAGAGGCACAGAAGATGCTTCATTCTACAACATTGTAACAGGTAATTATGTCATTACAACAATATTCATGACAATATGATTTAGTAACATTAGGATGTACTTTCCTTCCTAAAAAGACATGGATCAGTGCTCAGATTAATTGATGATCTATTTGTATGATTACTGTGGTCATGCTTCATTTCAAGCTGTATATATCTTGCATGTTGCATTGAAATAAAAAATCTGTGAACTCATTTGTATACTAGAGCATACCACAGTATGTCAGCAAAATACCAGCAAAGTTGTCTTTTTTCACTACACCACAGAAGTTTACACCCTTGATAATATATACTTTCACAATAGCCTATGATATGAATGCAAATTTAGATGGCTACAATAACATGCAGAACGTAAGATTGCTAATTGACAAATGGCTGATACCTGACTGCTAAGGAGGGAGGTCCAGAGCTTCTAACCATGTCTGTTGTAAGTTTACCTGGTCCTTGGCTCTTTATAAATCAACTTGATGCGCCCTATTTCCCCTGGGCTCTAATCTCTACACTGTGGTTTCACATTACAGGAGAACCCTACGGCAATTATCCTGTAAGGGCAGTAGTCGGCATCGTCCCCGAGCAGCCAGACGTCAGTGAGACGCAGTCTGCTGCAGCCGCAGCACCACAAGGTACACATAGACCCGTTTGGTGACAGCTGTATTGGTAGAGGTCCACATAGACCCATTAGACAGGACAGTTTGGTGACAGTTGTATTGGTAGAGGTCCACATAGACCCATTATATAGGACAGTGACAGTTGTATTGGTAGAGGTCCACATAGACCCATTAGACAGTTTGGTGACAGTTGTATTGGTAGAGGTCCACATAGACCCATTAGACAGGACAGTTTGGTGACAGTTGTATTGGTAGAGGTCCACATAGACCCATTATATAGGACAGTGACAGTTGTATTGGTAGAGGTCCACATAGACCCATTAGACAGTTTGGTGACAGTTGTATTGGTAGAGGTCCACATAGACCCATTAGACAGTTTGGTGACAGTTGTATTGGTAGAGGTCCACATAGACCCATTAGACAGTTTGGTGACAGTTGTATTGGTAGAGGTCCACATAGACCCATTAGACAGGACAGTGACAGTTGTATTGGTAGAGGTCCACATAGACCCATTAGACAGTTTGGTGACAGTTGTATTGGTAGAGGTCCACATAGACCCATTATATAGGACAGTGACAGTTGTATTGGTAGAGGTCCACATAGACCCATTAGACAGGACAGTTTGGTGACAGTTGTATTGGTAGAGGTCCACATAGACCCATTAGACAGGACAGTTTGGTGACAGTTGTATTGGTAGAGGTCCACATAGACCCATTAGACAGGACAGTGACAGTTGTATTGGTAGAGGTCCACATAGACCCATTAGACAGGACAGTGACAGTTGTATTGGTAGAGGTCCACATAGACCCATTAGACAGGACAGTGACAGTTGTATTGGTAGAGGTCCACATAGACCCATTAGACAGGACAGTGACAGTTGTATTGGTAGAGGTCCACATAGACCCATTAGACAGTTTAGTGGAAACTCTATTGATTGGCATGATATGCATGTTTATGCTTTTCTTAAAAACTGTGGCCTTTGGAAGTGTTTTTCAACTGCTGCCGTATTCTATAAACGCTAACATGTCTGCGTGTATCACAGTATATAGATGTGCCAGAGGACCGCACTCACTGAGTAAACACTATCCCTACTTGTGTGTTGTAGAAGTGCCTTAAGTCTAACGAACACTCCGGAAGAAGTGAATGCCAGCGATGGTGACAGCTATGGCGTCAGGGACAGGCAGGCATTTAGTACCAGAAGGATGTTTGGGTCTGACCTACATTTAGTGCTGGATAGCTACAAACCACCATCAGGCACATGTCTGACCGACACCAATAACAATACCCCTCAGTGCCTACCTGCTGAGTGTGGTGTACCACAAGGACCAACTCTATGGACACTTCTGCTTTTTTATTATACATAGAAGAAGTTGAGTAAAAATGATGAAATTATATTGAGTACGCTACTTTTTTATGTGAGCCTAGATGAAGTGAGCATCATGCTTTAGGCTTATGATTCATGCAGGATTTTGGGTCATTCAATTTACAGGGTAAATAGCATGGTTTCTAGGAAGATCAATAACATTACTTTTGAAATAAATGAGAGGTGATCTGAGATCATAAATCTCTTTTACTCACATGAAGATGGATTGATAAATAATTACATCTCTGATCCTTAAGGGCAACTGATTTCTACACAATACTGTTAGGGGACGAAATGGCTGCCTGACGCCTAAACACATAGATTGAGCGATGTCACTATGTCACCGAGTAACGTTGCTATGTTACCTAGCAACCATGTCACAAGTCAGTGGTGTATTTTCCCTGCCATATATTCCTTATGTTTTTGTTATGTCTAGGCTGCCCGAAAATCATGTGGCTATTAGCAACTAGATGTTCTAGTGTTCTTGGTCACATGCTATGCTCCACATTAGGTCAGCATTCAAAGTCTAACTTAGGACAGGGCCTGGCACACTGCTAGTATATAGTTTAGTCTTTTGTTTTTGACAACCAATGCTTTATTATCACCAGATTGTACACAAGTAACAAATCTCCAGGACCTTTTCATGTAATGAAATGATTTGAATTTACTCTGTGTTTGTTGTTTCATTATATTTGTCAACGATTTTGCTAAGAGTAATTCCATTAAATCCCACTTTGCAGGGTCAGCATGCAATGTCTCTACATAGCCAGCAGACAAACTGGTTAAATTTGACTCATATTTGACTCAAATTATTGGGAAAAGGTAGAGGTTTGGTTTTGGAAAAGAACCCCACTTTGCAGGGTCAACTTGCAATGTCTCTACATAGACAGCAGACAAACTGGTTAAATTTGACTCATATTTGACTCAAATTAAGGGGAAAAAGTAGTGGTTTGGTTTTGGAAAAGAACCCCTCTTCTCAGGGTCAGCATGCAAAGTCTCTACATAGACAGCAGACAAACTGGTTATTTTGACTCATAATTGACTCAAATTAAGGGGAAAAAGTAGTGGTTTGGTTTTGGAAAAGATCCCCTCTTCGCAACGTCAGCATGCAATATCTGTACATAGAAATTTGACAAACTGGTCAATTTTGACTCATAATTGACTCAAATTGAGGGGAAAAAGTAGTGGTTTGGTTTTGGAAAAGAACCCCTTTTTGCAGGGTCAGCATGCAATGTCTATACATAGAAATTTGACAAACCTATTAAATTTGACTCATATTTCACTCAAATTAAGTGGAAAAAGTAGTGGTTTGGTTTTGGAAAAGAGCCCCTCTTCGCAGGGTCAGCATGCAATGTCTGTACATAGAAATTTGTCAAACCTATTAAATTTGACTCATATTTCACTCAAATTAAGGGGAAAAAGTAGTGGTTTGGTTTTGGAAAAGATCCCCTCTTCGCAGGGTCAGCCTGCAATGTCTCTACATAGAAGTTTGACAAACTGGTTAATTTTGACTCATTATTGACTCAAATTAAGGGGAAAAAGTAGTGGTTTGGTTTTGGAAAAGATCCCCTCTTCGCAGGGTCAGCATGCAATATCTGTACATAGAAATTTGACAAACTGGTTAATTTTGACTCATAATTGACTCAAATAAAGGGGAAAAAGTAGTGGTTTGGTTTTGGAAAAGATCCCCTCTTCGCAGGGTCAGCATGCAATATCTGTACATAGAAATTTGACAAACTGGTTAATTTTGACTCATAATTGACTCAAATTGAGGGGAAAAAGTAGTGGTTTGGTTTTGGAAAAGATCCCCTCTTCGCAGGGTCAGCATGCAATATCTGTACATAGAAATTTGACAAACCTATTAAATTTGACTCATATTTCACTCAAATTAAGGGGGAAAAGTAGGGGTTTGGTTTTGGAAAAGAACCCCTCTTCGCAGGGTCAGCATGCAATGTCTATACATAGAAATTTGACAAACCTATTAAATTTGACTCATATTTAACTCAAATTGAGGGGAAAAAGTAGTGGTTCGGTTTTGGAAAAGATCCCCTCTTCGCAGGGTCAGCATGCAATGTCTCTACATAGACCTCAGACAAACCGATTAATTTTGACTCATAATTGACTCCAATTAAGGGGAAAAAGTAGTGGTTTGGTTTTGGAAAAGATCCCCTCTTCGCAGGGTCAGCCTGCAATGTCTCTACATAGAAGTTTGACAAACTGGTTAATTTTGACTCATAATTGACTCAAATTGAGGGGAAAAGGTGGTGGTCTTGTTTTGGAAAAGAACCCCTTTTCGCAGGGTCAGCATGGAATGTCTGTACATAGACAGCAGACAAACTGGTTGATTTTGACTCATATTTGACTCAAAATAAGTGGAAAAAGTAGTGGTTTAATTTCAGAAAAGAACCCCTCTTCGCAGGGTCAGCATTCAATGTCTCTACATAGACCTCAGACAAACCGATTAATTTTGACTCATAATTGACTCAAATTAAGGGGGAAAAGTAGTGGTTTGGTTTTGGAAAAGATCCCCTCTTCGCAGGGTCAGCATGCAATGTCTCTACATAGAAATTAGACAAACTGGTTAATTTTGACTCATAATTGACTCAAATTAAGTGGAAAAAGTAGCAGTTTGGTTTTTTGAAAAGAACCCCTCTTCGCAGGGTCAGCATGGAATGTCTGTACATAAAAGTTTGACAAACCTATTTAATTTGACTCATAATTGACTCCAATTAAGGGGAAAAAGTAGTGGTTCGGTTTTCAAAAAGATCCCCTCTTCGCAGTGTCAGCACGCGATGTCTCTACATAGAAATTCGACAAACTGGTTAATTTTGACTCATATTTGACTCAAATTAATAGGAAAAAGTAGCGGTTTGGTTTTGGAAAAGATCCCCTCTTCGCAGGGTCATCATGCAATGTCTCTACATGAAATTTGACAAACTAGTTAATTTCGACTCATAATTGACTCAAATTAAGGGGAAAAAGTAGTGGTTTGGTTTTTGGAAAAGAAGCCCTCTTGGCAGCCTCAGGATGCAATGTCTCTACATATACAGCAGACAAACTGGTTATTTTGACTCATATTAAAGGATGCAAAATGTTTAGTCAAAGAGAAGTTTCAATTCATCCAACTGGAAAAAGTAGCGGTTTGGTTTTGGAAAAGAACCCCTCTTCGCAGGGTCAGCATGCAATATCTGTACATAGAAATTTGACAAACTGGTTAATTTTGACTCATAATTGACTCAAATAAAGGGGAAAAAGTAGTGGTTTGGTTTTGGAAAAGATCCCCTCTTCGCAGGGTCAGCATGCAATATCTGTACATAGAAATTTGACAAACTGGTTAATTTTGACTCATAATTGACTCAAATTAAGTGGAAAAAGTAGTGGTTTAATTTCAGAAAAGAACCCCTCTTCGCAGGGTCAGCATGCAATGTCTCTACATAGAAATTAGACAAACTGGTTAATTTTGACTCATAATTGACTCAAATTAAGTGGAAAAAGTAGCGGTTTGGTTTTTTGAAAAGAACCCCTCTTCGCAGGGTCAGCATGGAATGTCTGTACATAAAAGTTTGACAAACCTATTTAATTTGACTCATAATTGACTCCAATTAAGGGGAAAAAGTAGTGGTTCGGTTTTCAAAAAGATCCCCTCTTCGCAGTGTCAGCATGCAATGTCTGTACATATAAATTTGACAAACTGGTTAATTTTGACTCATAATTGACTCAAATTAAGGCGAAAAAGTAGCGGTTTGGTTTTGGAAAAGAACCCCTCTTCGCAGGGTCCGCATTCAATGTCTCTACATAGACCTCAGACAAACCGATTAATTTTGACTCATAATTGACTCAAATTAAGGGGGAAAAGTAGTGGTTTGGTTTTGGAAAAGATCCCCTCTTCGCAGGGTCAGCATGCAATGTCTCTACATAGAAATTCGACAAACTGGTTAATTTTGACTCATATTTGACTCAAATTAATAGGAAAAAGTAGCGGTTTGGTTTTGGAAAAGATCCCCTCTTCGCAGGGTCATCATGCAATGTCTCTACATGAAATTTGACAAACTAGTTAATTTCGACTCATAATTGACTCAAATTAAGGGGAAAAAGTAGTGGTTTGGTTTTTGGAAAAGAAGCCCTCTTGGCAGCCTCAGGATGCAATGTCTCTACATATACAGCAGACAAACTGGTTATTTTGACTCATATTAAAGGATGCAAAATGTTTAGTCAAAGAGAAGTTTCAATTCATCCAACTGACTCTGAGTCATAACAAAGAATCTTTGTGATGTGAGGAATCTTGAAGACTTGAACAGAGAGACCTTCTGATGACTCCTTCTGCTGCAGGATGTCATTTGGGGTGCCCCCTGGGGACAGAGCTCAGTACTAGTGTTAGTTCAAGGAGCCTCCCCTAGGGGGCACCAGAAGTGCCACCCCACTCTGTAGTGAGGGGTGGCATCATCAGTCAGTCTGTATGGATATGGCCATCTTCAACAATCGACCAATAACCTATACTTATTAATGCAGCTGGGTTTGAGTCATGGCCAAGAATCTGTTAGTGTTAGGAGTGAGGCTTCTGCGTAAGATATGAACCCCACAGAGAGGCCTTCTGAGCACTCCCTCTGCTGCAGAATGTCCCACACAGAGAGGCCTTCTGATCACTCCCTCTGCTGCAGATATGAACCCCACAGAGAGGCTTTCTGATCACTCCCTCTGTTGAAGAATGTCACCCGGGGTGCCACCTAGAGACAGGCCTCAGTACTAGGTTTATTCAGGGATTATCCACTAGGGGGCAGCAGAAGTGCCACCACATTCTGTTATAAGAGATGGCATCTCCTTTTGAGGGCTTTTAGCCCTCTGTACGTATACAACCATCTGCATCCACTGGTGGATAAATTTTGGTTATTAACGCAAATTGGTTTTAGTCATGACCAGGAAGCTGCTGTGCATGAGATTTCTACTTCTGATTTGAACTTCATAGAGAGGCCTTCCGATCACTCCCTCTGCGGTGGAATGTAATTTTGGGTGCCATTTAGAGAGAGAACTCAGTATTAGATTTAGGTCAGGGGTTCTCCACTAGGGGGCACCAGACATGCTCCCTCATTCTGGGTCGACATTCTTGGCCATACGTCTCACAAATTAACATAGGTCAAGGTTGCAGGTCAAAGATCAAGGCCACGGGATTAAACTATAAAAAAAGGTTATAACCATGATTGTATCCTTTAAGATCTATTATAACTACAAAAAACAACAACCCTAACGATACTGCCCCTACTCAGTATTACTATGGAAGGCGAAAAAGTTGAAAAAATTAATTCAAATGATTTGTTTTCAATGATGGAAGCAGCCTTGCCTCAGGCATCATGTCTAAGAAGGTTGTCAGGATCGTCCAGCCAATTCTACAGTAGGACTATGTTGTCTATGATTTTATGCATAATCCTGTCTTCAAGACACAAAACAATGATACTATCTTTAAGTCCACAATGCGGTTTTCAGTTTGATCCCATCACTTAGTTATTGGTCTTTTAAGGTGAAATTGCACCTCTTTTTTAAATTCATAATTAAAGTAGTTTTATTTTCACTTGGTGAATCCCCAATATACAATACATATTCAAAATAGGGGCTCTAGATACCTTATCACAGATCACATAACATGGCATCTTCTTAGCGTTGTCTTTGATGAACTACAAAAGGGGGTCGTAGGCTGATGAGTTGCACAGATGGAAACAAAATGATGTCCTTACTACTTGGGGAAAAGGTGTTATCAAAAAGAAAACATGTCTTATACTCAAAACACACAAAACATCAAGATTCTAAATGCTGCAATAAGATGCTTAGGTTTTAAACATATTTAGGACCTAATATATGTAAAGGATGTAAAATGTTAAGTCAAAGAGAAGTTTCAAGTCAATCCAACTGACTTTGAGTCATAACAAAGAATCTGTGTGTTGTGAGGAATCCCATTCAAGACCTAAACAGAGAGACCTTCTGATGACTCCTTCTGCTGCAGGATGTCATCTAGGGTGCCCCCTGGAGACAGAGCTCAGTACTAGTGTTAGTTCAAGGAGCCTCCCCTAGGGGGCACCAGAAGTGGCACCCCACTCTGTAGTGAGGGGTGGCATCATCAGTCAGTCTGTATGGATATGGCCATCTTCAACAATCGACCAATAACCTATACTTATTAATGCAGCTGGGTTTGAGTCATGGCCAAGAATCTGTTAGTGTTAGGAGTGAGGCGTCTGCTGCAGACATGAACCCCACAGAGAGGCCTTCTGTTCACTCCCTCTGCTGCAGAATGTCCCACACAGAGAGGCCTTCTGATCACTCCCTCTGCTGCAGATATGAACCCCACAGAGAGGCCTTCTGTTCACTCCCTCTGCTGCAGATATGAACCACACAGAGAGGCCTTCTGACCACTCCCTCTGCTGCAGAATGTCCCACACAGAGAGGCCTTCTGATCACTCCCTCTGCTGCAGATATGAACCCCACAGAGAGGCCTTCTGTTCACTCCCTCTGCTGCAGAATGTCCCACACAGAGAGGCCTTCTGATGACTCCCTCTGCTGCAGATATGAACCCCACAGAGAGGCCTTCTGTTCACTCCCTCTGCTGCAGACATGAACCCCACAGAGAGGCCTTCTGTTCACTCCCTCTGCTGCAGATATGAACCCCACAGAGAGGCCTTCTGTTCACTCCCTCTGCTGCAGACATGAACCCCACAGAGAGGCCTTCTGATGACTCCCTCTGCTGCAGACATGAACCCCACAGAGAGGCCTTCTGAGCACTCCCTCTGCTGCAGAATGTCCCACACAGAGAGGCCTTCTGATCACTCCCTCTGCTGCAGACATGAACCCCACAGAGAGGCCTTCTGTTCACTCCCTCTGCTGCAGATATGAACCCCACAGAGAGGCCTTCTGATGACTCCCTCTGCTGCAGACATGAACCCCACAGAGAGGCCTTCTGATGACTCCCTCTGCTGCAGAATGTCCCACACAGAGAGGCCTTCTGATGACTCCCTCTGCTGCAGATATGGGCCTAACACCATTTCAGGGAATGGCCCCTAATAGGGGTAGACTTTTTTTTGAAAAGCCTCAATGAATACGATCTCAGCTCAATCTAGCGCCGCAGGCCTATGTGCAACTAATTCGATCAACAATTTAGCACCGCAGGTCCATTAAACCATTAGAATAACCATGAAACTAAACCTAGAATTGTACCGAAATTCCTCTGAAATCAACAAATCTCTATTTTCGTTCACTTTTCGGAAATCACGATGCCTAAATGGTTGACCTGTTTTGTTTCCCAATCCTCAATAAAATCAATCTTGGTTCAATCCAGTGCCGCAGGCCTACCTTGATTCATTTCATTCAAGAATTCAATTCAAAATGCCCGTTAAACCATTGAAATAACCATAAATATGAGCTAATAATCGAAGAAGAAGACCTCTCGACGCCATTGTCTGTTGTCATGCTGAGAGCTATTAACCAATGAGATTCCTTGTTACAAATTGATGTGTATTAATGCGCAATCACAGTGGAAAATAGTTCCAATGTTTACATCTTTTAAGGGGGGTTTGGGGGCACAGCCCCCGAGTTAAAATTCTAAAAGTTTGTTGATTAAGACATTTGAAGTCCATATGTAATAAATCGGGGGCTCTGCCCCCGCACCCCCTTTTTTTTTCTCCATGAAATAGTCCCAACAACCGGAAGTGGCCCTGCCGTCACGTCAAGATGGCAACCATGACGATCAGGACTTATTTTTAGTTTCATCACTACGTTTTCCTCATTTATACCTCCTTAAATAACCATCCAGCCTTTAAAATCATATAACTAGATTCGTAAGATGTTCTTGATAAAGGTGGGTGCCAGTCTGAATCTATTAAATGTTTGATTTAATTCATAAGCTCACATAAAGATCGAGTCCACCCCTAATAGGGGCCATTCCCTGACCCCACAGAGAGGCCTTCTGAGCACTCCCTCTGTTGAAGAATGTCATCCCGGGTGCCACCTAGAGACAGACCTCAGTACTAGGTTTATTCAGGGATTATCCACTAGGGGGCAGCAGAAGTGCCACCACATTCTGTTATAAGAGATGGCATCTCCTTTTGAGGGCTTTTAGCTCTCAGTACATATACAGCCATCTGTATCCACTGGTAGATAGTTTTTGGTAATTAATGCAAATTGGTTTAAGTCATGACCAGAAATCTACTGTGCATGAGATTTCTACTTCTGATTTGAACTTCATAGAGAGGCCTTCCGATCTCTCCCTCTGCTGTAGAATGTGGCTTGGGGTGCCATCTAGAGAGAGAACTCAGTTCTAGATTTAGGTCAGGGATTCTCCACTAGGGGGTACTAGACATGCACCCTCATTCTGGGTTGATGTTTTTGGCCATATGTCTCACATATTCACATAGGTCAAGGTCGCAGGTCAAATATCAAGGCCACGGGGTTAAGCTATGAAAAAAAGGTTATAACCATGATTGTATCCTTCAAGATCTATCATAACTACCAAAACAACTACCCTAAGGACACTGCCCCTATGCAATATTACTATGGAGGGCAAAAAATTTAAATGATTTATTTTCAATGATTGAAGTGGCCTTGCCTCACACAACTAAGATCCGGAAACGTGTACGGACACGGGAACGTCAGGCTTTAGACCTACACGTTGCAGTACAGGTACAGGCTAAGTAATTAAGGTTGGACCCTTCTGTATGTTGACCACCACATGGCCAAGTCACCATACAGTGGCGAATGGCCTTACACTTGAGGTTATTACAAGGTGATCTATTTAACCCTGGGCCAATTGACACCTACAGCAGGTAGCTATATGTGTGCAAAATAGTACATTGAATACTTTTTTTTTTTTTCATTATACCAAGGTTTTCTCCTCACCCTCATCGTTAGTGGGTTATCTGTTTTATGTGGGTTATGTGTTTTATACTGTCATATGAATGCTTTTATGTATGTTTCCTGTGAGGTAGACCACAAAGTAACAAATTAAGTTTTAAAATGTCTTTTTGCCCATTTTTCAGATACTGAAAATTGATCTTTTTCATGTTCTATATATAAAAAAAAGTGATGCTCATTTAAAGTCAGGAGTGTTTTATCTTTGGAGGGGGACATAAGGGAGAGTTGAAGGTTTCGAAATCAGAAATGAAAGTCATATTCTATTTTGCTCATGACAACTACCATCTTTTAGGGTGGGTACCACATCCTAACGTCATTACGACTGAATATCCAACACCCCCTCCAATATTGTAAATAATCTCCACTCCCCCCTCCCACTGTGCAGCCAGCCACTGGCTTTATCAAGAAAATATTTCATATATATATATATATATATATATATATATATATATATATATATATATATATATATATATATATATATATAAATTGTACACTATGGTAGATTGTGTGCTACTGGCTACAGGCGTAAGATGTCTTTTACTAAACAAATATAATACGGAGACACTTATTGAGTATCTGTGATAATGTGTTACTATTTACAAGTCTATGTAACATGAGTATGTGGTAACTAGGCACATGGTTCTGGTGCAGTGAGCAGTTTATCTGAAATAAGGATAGTTTATAATTGAATGGTTATGAATAACGTGCAGTCCTGCAGCGGTTTGATAAACACCCCAGGTAGGTGGTGTGTCAGAATGAATGGTACAGAATACAACGATGCTGCACTGTCACTGACCTGTAAACCTGGTCACACAGTGTCCAACCATGCAGAGTGTTGCATCCTGTCAGCATTGTCATTGAGCCTGCAGCCCTGCTATGGCTGAATAAACATCCCAGGTAGATGTGATGTGGAGAATGAATGGTACAGAATACTTTAGTTCTGCACCGTCACTGACCTGTAAACCTGGTCACACAGTCTCCCCTCTCAGGATTAATCTTGCTGCCTTATTCTGTAAAACTGGACCTGTGTAAGTCTGGTTAAGTGCATTCTAGGATGCGCTATTTTTGAGATAGACTGGAGGCAGAATTCCAAAGGAGGTCTAGAAACCACTTTAATTCCAAGAGAAAAGTCTTTTGTCTTAAATACGTCTTGATAACGGTAGCACTTACAGAAACTGAGGGTTTTGGCCATTTCTCGGAGCAAAATGATGTTGCTGAGTCATTTTCAGGGTCTAGGAAAGCTTAGGAAGCTTTGAATTTTCTTTTCCATACTTAAATTGTGTAACATCAGGGTAGCCATTACCGAATATCATGATTCTGGTCATGTCTCTGTGAGACATGAAGATATTTGGTTATCTAAGGTGTCTATAACCATGTTTCCAGTGCCTAGGAATACTATGGGGGTATTAGATTACATTTCCTATGCATATATATTGTACCCTGTTGGGGAAGCTGTTATCAGAAGTCACCTTTTTCTTTGTCATAACTTATTACTCCTATTAAAGCTGCTACCCAATTAAAGAGTTTGAGGACACATTGGTGGCATCATTCATGTTATCTTGGGCATCTGAACATGACTTCCTTATTTTGCAGTTAATAATGACTTTTGTTATAAGTTCAAATTAGTTTAGGTACATTTTATTTAGAGTGAAAAAAAGCCTACTCCTCTAAGTCTGTGCCATGGCTGTTTTGGGTAGAAGGGTTGAATTAACCCTGCACCCTCACTAACGAAAACCATACAAACCATACAAAAACATGAAACATTGCAATAACTTTGTCTACTGACAACTGCAATCTTGTCAGACTATCAGAGTATCACAGTGGGCTGAGTCTATTACAATACGTGGAGACTGCAATCTTGTCAGACTATCAGAGTATCACAGTGGGCTGAGTCTATTACAATACGTGGAGACTGCAATCTTGTCAGACTATCAGAGTATCACAGTGGGCTGAGTCTATTACAATACGTGGAGACTGCAATCTTGTCAGACTATCAGAGTATCACAGTGGGCTGAGTCTATTACAATACGTGGAGACTGCAATCTTGTCAGACTATCAGAGTATCACAGTGGATTTAATCTATACTCTACAAGGGTGTGAAATGTCTGTGGAAACTCTCGGAGGTCTTCTTCTATTTCAGCTTGGCTGGGGACCTCAGATTTCTCAGACTTGTGACTCATTGCAATCCTATGAGAACTTTGTTTCCCTATATGTAAGGGAGGGGGGGGGGTATAAATGTCAATAGACAAGAACACTAAAATGCATCAAATTGCAACATTTGGATTGTGGTTTTTCCAATTTGTGTGGGGGCCATGCTCCACTCCCCCTAATACGTTTATATTATGTCTGCACCGTCACTGACCTGTGAACAACCTAGTCACACGGTGTCCACCCATGCACAATGTCTTGTCAGGATTGTCAAACAGGCTGCAGCCCTGCTACGGTTGGATAAAGACAGATAGAGCAGATGCAGAACATGAATGATGCATTATTAATGCTGCACTGTCTCTGACCTGTTAAATCTGTTCACACAGCGTCCACCATGCACAATGTCTCAGCTGACACTTGCCTCCTGCTGCACGACATGACCTGTGTAAAGTTTAAATTTAGGGGGGAATTGATAATTACAGTTTGTGTCAAGATCTTTAAAATGATATATGACAAATAGAGATATTCCCAATAGTCTTGAAGAATAACATAGGTTTTTGGAATGTAAAGAATTTTGTAGTGTAAAAATGGTAACATTTGTATAATCATATAAAACCAGCATTGAATATTTACTAGCCATTGTTAACCTTGGCGCTTATTAGTGTTTATTGGCTTTTTATCTTCATGTACAATTTTTGTGTTTTGCTTACACAAAGTGATAGTCCCTATCACAAATTTCAACAATAAAATAGGTCGAAAACAAAAAAGAATACACATGTAAGTACAGTGGGTGGCATGCTACCAGGGACAAGTAAGTAAACTACATTATAGTCCATTAAGACCCATAATGCCCATTATATAAGTACATCTAGATCCTCAGTTACATATGCGGCATATATTCATTGTTTACATGTGACACTAGACTACTGAGTGCTGATGGCTGAGTAGGTATAAGTGCTGCACATTACTGTTTTACAAGCACGTCATTTTAGCACGGTTTGGGCTGGTTAGTACCCACTGCAGTGCAGCACTTATTAGTGACTATGGATGTGTGGTGCTGTGTACGCTGGGAAGGTTCTGTGCTGTTTGATTATTCATGTTTTCTTACAGTTGATTACAAACAGTCAATACCTGGCAGCCGCCTCTGCCCTTAAAGGACCGCATACTGCTTTCATGTGTTTTACCTTTGGTTGTCATAATGCATGAATGCAGCCCAAGCAAGTAACTCACAAGCGCTGCATTCATGCATCATGCCGACCCTACAGGAGTGATATTCTACTGACAACTAGGCATGATGCTCAAATGCAGCATGGGTGAGCTAATTGCCAGAGTTGTGTTGATGCATTATGACGCCAACTGGGACATTTTGGTTCCATTCTCCAAGGGTTAAGTACATAGTACGTCTGATATTTGCCCAATATCATGAATAACTAATAATCATGGTCTTGCACTCCGGGTAAGGTGTGACTAGTGCGGGGCCACCAGTGGATGAGCAGGTCAGTGCTGCTAGATAAATATTGAAAGCTCACTAAAATAAGTGTCATGTGACCAAGCCAGAACAAAGGTATCCAGGTAGGTGATTAAGACATGTGTAATCAGGTCTTGATTTGCCCAGGTCTCAAGACCTGCATTGGAGGATTTATTCATACACCTCTAGTTATACACATTAATATAATGTAACTGTAATATTTCCAAATGAAATTTCGTCCCCTTCTCTCGCATGCTCACTCGGTTACACACTGTATCACTTGACATGTTTAATATGCTTCTAATTCTTAAATTGTGTATAGAAATGTTTGTGCATGGACATGAATCAGTACTAGTTTGATGAATCCTTATTGTAATGTGATAAAAGGCTTGATGAGATAAACATGACACAGAAATACACAGTGATAGAACAGTTGCCATCTGGGATTTACCAATACAAGATTTACAATATCTCTGTTTATCTGTTGAACATAACACATAGATGTATGATGTAGGATGCACAATGACAGAGATTTACAGAGAAGAGATTTAGAGGTATGGTATCACGCAATTAGGCATGGGGCCTTTCGTAAAACAGAGGTGACCTTTATCTTTAAGTCAGATTGGCACCGGTATCACATAACTCCTGTCAGCAAGGTGATTCAAGTTGCTTTGTATTCATGGTGCATTCATGCATCATGTGTGAGTAGCTCATGGTGCATTCATGCATCATGTGTGAGTAGCTCATGGTGCATTCATGCATCATGTGTGAGTAGCTCATGGTGCATGAGTGCATCATGTGTGAGTAGCTCATGGTGCATTCATGCATCATGTGTGAGTAGCTCATGGTGCATGAGTGCATCATGTATGAGTAGCTCATGATGCATTCATGCATCATGTATGAGTAGCTCATGGTGCATGAATGCATCATGCCTGTCCTGCTGTGTTGATACAATAACATAGGGTCTACATGATACACCAATACAGCTCTGGTTAGTTACTTACCAGTGCTGTATTGGGGCTTCATGTTGATAAATGGCATCCTTCAAGGAAACTATGTCTTTTTTCTTTCATTAAACCCAGACGCATGGAACAAGGAACAACACAGGACCACTTCTCTACCACTGATTCATAATGGCAATGGCCACAGACTGGCAGTCTGATAGAACCCTGTCTGCAAGCATCTGCTTCATGTTTGAGAAGGAGATTGACACAGACATTACGTTCAGGTTCCCAAACACTACCGAGACCATCAAGGCACACCGCCTCATCCTGAAGGCCAGGAGTCGTGTGTTCTTCACTATGTTCCACAGTGAGCTGGGACAGCCGGGGGATGACATGGAGATTACTGACATAGAGCCGGACATCTTTAAAGAATTCCTGAGGCATGTCCTCATTATAGATATACAGTGCAATGTCAGCTTACCCCTAGAGATGCATCCTGCTTTATTGTTATTTGTAGGCATCAGGAGGCATGAGGCCTGAGCGCACATTAAAGTAATTTGCCATCCTGAAAGATTCAATACATGTGTGTGTAATTGATCATAATATTGCTGTTATAATCTATAAAAAATGCTATCAATATTTATCTTGTTTCAGATATCTTTACATTGATAACACCATTTTGACAACTACCAAGGCGCTCCACTTGGCGTACTGTGCAGAGAAGTATGACGTCAAGGTCCTGAAGGCAAAGTGTATCGAGTTCCTGCTGGGCTCTGTCAATGAGCTGACATGGGCAGAGATCCTAGACCATGCAGTCTTCTTCAATGAGGCATCTCTCACCAAGGCTTGCTTGCGTTATTTAACCTGTAGTAAAAGTTTAGAAATGGAGGGACTAGAGGAGTATCACATCACCAGGCAGACCGTCGAGGTAATCCTGGATTATGATCAAATTTCTATGAGGGAGGTAGATGTCTTCAAGTTCTGTCAGACCTGGTCAGAGCAGGAATGTGAGGAAAAGGACATTCCTGTCAATATGGCAAATAAACGTAAGATGTTGGGTCCTCTCCTGAGAAAAATCCCCTTCTGCAGCATGAAACAAGAGGAGTTTGTGAGTGAAGTCTCGGGGAAGAACTTCCTGAATGGACAGGAGGAGTTACAGGTGTTACGCTACCTTTGTGCTGCAGATAAATCCAACCCACCGTTCCCGTGTATGAAACTGCAGGAGACGAAGGATCTCACAGTGTCAGTTAAGTTGCCAGATGTATGGGACATCAACCAGGGTGGAGTGTACACTTTCTCCATAAAGTGTACAACGCAGGGTTTCACACTTATAGGACTAACATTCACAGAACCTGGCTCGTTCCTGGTGTCCTATGGCTCCCTCATTGAGTGCCTAGAGGTGCAGCCAGAGACCCTGACTGTCTACTTAAAGCAGGCTATATACACTGAGGCGGGAACAATGCTTAACATTCAGGACGCTCGGTTCGAGTACCCACACAAATTCAACATAGACTTTCCCTTCTCTAGCTATGTAAATTCAAAGGATTCAGATCTTTACAAAAAGCTTGACTTTGTCATCACAAAACACAATGACTTCAGTAAACCACCATTTGACACACTTATAGTTAAGTTGTGATACATCAGAGGTCACTAGTGACTAACATGTCATGCAGCATACATTCACAGTGAACTGGTATTCCAATTAACCTTTAAGGGTCGCATATAGTGTTTTAATGTGCTCTACCAAATGTCAGCGTGGCCTACATTCATACTTATGTTGACCCTTCAACAATCAATGCTTATTGAATAAAAATGCATCCTTAAAGGACATTCTGTGCAGTCAAATAACACATTGAGAGCTGTTACCTATTCATCAAGTGTAATTTTGGGGTTTACTAAACTGTCTATCTATTGGC
This sequence comes from Harmothoe impar, assembly GCA_947462335.1. NCBI lineage: Eukaryota > Metazoa > Annelida > Polychaeta > Phyllodocida > Polynoidae > Harmothoe > Harmothoe impar. Next base: position 313,190 of record OX381711.1, on the reverse strand, counting down.
TTTTAATTAAGACCAAGAATCATCATCCTTTTATGGAGGTTTAGAAAGACCAAATTAAAAATGGTACTTGAAAAGAAGTTTGAAGTTTGAAAAGTTTATTGACCATAAATTATCACAATGATATTCTTCATAATACAGTCAATCAGCAAAATGATTATAGTTTATAACAGTCAAAAACATGTTCAATAAAGCAGCAGTACGTTCTCTCACTAAGAGTACAGAGTGTCAAAAAGTTTAAGTTTAAGTCTAAGTTTATTTATATAACATGCCGTCTCGGGTATACAAGATATTCAGACATGAGAGAACAATTATGCATACAGTATTGTGATTTTACGTGGAGTCTATGTACTTATCGCATACCAACTGGACTGCTGAACAGGTCAAGGCGTAATGATTGTTCACTTCTGTTAGGTTAGTTAGTCAACTAAAGTGTGCTTGTGCATCTTTTCGATTTGCCTAATCAGGTATTGTAATCACTTAGTTCTTACTGGATTTAATTGTTTTGCTTGTCATAGAAATGACTGTGCTTGTGCATCAATGCCTTTGAGTACCTTCTGATATGACACATAATTAAGGTAAATGGAAAGCAAGAAATTGACCTGAGTATTGATTAATGTGTGTCTACTACTGACCCTTCAGGTGTGCTTGTGCACTCATGCTATTCATACCTGAATGGGAGAGTGTGCTGGTGCGCTTAGACAGCATGCTAAAAAATGGCTTCCACAAGCAACAAATGGTTCATCTAATTCATCTCAATCCATGGATACCATTACAGAGCCTTCACAGGGCATATGTGTCATATGTTTATCACAAAAGCATGATCTGAACATCATTATTACTAAGCAGTTGTAAACCAACTTACACAGACAAACCAAACATCTATTTTATCAAAAGGTTGCAGTCAACTACACATTAGGCAATTATATTTTTTGTTTAAAGTTCAGTAAGGTATCACAGTGTTGTACAACAGCATCAAGGTCATCCCAAATTAACATCCCTCTGTATAAAGGACTGCTCCGAAAAGATTTCAAGATGGGCCTATGACCTTGAATTTTATTTTATTATTACCACGCAGGACTCTGACCAGCTCTGGTAGTAAAAGAAATAAGTTTTTAAACAATCCTTATCCTCAGACAGTTCTCTGAGTCAATGAGTGCCAACACAGCGACGTCAAACCAAATTCAACGGTAAATTTAACTTTACTTTCAGCAATCTGGATTGTGGGCAAGACCAGCAAAGTCTTTCGGTGGAATCATACAAATACAGACTTAATATGACAAATAAAGATCACAATAAATATGATAGACTGGAGGCAGAATTTCAAATGACGTCTAGAAATCACTTTAGGAGGAACGGAATGTTACAGGGTGGCATCCATGCCAGACTTTAAGTATGACCTATACTGATCGGGTTTAGGGTGGATGCCACGCGCAGAAATCGTTTTTCTCTGAAATAGGGCCTGATAAATGCAGCCATTACCGAAAATCATGTATTTGGCCATATCTTGGTGAGAAATGATGTTATTGAGTCATTTAAGGTGTCTAAATCCACATTCTCAGGGTCTAGGAATACCATGGGAGCATCAGATTTCCTTTCCTATGCATATCTTGTACCATATTGGGGTAGCCATTACCCAAATTCACGATTTTGGCCATATCTTGGTGAAAAATGATGTTATTGAGTCATTTAAGCTGTCATAATCCACATTTTCAGGGTCTAGGAATATTATAGGAGTATCAGATTTCCTTTCCCATACATATCTTGTACTCTGTTGGGGTAGCCATTACCACAATTCACAGTTTATGCTGTATTATTGCAAATATCAAAGTGGCTAAACCCACATTTTCAAGGTATGAGAACACAGTGGTGGCATTGATTATGTTTTCTTACTCCGACCTTGCCTTAGGCTTAACAATAACAAAATGTTACAAAGCTGTTTCATATTTGAAGGGTTTCATCACATAAAATACCCTGGGTAGCACAGATTTTCAGTTCATAATGGTATCCACCTAGCTATGGCATCAAAGTGAGTCATAGAAAGGATATTGAGAGCTTACAAGTTACAAGCCCATACAGGCTTAGGCCTTGAAAGTCAGGGATACATTAAAATAGAATGCATAAACATATAATTATGTGTAATATGAAACTTGCAAATTGTTCATTACCATCCACCAATTGTTATGTATCTAGGCTGTAGATCTTATTGGTGTAGTTGTTATATTCTCAGGTGAGTGTATCTGGGTATAGAAATAAATGGGCATAGACTGAGTCTAATCTTTACAATAATTCTATGTGCAAGTTATCTAAAAGTTTGTGAACAGAAATATATGGAAGGAGTGTTCACCGTGTACAACCAGAATATGTACTTTAGTACACAACCTCTAGGATTGGTTTCTCTTATTGCTGTATCTCATCTTTACATCATTGTGTATTAAACTCATCTTTATATCATCCTACTATGAGATACTAAATTGGTGTACTATAATTTGATGGTATCATCATTTATTGCCATAATTATCAATTTTATGCCACTTGGCGAGGTTTGGGGAACCAGCCCTTGATACAACATATCCATCATTACTGGAACCATGGTCAGTTAACTAATGTCTTCTTGGCTATTTCAGTATAGAATGAGTAAGAACATTTTCCAAATTTGACAAAGTGAGGGCTAATTGCATGTAGTTAGCAGTGAGGGTAAGAGGTTTTGCAAGAACTTTTACTAGGGGTGAGGCTTTGCTGAATTCTATAATTATGATCACTATAGTGGATCCTCACCCTGCCATGGTATCAACTATAGTTGATATATTTAGATGTCACAGACCCTGACTAAATAGGAATGGAGGAGGGTGATGCAGTGGCTTAGGATGCATTACACCTGACTAATTGCACACTGTTGTATGGGCTTAAAAGCACCCTGCATTTTGACTCCACCTATGCTGCCCTCTTTCATGCTGTGGTATACTCTGGATTCCTATCATAGGCCAACTGAAAGTTAAACTATACAAACAAACAACAATCAATTCTTAACAAATACAGTATTTTATCATAATGTAGGGAATAGTAGGGAACCATAGAATATTATGAGTACATGTGTATACCTAAAATGGCTGCACCCTATACCCCTAGCTAGAGTGATTGACATTTTTACAAGATAACCAGCTCTGATCAGTATGAGGTGGATTGGTCATGTGGTTATGACATTGGGATCTCTAGGTAGGAAGCATGAGTTCAATGTCAACATCTGCTGAAACTCTTTTCACCTGGTACCTTAAGGAGCCATTCAAGTATGACATCATCACATTTTTAAGACCCAGCCCTCCTGTATCCTGATTTTACTTTTTGTGTGTGAAATGTTATACTATGGGAACAGCATGCACATGCCATCATTCCCCATATAACCCTGTACCCTTTATTGATGACATTATACTTACACCCTGATAAGACCACAGTTGAAACTGTAGATCTTACAGCATCGAACATATAGAACTCAGACTAAACAGCAGATATATTTATTATGAGTGGAGGGGAGAAAAAAGCTCTTTTAGTACAGAAATTGGATCCACTGGAAAAGTCTGACTTGCCAGATTGCAGTTATTAGCAGACAAAGTAAATGCCATGTCTATCAGCTGTGGTTCAAGTTTTTGAAGGGTGTTTTTTCATGAGGGATGGGGCATTTTAGCTCCTCTACCCAAAACAGATATTCTGGCCTAGCCTAGACCAGCATTAAGAGTTTCCTGATTACATTGAATCATCATGGCACCAAAAGATATTTCGCATCATTAATTTTGTATACTATTATGTTGTAAATCAGTGGTTTCTGACATGTTCCCTATTTGAAATGAAGGTATAAAGTAGCTTGTAAATTATAGTGATGGTCACAATACTACTTTAATGCTAAGACATAGGCCATAGTGCACCCTTATAGGACTAAGTCTTTTTGGCTCTCAATATGGCTAAACTAATTGAGATTCATAAAGAGTCATAGATGCAGTACAATGAGGTCATTGTTAGGCATATGCCATGTAATGGGCAAAATATGCCTGAGAGAACATAAGTGATGCCACCACTATGTTCTCATACCCTGGAAATAAGGATTAAGCCACTTTAATATTTGCAAAGATTGTGAATTTTGGTAATAGTTACCCCAAAAGGGTACAACATATGAATGGCAAAGGAAATCTGATGATCCCATGGTATTCCTTGACCCTGAGCATGTGGATTTAGACAGCTTAAATGACTCAATCACATCATTTCTCACCAAGATATGGCCAAAATCATGAATTTCAGTAATGGCTACCCCAATATGGTACAAGATATGCATGGCAAAAGGAAATTTGATGCTTCCATAGTATTCCTAGACCCTGAAAATGTGGATTTAGACACATTAAATGACTCAATAACATCATTTCTCACCAAGATATGGCCAAAATGGTGAATTTCAGTAATGGCTACCCCAATATGGTACAAGATATGCATGGGAAAGGAAATTGGATGCTTCCATAGTATTCCTAGACCCTGAGAATGTGGATTTAGACACCTTAAATGACTCAATAACATCATTTCTCACCAAGATATGGCCAAATTCATGATATTCGGTAATGGCTGCCTTTATCGGGCCCTATTTCAGAGAAAAACGATTTCTGCGTGTGGCATCCACCCTGAACCTGATCAGTATAGGTCATACTAAAAGTCTGGCATGGATGCCACCCTGTAACATTCCGTTCCTCCAAGAGTGACATTTCAAAATTCTGCCACCAGTCTATGATAACAGTCGTTGAGTTATTCCTTCATCAACTTAAACTATAGACTAGAAAATTATTAAAAAGTAACACTGTTGAACACATTTTCAAAAGTTGAAAAAGACTTTGACCAGACACATTTATTTTTGTGTATTTTGATCTGAGGAATTGAAAATATCACTAAGATTGTGTTGTTAGTCAGAGTTTGAAAATATTCACATGGTCTCTACTTGTATTACCGGCTAGTTCTCATATATATACACTATCTAATCTTAAACTAGAAAAATGCTTTTTTTCACATGAAACCAGTTACCTGATTGATACGTTACTGATTTATTGCAGAATTAAGTACTCTTGGTGAATAATCATGTATGATATAACACATTGTAACATACAACTAGTGCTTGATTAGGGCTGTTTTACCTTCCTATTGTATTCCCTATCAGGATCATCTCTAACCAGGTTCCAGCAATATGCTTAGCAAATGGTTTATGTTTAAATAGATTTTTAGATGATGAATGTCCTAATAAATGGATAGCTTTTAGAAGAAAGTTGGTTCTGAGAGGAATTTGCAATGCCTACTATAAGGTCTGTGATATTGATGACGTTTCAAAGATACTAGTACCATTATTACATATCTATAATATGGAAATGGCTGCCATGGTAACCAGATAGAACACCAAAGATATACCATTGTATTCTACATACAAAATTACCCAAAAGGCATTTTCAGTCTATTTTGGACTTCTACCTTTCAGGTGCCCTGCAGTTGCTGAAAACCTTACCAAAACAAACCTGAAGGTTCTTTTCATGAGAATAGGTTATGATATTGGTCTTAGTGGTTTAAAAAAATGTTATTCCCTTTCTAGATATGTCTATACGATTATGGTATTTTTTTCCATAAATATTGCTAAAATATCACAAATTTAGCTCCATGACGGTGTAGAATTCTGTTTCTAATGATTTCTTATCCTTGAATGGAATTTAGGGTAGACAAGGTATATGATGTTTGCACTTTACCAGAAGTCAGAACGGGTGCCGCCATTATGGATTAAGGAGTCACAACACAAATTTATACTATGTGATAGCAGTAATATTAATCAACCTTTGATAGCTCCTCAGGTTGACTATAATCATACCAATCCCCCCCCCCCTAAAATGGACCCAAGGAATTCCATGGTTCTATTGGTTTGTTGCTAATACAGCTGGTTGCCTAGCAACAGCTGCTCTAATTAATTAATTAAAACAGAATGACACCTTTCGTCACACTGCAGTCATGCAGTGCCTGAGTCATTTCTTCACGACTCAGGCACTGCATGACTGCAACAACAGCGATTCTTGTTACCATCAGTTTTGGATTCTGTGACCTCAAATTAATCTAGTTAGGCAGGTCTGCCCCCTTTTTCTTTTGTTGTACAACAGTGTGATTAGTACTTTAGTAACTCGTAACTAGTTAACACAGAATATATATTGGAAATTGTTAAAGCAGGTGGCTGTGCCCAGGATGGGGAGTGTTTGATCAAATATTTCTACACATTGTGTTTGCTCAATAAGTTGAGTTCCAGTGAGGAGTTTATCCCATGGGGCAAACTTAGAACCATGGATACCCCTATTACTTAATAGGATTACCTTGAGTAAATTCTTTGACAGTGTCTGTCCAGTCAAGACCTTTCTGCTTAGGAAAGTCACTCTGGTACCACCACACCTACTTGAGCGACCTTGTAGGGGAAAAAAAGCCTTTAAACACCAGATAGCTTGTGACAAAAAGGAAAAAACAACAACAAAAACTGACAATGTAGTCTTGGTTCTTTTCAGTAGTTTTACTAACAAACATTAAAGGCGCACTGAACCCACGACGTCATTTGCGTACAAAACTTGGCAGGGCTAGGTCCTGAGCTCAGTGCGCCTTTAAAGGTAAATTAAATTTGGTTGCCGATGCTATATCAAGAATATCATATGGTAGTGTAAAAGAAAAATCTAAACCATTTAAAAAGGTCAGATTCGTTTTGAAAATAACCCTACGAACCAAAATCTATAAATCAAAAAAGAGCAAGTATTAGTGCCAAAACTTGAGCACATGCAAAGAAGGTAGTTGAGGACAAATTCCACGATCATTTGATCAGACTGATCTACACAAAGAGCCAGTTTCACAGGAATAATATATAAGAAACCAGTTGTCAGTGCAGCAAAAACAAAAAAGCCGGTTTGCAGGGTTAGAATTCGTAAATAACTATAGACTTATCTCTCTCCTCTCACTTGCCTGCAAATTGTTGGAAAAAAATAGTACACATAGTAGCAGGGTATATTGATTTCTAACGAGAGAAGGAATATTTACAAAATTCCAGGGAGATTACAGGACATAGCAGGACTACTACACTCGCCCAATTTACAAATGATATTGAGAGGGAGAAAATAACATTATTCCTGTTTTCATCAATTTAGAGTTTTGAAAAAAGTAGACCCCTCCGTAATTCTATGTAAATTAAATCATTATGGAACTATCACTGGTTTGAAAATTACTTATCAACATATTTCAGAAAAGGAAAGTGTGGTATGTGGTGTCCCTCAGGTCAATTTTGGGCCCATTGTTATTTTCATTATATGTAAATGATGTGGTAAAATGTATAACAAATTGTAAACTTTATGCGGATGACACAGTAATTTTCTGCTCACCATAGCTTTGATATGTCTAGACAACTTCTATTCAACCTGGTGTATTCAGAATAAGCTGTCCGTAAATGCTGCTAAAAATAAAATAACGACTTCTGCAGCCAGTAAGGACAAACTCAAAAACTCTACAGGCCAAAATTAGCATGGATTTTTTTCCTAGATATAAAATTTATACATTTTCTACCTAGGTGTTCTGTCAAACCCATAAATTATAATTTACACCTGGCTTATATTGCTAAGACTGTAGCGTATAAAACCTATAAACTGTGTTAACTTAGAGATTATCTTGACAATAAGATAGTATTACGGTTACACCTCACGTCAATCCTGCCTTATTTAGACTATGCAGATATCTTGTAAATATCTACAGCCACTACTGTATGTACTATAAGTATGAAGTATCCACATATATTCATATATGACCAATACAGATCCATACTGAAGCTAAATGCAACAATTTATCAGATAGAAGGTTTCCTCATTTAATGAATTTCATGTATACACGGTCAAGGTGTCAGGAATATGCCACCATAAGAACAAACATTGTCTCAAGTTGCAATGTGTAAAGTGATTTTTCAAATGACCTCGCATATGGTATGAGTGTGGAGCATGAAATGCAAAATCTTTAGAATCCTTTATAAAATACACAAAAACACATTTAAAGGCCCTTTTGGGCTAATAATTGTGTTCTGGAATACAGCCCATACCAACACAAAACCTATTCCCTATACTTTAGTGTGTGTTTTTTTTATTGATTAATCTATTTTATTCTGTCTCACTTTGCATGAGTTGCATAAAGTATATACAAGGTTCTTATCGTTCATGACAAGAAACAGTCAATCATACAATCACATTTCCTCTTTGTGGCGACTTATCTTCAAGACAAGATCCCTATATCGTTATGGTAATTAACTGTACCAGTTTATATACCACTATCATTCTGGGTCTAAATCATTCCAAACAATTGCTAACGTATGTTCTAAACTTCGAGTATATGACCCCCCGTGTGCTGTAAAATATTTTTAAATTGGTCCATCCTAAGCACTTGTTATCAAATTTCTGTTATCTCTATGTTCTCCCTTTTTACTTCTTAAATAGGCCTCCTTCAATTGGTGAGCATACATCCTATCCTCCAACATATTCAATTTTGCCTTAGCATGTATTTGATAAGAGGGGGTCAAGTGATCCACTCTTTAGGCAACCTTGAGACCTCTATTTTGTGCCTTTTGTCTCTTTTTGAGCAAATCCTTCTTGATATACCCGCACACAAAGTATCACCATATTCTAATATGGGCAAAATATGCGTTTTATACAGAAGAATAGCTGTCCATACGTCAATATAAGTATTCAACATTTGGTAGGTTCTAAATGATGCAGTCCTCAGTTGATCACATACAAACTTCCCATAAGTCAATCCCTTGTCCAAAATAACCCCTAAATACTTATATTGTTCAACTTCATAGATTGGTATCTGATTAATTGTGAGTTTACAATTATTCCAGTATGCCTTACCCGAGAAACACATGAATTTAGTTTTCTTGCTGTTTATAGTTAACCTGTTTAGGTAACACCAAAAATAATACCTTTCTAAATCCTCCTGCATTAATATGTTGACTTCTATTTGATTATTACCACTTAAGTACAGCACAGTATCGTCTGCATATAACAACACTTTACATATTAGGGGGGGTAGGTATGATTATAAACAACTTCAGGACCATGGAAATGTGTGTTGCAAGGCAGATAAACAATTAGAATAGTGGTTGCTAGGTAACCAGCTGTATTAGAAACAAATGGATAGAACCATTGAATTCCTTGGGTCCATATTAGGGGGGGTAGGTAAGATTATAATCAACTTCAGGACCATGGAAATGTGTGTTGCTAGGCAGATAAGCAATTAGAATAGCCGTTGTTAGGCAACCAGCTGTATTAGGAATAAACCGATAGAACCATTGAATTCTTTGGGTCCATATTAGGGGGGGTAGGTATGATTATTATCAACCTTAGGACCACGGGAATGTGTGTTGCTAGGCAAATAAACAATTAGAATAGCCATTGCTAGGCAACCAGCTGTATTAGCAACAAACCGATAGAACCATTGAATTCCTTGGGTCCATATTAGGGGGGGGGGGGTAGGTATGATTATAATCAACCTCAGGAACTATCAAAGGTTGATTTATACTATTGTTATCACATAGCATAAATTTGTGTTGTGACACCTTAATCAAAGATGGAGGCACAATCCAAGATGGCGGCGCCCGTTCTGACTTCTGGTAAAGTGCAAACATCATATACCTCGTTCTGGTGGTGCCTGGCGGCCACCACTTTGGCATAAAAAATAAGCCTAAAATTCATACAATAACTTTGTAGAACATTAAAATACTAATTCTACCAAAAAGACACAGCAGGTGTGGCACAGAGGTTATTCATTCATGCATTATTACTAAGAGGAGAATGTGATTTGATGAACAAATTTGAAATAAGTGCTTTAATCGGAGAAATTGTATTGAATTCAATTTTTCAGATATTTTCTATTTCATTAACATATAACAAAAACAGCAATGGCCCTAATATCGACCCCTGTGGCACTCCACACATAATATCTTCTAGAGGGGATTTGGTTCCAATTGGCTAATGTACATTGTTTTCTCCCACTTAAATATTCTTTCAACCAGATACCGGCCTTCCCAATAATCCCATATCTATCACATTTTCTTAACAAAATTGAATGGTCTACAGTATCGAATGCCTTTTTAAGGTCAATAAATACTGCTAAGGTATTCTTGCCCACATTCCTATACCTCAATATATTGTCGGTCAAGGCCCCTATAGTCTGTATAGTTGAATGCTCTTTCCTGTATCCACCTTGAATGTCAGACAAAATATTATTGGCATCCAAGTACTCAGATATATTTCTATGCACAATTTTCTCTAGTAGTTTAGACGGAAGGGGTAGGAGTGATATGGGTCTATAATTTTCAACAAGTGTTAAATTGCCATCCTTGGGATTTGGAATAATAGTAGCTTCCTTCCATCCACTAGGAATCTTTTGGGTATCTAATGAACATTTAAATAAATGTGTTAATTGTGTTGTAAAAGACCAAATGCGTCTTTCATCACTCTACTATTTATTTCAACAAAACCTGATGAATTGTGTGTCTTTATTACCTGTATCAACTTGGTTTACCCCTAAATTTCCCTCATCTTTTTTCCTGATAACAATTGTACATTGTGATTGGTATAGACATTCCCATTGTGTTGGTTATTTTGGTAATAATTAACTAATAATTGTAAAATATTAATTTCCCTTTCTCTTCTTTCCACATCCTTATAAAACATGTGTCATATGCTATTCTTAGTTATTGAAGTTTGGATAGCCTGAGAATCAACCCTCCACACTATTCTTAGTGGGGATGTTGGTCATTCTTTCATGTTGCATTTTCATACAGATAGCTCAGCCTAAGTCAACCAAACTGTTCATGTTATTATATATCTTGATTAAAAAAGAGTCACTGTTTATCATAGTCCATAGGGATAGCTATAGAGGATACACATTTGATAGGGAACCTGGTACTCGATAAAGCAATGCCTGTACTATAATAGTCATAACCTACCGGTACTCAAACTTTCGTTCTTTTTATCACTCGTATGTACCCTCATTGCTGTCAAGATGTTATAGATATACCCTCAATTTGATACCGGTACTGCTTTACTCTATGCTGAGGGAATAACAGTTCTGATGAAACCGACAAAACATTGAAGGTCGACAAACTCAGTCTTAGATATTATTGTTTATTGGTTGAATAATTCCTGACAAAGATCTTATGGTGATTTCATATTGGACACCAGTGAATGTAACCGTATGCAACCGTAATGCAATAAAGATACTTGAAACAAAAAACATCTTTGCCGTTAAATAATCAAAGAGGGGTTTAAGGATGACATGTATAACAATATACTGGTGGTATACACAGATTCAATATCTATGAAACATTTGGTAAGGAATCATAGAAGGGATATGTTTTTCTCATCAATGATTACATTAAGAACAATAAACCTCCAACGGAAAATAGACTTCATTGTAGATACTTACCATAAGTGTTTGTCATCAAACTATGTCAAAAGGCCCTTGGTATGACCTCGCATGAAAAGTCACCAGGACTGTTTGCTCAAGTCATGATGGACACAACAGGCGCAGTTCACACTGCCAAAACTAGGTTTTCTGGTTTTCTTAATTATTTGACTGTTGAGAGTACAAATAATGCAATATACTTTGATAAATTCTATGTGGATGAATTCGGTATAATTATACTGCCATACCTTTTCACTATCATTCCCTACTTAAAGACGTTAGATCACTTCACCCACTTGTCTCTCATCCAGCAGTATTATGTTCATTTACATGTGCTTGAGATAAATTTGAAAGCTAGCAAGCTAGTTGAAAGGGCAATTTACAGTGTAAAAATAAACTACAAATAAATTGGTGTCAGTAAATTTTGGCAATTGTAGAACTTGCTGATTTTGTCTAAAGATATGACCTACCATCGAGACTCACTGCCAACATCTATAACTTGTTGCTGCTATTTGCTACATAAATACAAGTCATGTAAATGCCTTCGCATGTACTATATTTGTTTTTATCCCATTTTGGAACACAACTGTTTCAGGGTTGGGTAGTTGATTACTACACAATGAGTATACTTTGAGGAGGAATGTGGCTCCAATGCCTACACAGGGCATGAGCATACTGCATGCTGAACGTCATGAGCGGCAGGAAATCTCGAGACATCATTTTGCTCAAGAGCAGAAAGGACGATTTCAGGAGGCCCGACACGCTGAAATGGACTGAATGAATGCAAAATTTAAAGTGCTCACTCAGAGACTGCACCAAATGTGGCTGGAGCAGCAGGATTTGGAGGCAAATCGATTAGGAAACGAAAACGATTAGTGCATGCTGATGAGGAACTGGTACGCCTTGAAACCAGACACTCTCAGCAGGAAGACAACCTGAGAAGGAAGACAGCTGTCCTACGTGATACCGCATCGGCAGATCCAGTGGGGGGGGGGTGACGGGGCTTTGGTTCCCTCCCCCACAAAAATAAAGGAAAAGAGGAAAGAAAAAGGAAGGGAGAATAGAAAAAACCCTCCCTCTGTTTCCTCTCCTTCCTATCAGGTCCTGCCTTTCCCCTCCCTCTGCCTCCCATGGTAACCCCCTTTCGCTCAATATCAGTCCCTCCCTGTCTTTCAATGCCAATGCCCTGGGATTCCCTTCTCCTGGGGCCCTGATCCTCCTCCCAGGCCGCCATCCCTCTTCTCAGGGATTCCACTCATCCTGTGGTGTTCCCATACCTCTTGGAGCAACAAGAAAACTTTCTATAGGATCTCCTATCTGTCCTTTAGTTCTCCCATCCATCCTCTGTGGTCTCGCATCTAGTTTCTTAGATAACCCATCCAGTGTCCCCATCCATTCATCGCAACCTTCTGACACTCGTACAGGATTACACTCTTCCTTCTTGCAAAGAATATAGACAACTATATTCACCCCTGACTGGTGGCTGCAAATGTTCAGTACAGCTCTCAGAACCCACTGCAATCAACCATTTTGTTTCTGAATTTCAATCTTTTCCTGGGTGTGCCAAGCTGGCTGTGACCTTGTAATTTCTATAAAAGGCCAACATGTGCAGGTGACCCCCCCTAAAAAAAGTTTGTGGATGCAGGCCTGGACAACCTCCCTGTCAAGGTTATCTAATCCCTGCCACTGTCCTCTGCTCACTTTCAGTGTCTTTTTCTCCCTTTAAATGTCCTTTCCCCCGATTCATATTATTTTTCCCAACAATTTCCTCCCCTCTCCCAACACCCCCTACCCTTCAATCTCAATGACACTCTTGCTTTCTCTCACAAAATATATTTACGTTGGGGGAGACATGCCTTCAGGTGACAAAATCATTTATTTCCAAAGAATCTATCCCCCAAAAATATTTTTTAAACCAAACGATGGAGGCTATATGAAGATCAGACTTTTGATGAAAAGATGTGTCAAAATTCTTGAGAATGCACCATTTCTAGGCCATATCAAAAAGACCAAATGCGCGTCAAGGTAACCTTGCACTCTCTATAGATGGCCAGGGGATTTTACAAACCCACCAGTATAGATACTTAGGCATTCAATTGGATAGTGACCTGAACTCCTAGGGACATCACAAAGTGGTCAACAAAAGCCTATCATATTAATCATATCTATTAACTAGATTGAGAACACTTGATGCTGCCGTAGATACCCTTATTACAATGGTCATGCCTATAGTGGACTATGGTCAACTTATATATGGTACAGGGAATAAACTTGGTCTTGAAAAGATTCAGAGTTCAATAGACAGAATGACTAAGGTTTGTTACTACCAGGACATTGAGGTACTCAGGGTCAAAGTGGGACTTACCTCTTTTGAGGAAAGAAGGGACACTACCCCTAAAGTAGCTTTCTTTCATTACATGCAGAACCCAGAACACCACAATGGTAGGCCCATTTGCACTAGGAGACATGATGCAACACTAGCAACGGTGGAATGGTACAAATCTACCACAGCCCAACACAGTGCCACGTACAGGTCTGCCTATATCTGGGATTCCCTGACTGTACAGCAAAGAAAATCATCTCTCACAGTGTTAAAAAAAGAAACTACATGAAAACAACGGTACTCTTGGTCAGTTAATGCGTGTGATGGCTGACTACTCCTGGCCTGAGCAAAATCTGGTAACCCCCTAGCTCTTCTTCCAATTTTCCCAGCAGGACTTAAGTCACTTATATGATATGAAATACTATGTTTACACTTAATTATTATTACAGTGAAACTTCGTCATAAGGAACTCTGATATAAGGAGACCTTGCTTATAAGGAGCAGATTTATGTGGTCCCAATTTTTCCCATAGATACATTCATATAGTAAAAAAACTCTTTTAGAAGGAGGTGTTTTTACCTTAACCTCTGATATAAGGAGGTAATTTTGGCTCATTTCCTTATTTCGTACGTGCAAACCTTACCCAGGGAAGTTATTTCTCAGGATTAGTCACAAACTGCTTAAAATTGCCCACTGCCCCATCCCATAGAGGTAGGGAGAATACATTTGTAGCTTCCCTAGGGAGGAAGGGATATCTAAAGCTCCATGAAGGGGATCTAGAAGGGGTTTTGACTTGAAATAATACACACACCCATCTGAATTGTATTCAAATCAAATCTATAAGGGTATAATAGCCACATGTAGGGAGTGTTCTGTTGCTGGACCTTTATAAAGCTGACCTTGCTTATAAGGAGACCTTGCTTATAAGGAGCAAATTGCACTGGTCCCAAGGTCCTCCTTATAACGAACTTTTACTATGTTTTAATTTCGCAATAAAAAGCTACTTCAGCATCTCGGATTAGATGCCTTTGAATATTATGACATTACTGATATCGAGAAATTAATATCCATGCTATATTGTAATAAATACAGGAATTTATTGTTGTTAAAATAAAGGAATTTGAATTGAATTAGATTGAATTGAATTGAATTGAATCATAACTTCAAATTTTTTTTTGGGGGGGGGCTTGCCTACAAACCCCTCTAGAATAAACACTGTGCTTTGCTTGCAGTGACCGCAGTGCTTTGCTTGCAGCATTCCACTTGCGGCGTTCCGCTGCAATAGGCAACTCCAATCCCTGATCTCCACCAGTCACTCAAAGACATCACCAATTGGATGGTGGCGTGAGGAACCAGTTAGGGCATGAAGTGACTCAGTTGAAGAAGAAACCCATTCAGCTTCAGAATGTGCTAGCAGAGCGAAACAAAGGTGGTTCGAGAGGGTCAACCACAGTGTTGACTACTCATCGTCTGATGGGGGTGAGGCTGCCACCTCAACTGCACCAAATAGCGCCAGAACTCGCAGGGTGACGATCAACATGGACGATTACACTAGGACAACATCTGTTAGACGGTCCAGAGACAACAGTTCGAATTGAGGGGAGTCAAATGATGACTCTCGGGCATCAAGTGCAATTGCAGGTCCAAGTAGGAGCAGTTCAAATGAACAGCCTACAAGGTCAGATTCCGGTTCAGAAAGGAGAGTTTCACAACGTGAATCAATGTCCCCCGGGATGAAAGAGATTTCCAATGCTAACACAGACAATGCCAACATAGTCGACTGGAGTGTAGAGAAAACAAGATGGTTGTACAATATCAACCGAATGGTCAGGAATGGTTCACTGACTTCATTGACGACATGCGCTACAACCGCTAGGCACCAGAATAGGCTCTGGACGAGCTGCTTCGAGCGCTCAGGAACGGGCCAGGGAAACTAGCCGTTTCCAGGTGGAAGAGGAAACACAAATTCGGATCCTTCACTCAGTTGGTGTAATGTGTGAGTTACTTCATCGGTACCTAGGGCAATAAAGACCCATTGAGACAGTTCCGAAAACAGACTCAGAAACCCAAAGAGTCACATCGAGTATTCGGACTGGAGCTACAGAATTTGCTCCAGAGGGCTAGACCAAGATGGGATTAGGAGACCCCCAGTTTCTCGATGATCTGTTTTCTCAGTTCATTGAAGGCTAGCTTGTGACAACTGGAAGGCTGGCACCCCGCTGACGGACTTGCTCATTGCGTTTGAGGACTTTTACCAAAAGTGTCACCTACTTTAGGCTATGGCACATGTGAGAACATTGGGTGTGGTGGAGAATGTCACCCACTCTGGTACATAGAGCCATTCTGAAGGGGAGGAGGATATTGACCCTATTCGAAACCCTATTTGAATACCCAGCTGAGCAGGACCACCCCTGCAGTACCTAGCACTGAAGGCACAACCTATAGCTCCTTCAAGGATGGAGAAATTGATACTCCGGTTGACTGATGTCTTGGCAACTAACCAACAAGGTCAGCAGAAGAATCCCAAACCAAAGGTGAATAAAACCACCAGGAGATGGCCCATTTCGCTGCAGAATGTCCAGCAGACAAACCAACAACTAAAGCATCCAAAAAGACGATGGAAAACTAGAGGGGGTTGCCTGAGATAGCAAGGAGGTAGCCCCTGACATGGATGTGTGCCAAGAGACCTTCAGCGGTGGAGAAAACGTAAGTACAGAAGAGACAGGAGGTATAGGGGGCTGACTTGATCAGTCCTTCTTACAATCGTCTGGTGAACCCAGCCAAGAAATTGAACATGAAGGAAGTGCTGGCAAACTGGGTGCAGGGGTTGGCAATAATGAGTGGCACCCAGTTGTCTCCAAACCACCCCTGCTGGAAACATTTGAAGAGGCAGGGGATGGACCTTGTGGCTCTAAGGATTTTGAACGCTTCTCTGTCAACCCCTCCCCGTT
The DNA here is from genome assembly GCA_947462335.1 of Harmothoe impar. Lineage (NCBI taxonomy): Eukaryota > Metazoa > Annelida > Polychaeta > Phyllodocida > Polynoidae > Harmothoe > Harmothoe impar. Next base: position 296,435 of record OX381711.1, on the reverse strand, counting down.
GGTGGAGAAACGGTGGTACTTATCTGCTACAGTGATGGGTAGATCTCCTGAAATTTTGGTTGATACTGGAAATAGTCACTCTATGATCTCCAACACGATCTGATGTTGGATGGCCAAAACAACCTCATACCGAGGGTAAATGCCTGTTTCGCCAAGGGTAGCTGTATGCAGACCTTTAGTAGAAGTCAGCATTGCAGGTCAGGAGTATCTACTCTCGCCCACCATTACTGACCTGAGTGAAGATGGAATCATCAGGTTAGATTTCGCGGCATTGTACGGGGCAGTGTTGAAACCTTGTCGAGAGATGTTGAGTATAGAACATCCCGTACAATGTGTTTTGAGAAAGGTATTTTCTGTAGCCTTGGTGGTATAGACAGTTAAGATACCTCTCGAGGGATGCAGCTTTCAGGGGTCATACAGCTTTAATCAAACCAAATATTTTTTGGTTAGCTGCCATTTGCCTGGAGAGTGCGGATACATTCATAGGCAGTGGGAGTAGGAAATTCCTATTTTGAATGCCGGGGGTGAAGTGAGATATCTTGAGAAAGGCTCTCCCGTGGGGCAGGTTATGGTTGCACAGGCAAGCACCAGTATAATCTCAGAAGATACCTTATCCGATTCTAAAGAGATACTCAAATTGCATTCCAGAGCTAAAGAAGCTGGTGGATGATTCAAGTCTGGTAACGGGGGATTAATGGACCAGTCGAGTCGATTATTGGTGAAGTATGATGTTGCATTCGGAGAACCCAACGGATTGGGTAGAACCAACCTGGTATTATATATACTGATACTGCCCCTTTTAAGATCCCTTACCAGAAACTTCCCTTGAAGAAGAAGTTGATGGCCGGGAAGGAAATCGCTGAACAACTGGGACTTGGGGTGATTCTTCCCTCATTCAAGAGCTAATAGCAAGTTGTAGCGTATTTTATCAAAGTAATTTTTAGCTTTGATTGTAAGCAGGATGAAGAAGTGGGTTGTAATAACCCATTACTGCGAATAGTAAGCTGTCGTGAGCTGTAACTTGTCGTAGAAGGTGTATATTTGAACACAGAGTGTGTATGAAGCCAACTGTAACATTAGTAAAACTAAGATTTACAAAAGGGTTTAAACATCCAATGTAATCAAATAGATTTTAGATGTACAGGAACTATTGGACAAAGCATGAGCTGTCTTGATTAGCAATTGTAATAAAATAATTGCTGCATGTTTTGTCACACCCATGATATGGGTGTAGTAGAACAATTGTGAAACTTAGCAGTTTTAATAAGCAAGAACAACCAAGGTTATTATAAAACCATAGGAGCAAATAGCTTTGTCATTCAAAAGTTAAAAGTATTTTTTTCATCATCTCATCTCATCCCTATCCCCCCACCCCCTTGTAAGTAACATCACCAAACGATTTTCTCAATGCTTTGCAACAACAAAGCTAAAACATAGCATTGTAATATGATTTGATATGAAATGTAGATAGACAAATGAATATGGACAATATATGCCGTCTTTGTCTGGCTGAGTGTATTATTGATAACTGTGTTAATTTAGAAATAGTATATCCAGTAAAATAAACAGATGAATTGAAAATTGAAATTGAGCCTCCCTTCGTTCTGGTTGGGCCACTAGGCTCCACACTTCCATGTTTCCCTACATGGAAGTTTTTGGAAATTGTGTGTATTGTATAATAGGGCCTTGGTAAATCTTATGGGGGGCCTGGCATAACCAGGCCCTTTCCTTTATGATTGATTGTGGGGGGGGGGGGCAGGCCCCCCTGACCCCTCCTTCTTATCCTATGCCAGTACAATATATCAATAATTGAATATCTTGAATATTGAACCACTTGAAAGCAAACTTGCCATAAGGTGTCTTTACGTATGTTTATCCAGGCATGGTTGGAGCTGCAGGTCTGCCATGTGTCCCTGAGTGCAGCTTTATCTATAATGGAACAGAGTAAGGCACATCAAGAGAACCACTGCAGATTACTTATGTGTGAACATCAAAGGCAGTATCACAAGTGCAACATTGCATGAAGGCTCTTAACAGTTGATTTAAGCTGCTATGATTTGACTAGAAATCTGAACAGAACATATCAATACAGCATATCAATTATTGACTATATTTCAAGTGCAGGGACATTTGACAGAACATGTGCATCAGAAGGACTTACACTTGGTTTCCTTTATTGATGTGTATTCAGGCATGAGTTGAGCTACAGCTGGTGTTGACTTGTCTCTCTGGGTGCAGATTCATACATGGGTCAGGATTTTGAAAAATGCCACTTTTGGGTCATATTTGAGATCAGAATAAAAATCCAGCCATTCATCTTAAAACAAGTTTATTACCTTGGAAGACATGTATCTTGGATCCATGAAAAAATCCAAGGGGTGCAGTTTTAATCGACCGGCGAACACAACGCCGAGTTAACGTTATGGGCATTACGGTCGAAATACTATTTGTGCATAGAATGTACAGTAAACAACTGAGTAGCTTGTAATTTTGTTTACAGGCAGTCAAAATATGTATAAATAAGAGTACTAAGTTTAGTGACAATCACCTAAGAACTTTTTGTTTTATCAGTCAACAAACTTTGTGGGCGGCATAAAAATTATGAATTCTGTACACGTAATCAGCAACTTTACACTACTTTTCTCAAAAAATGCCCTGTTAATCATCAAAATAGCTGTGTGTTCCCTTCAATATACATGTGTACTATCATTAAAAAGTAGCATTTAACTCGTAATACTCAATGGTAGTCGTGTGAAATGTGCCTTTAATCGAGAGGTAACACGATGGACATTACAGTATTTGCTATTATTTCATACACATCTATATCACATGTACATGGATGTATAAAACAGGTTGGACTACTGTTCTAAAAATATAAACCGCTACTTTTAACACTGTCTGGATGTGAAATGGCACCCGAGGATGAAAAAACATGGAAATTTCACCCTTCGTGACATACACGAGGCTCCCAATAATTTTAAGATAGCACTAGGGCACCTCTATACACTTGTTTAATTAGGCCAACATGTCTACATACACTTTTAAGAGGAATAAACAGCATTCTATACATATCTCTGCCCATGTTAGGCCTATACCAGCAGGTAAGAGAACGGGGGGAAACCATGGTTAACGTGACGAACATTACGAGATCGAAGGCACTTGGCAGATCTTGTCGCACACATCTACAAAACCCTCCCAACAGATCTATCTTAATCATATATGTTAAGAAAAGGTGGACTACCTGTTAAAGCTATAAACCAATACTTTTAACACTATGGATATGTGATGGCACTCGCAAGATGAAAAAACATGGAAATTTCACCCTTCGCAACATACGAGAGGCTCCCAATAATTTTAAAATAGCACTAGGGCACCTCTATACATTTGTTCAATTAGGTGCACATGTCTACAAACACTTTTAATAACCAAACACTACAAACACTTTTAATAACCAGCATTCTATACATATCAGTGCCTGTGCAAGGCCTAATATGAATCAGGAGTTAACGTGGCAGACGTTACGAGCATGTTCACTGGACCCATCGTTGGATTCCTAACTACCGCCACACGGGTCCAAACCCGATATCCAGCGTCATTATACATCATTATATTATCATCTAATCATAGAACTGCCTGGAGAAAACCTGTACGTCAAGATACAAATTTATCAAATATCATGAAAATGAATGAAATTTGTTCTTAACAAAAAAGGTCGGTGCACAGGTCCACCCTGTGTTCAACATCTGCGGGTTCATGGTCTCCTTGCCTCCTTCAATGCCTCCACCTCTAGCAGCACTGCACGTGGCAGAGCATACTTATCAGCGCCTCTACCGGTGACAGCCAGAGGTAGTGGAGGACCAGTCTTGCAGAGGATGTCATGTGGGGGCATGCAAATGATGTCCTTCCGGGGGTTCCAGTTGAACTCATTGAGGGATGTGTTGCCGGGCTCCATGAAGGACACTTCAAAGTTCCCCTCAATGTTGGCATCTGTGACCTGTCCAAGGAACCACTTGGTGTTGTACATGGCAGCAACCTGGTCCCCTACCTTGAAGGCCTCCTCAGGCTCCACCTCCGTCTCCTGCTTGGCTGCTGGGTTTGAGCCTTTGGCAAACAGCTGGTGGTTGGTCCAGCCAGGACAGTGTCACACAGACTCGTTTACCTTCCCAGCAGCAGGTGCTGAAGTAGGTGTCCCGCACAGTGATTGACTCGTGAGGGGTCACCGGTGCTACTGCATGCACTTGCATTGTACCAGGGACACTCTTGGCACAGGTCAGCTCTTCCACTTGTTCGCGTGCCTTACTGAACCAGTATGGTGCAGACATTTATATTCTATAGCTCATGGAAGGCGAAAAACATCCCAAAACTGGCATATTTCAAAATTCTGACCCATATAACGCTATTGAGAAAAAAATTTTGTCTCTCATCACCCTGTGTCATGAAAACTTTCAATATTTAAAAGATTTTTAAACACCTGATGTAAAGTGGATATTTGGTATCAAATTAAAGCCTATGCTGTAATACGGTGAGTTAACACTCGCTTTAAAACAACCTCTGTGCAGCAATAAAGCCTTAACTACTAAAATGTGAAAATTGGTCTGAAATTAGTTTGCCTATTGACTATTTATCAGATGCACATAAAAAGTGAATGTAATAAACTTATTGAGAGACGTGACAAACATTCATTTTACTATGCCTTTTCTCTATCCAAGAAAAAGGAGTATACAGACAATGAAACCTCCCTATGCAATGACAGAAGGGAAAAATGGTATTGGTACCACACTCACCTAAACCAATTGAGCTCAGGAGAGGCATCATGCGTTGGAACAAACTAAAACCTGAATACACTCTTATAGAGACCCTTTGTAAGTATAAGCTATCTATAAAAAAGGACTATCCTGATTGTTTCATGAACATATTATAATATGTATCATTTGAAATATGTTATTCTCATCTCACATTACCTCTTTGTATATCTTATAAGAACATACATGATATATTTTCTATTTATAAATCCTAATTGAATTGTCAAACAAATAGATGACATGATATTGTATAGGTAGGGGTGCTTGCGGCAGAAGGGCAATGTGCCCCAGCTAGTTTTTGCCTGTAAGGATGATTAGATGCAATAAATCTACGTAAAAAGAAACACCCTCATCAATGCCAAGTCATGACAAACAAATCTTTGTTTGTGGCCTAATAGAAGGGCCATCAGAAGATTTGGAAGCCACATAAATGTGTGCACACTTGTTACAATGTAATAATGGCAGCAGCAAGCAAAATGAGATGAGTTGATGTATTATTCAGGAGCAAGTGCAATGTGTCACTCTTAGCAATAGACACTCACCAAGGGAGCCTAGACCACTTATTTAGTGCATATTAAGCACTGCATATTTTCTACAGGCCTAATAAGTGCTTATAAATTGCTGCGCACACTGTGCAGTGGTAAGTGGCACTAACAGGCGAGGAATTCATGTAGTTAAACTGGTCTCAAGTTGATCCTGGTTAGCATTGGTATTACATGAAGCAGTGAGTGCAGTGGTATTACATGAAAAAACAGTGTGTATGATTCAGGGCTGTAGTCAGGTACGGGACGGGAAACGGTTGTTGGTACGTACTACTATACTGGTACAGTCTATACAAACAGAATATACCAGTATAGTAGTACAGTGCCTGGTTCTGGTGCGTACCATTAATCTGGTACATTTTGTGTGATCATTAGACCATGACTAGGTAGCTGTGCTAGGTGACTGCCCCCATGAATGGTTTTGTAGTACTTCATCTGTAGTCATAGAACAATGGGTCTTGCCTATACCAACACTGGGGGTCATGAATTGGGGAGAGAACCCCACATTTTCTCATGATTATATCTATTTAAGACCTTACCATTCCATGAAGACATAATAGCAAAACGTAGAGTGATAGATCAGTATCTATGCTACCACCCTGTATGAATATTTTTATCAGCAAATCTAACAGAAAATTCGGAAATTGATTTTACTGGGTGTATATAAGATTATTTCATGAATGTGTCATGTTCAATGCATGATATCTGAACTAATATAAAAGATTGTAGTTTGTAAATGGGCCAGTATATAGATTGAAATGTCCTCTTTCCAATGGTACCATACATGATATATAGAACATTGGGAATATAAGAGAAATAGTATGTAAATGCTTAGATACACTGATGCTGGTGGTCAGATCACTATATTAGTACGCCCAGGATGGTGAGTACAGGTACAGCTCACTTAGGGCGTACTAGAATAGTGGGTACGGCTTCAACCTGGTAGTGTACCAGATTAATATGCTCCAGTCATTTCCACAAGAGTTCCTTGCACATACCTCATGTAGCTACATTTTTCCCCAATTCAAATTGCATAATTTTACTATGTTATCAAGGATAAAACTTTGCAGTTTGTTTCTTATCTAAACATACACATGGTTAATAAATTCTTTGTATCTTAGGAATATGGTTTGCATATTAGAGTCAAAGAAACTGTTACAGTTAGGTCTTGATAGTCCGACCAGTGCCGCAAAAGATGGTCGGTTCTCAAATCTGGCGTACTATCAAAAGAAATTTCAATGCAAATGTGTAAGATTGTTACAGCCAGAATAGGTTGGATTCTGTGTATGTCAGACTATCAAAGGAGGGACTATCAATACCTGAATGCATGTACTTCCAACAGATTGTGTTTTATATATCCCATATTACTGTCTAACCACAGTTCTGTTTGATGCCCATAATCTACACTACATCATTTTTTTTAGTAAGCAACCGTTGGTCCCTACATTGGGTAGCTACATTTACAGTATCATATTCATCTTCCAATACTTATTCTTCTGGTTGCTAATACGACCCTTCTATTTACATATCCTAGGTTGGTCTTAGAGGTTACATCATAAAACACATCACAGTAATCAATGATGAATTTTTACAATTTTGACTGCAACATTCTATAAAAAGGTCATACTTGACATAATTAAACATGAATACCGCATACCTGACACTGTGATTAATAGTAGGTATATTCAACATAATATCCAGTGTGACTCCGAGATATCTTTAAGATTGGGGTAATGATATAAAATCTGTTCCAATATTCAACTGGGGCCTGACAAGTTGTTTTCTATGGGTTTTCTTCTCATTTAGGGAGTGTTATTAGCAGTATAACGCCAAGTAGATATATGGTCAAGGTCTTCATTAATAATATTAGAGACAGGGTTTTCAGGAAAATGGTCAATTTATAAGACCGTATCATCAGCATAGTGTTGACAATGGAGATTATTTAGTTACGAGTGCATGTCGATGATGTAGGTAAGAAATAGCTACGGGCCGAAGACAGAACCCTGGAGGATTCCACAGGTGATATTATGAAAAGTCTGCGAGTACACCATTTGCCTCAGTCTTTTGTCGTCCATCTGTTAGCTAATTTTGAACAAACGCAACAACTGAGTTTTGTAGGCCTAAATCAAATATATTTTTACTAAGATATTATGATTTAAAGTGTCGAAAGCCTTGGAAAAGTCAAGATAAAAAGCTGTGGTACAATGCTGGATATTTAGTGCTTCAAATAATTTATTTGTTTATTTCCCAATGCTATGCAATGCAGAACGGTTCTTGGGTAGTGGTGTTACTATGGCCTTTTTCCAAGCATCAGGAAAAAAGTTCTGATTGCTAGATTTATAAGATGTCAACTCCTCAAAGCGACTTTCGAATCCTGGCTTATGAAGTCATTGTGGAAAATGACCCTGCTCTTAAATCTTTGTAAATGCCATTTTGTAATAGAGGTGCCCAATTGTGAAATCATCATAAATGGAAGGGGACCTACATATACTGGCAATTTAGTATTTTAAAATATCTCCCATTGATTTCTCTAAGTAGAATACTCAATACTTGCACCAGAGGTGGGGGAGAACAGCTCTCTTTTCTCAGAAGAATGCAAAATTGACTGGTGTGCCAACTTTGTGACAGAAAAATGCACCCCATCAGTAAAAACCCAATATAATCTTGTGTAATTCAGGAGAACTTTGGTATCAGAAGTATAGCAGCTGAGAAAACTGAATTTTAAATTATATTTGTTCGTGTATTCTTTACTAACAAACCTGAAAGGCCTAGAGGGAGGTGTATCCAATAGGATTACATAATAGGCAGAGGAGTAGGGCAGCTTCAAAAAGGAACCTGCATTCAGCATTCTCACATTGGGAGGTGGTGGGGGTGGGGGTGATGTGGAGGGAGGCATGTAGATAAATGGCCACAGCTTCATAAGTCTTTCCAGGGCTATTTCCTGGGCATTGCTTACACCTGGTCAGGGCAATATATCTTTTAAAACTTGTCTTGATATATCTAAGATGCCAGAAGACCTATTTTAAGGAGTTCATGTACAATATAGATTTCCCATTCTTGAGATTTTTATTTTTGGGGTTCATCAAATTGTCAATAGACTACTCTTGGGCTTATTATGGTACTTAACCAGTTTTTGCTTATCATATATATATGATAAACAACAATATATTTTTTGCCAAACGTTTTTCCTCATTTGCTAGATTCCTGACAGATACGGTGATATTATGATCATCATCATCCAGAGTGTGTCTGTATTTCCTCATGGCTTTATCTCTATCCTTAAATAAGGTTAGCAGATCATTAGTGGACCATTCCTTCTTTTTTGCCTACTATTAAAGAAGTCTGAAGTGAAATAAGAAGTGGACCTTATCTAGTAAGATATTCCCAGCAATATTTGGATCAGGGGCATCACAAAAGGCATTCTAATTGTCTTATTGTCTGCAATATATTCCTTACAAGATCAACCTGTAAATGTAATAGGAACCTCGGGCAAACAGGGAAATTTCCTTGTAACAAATATGGGTTATCGTTTTATGGGAAACTCCGGAGGAGAGAACTTGAGTGGAGTTTGTTAGAAATAAACCAATGGTGGTATTTTCTCCCTGTTGATTTTATGAGTTAATGCAGATATTAACTGAGGAGGCAAATGTTGTCATAAGAGTGTTCAATTTATCATGATCCCCATATTTCCTCTTAAAATTGATATTAAAATCTCCTAGAAGAAAAAAACTCATCATAAGGAACCTTTGGTGAGATCGGTCACAAGCCTGGTCAAGATACTAAAAAACACCACTATTTTTCATTTGGGGGGATATCAATATTAAATAAATGAATTGTTTTACAATTAGCTTTATTTAGAATTATATACTGGACTTCCATATCAATACTACATATGTTCTGTCACATTGTTCCACATAAAATAATATGTCGTTAGTTATGTATGTTACCACACCTCAGCCACAAGTCTTTGTGCCCAGCAGGGAATGATCCCTGTCCAATCTACACAAATTATACCTTTCTAGCATAAATGTATCATCTTTATTCATAGTAGTTAGCCAACTCTTGGTTGAGCAAATGCAATCAGCATGTGAGTTTTCAAACATAAGTCTTGCATCATCAATTTTACCCGGTGCGTTTGTTGTTATCAATCTTATGTAGGCCTCTCAGCCCCCAAATTCTAGGATATTGGACACTAAATGTCAAAATATATTCCCTAGGAGATCTAGTTAACCTACATATGGATCCACACATTTTGATTTCCCAATAAAGGCTCTACAATTAAAATCAAACGAGGAAAATATAGCATAATTATGGGGTACCGCAGGGGAGAAGCCTTGGTCCACTAATGTTTCTGATATTTGTGAATTATTTGCCAAATGTATTTGAGAAAAGTAAGGCAAATGTGGGTCAAGCCACCGACTTGTGTTGGTTTAGGGCTCGGGGGGACAAATCAAAAGAACACTTTTCTATATATCTCTAACCCAAGCAGTTCAGTTTTTATTGACTTGCGAAGTAGGTATCACACCCCTTTTACTCTGAAATACATGTGTTAGAAAAATAAATTACTCTTTTTGCGGGAATTTCCTGAGATCACAAGGCTGGGGACAAAACTTATATCATCACAGGAGCATTCTAGACCCCCCTAATGGACAAGGCTAGCATTCTTTCTCTCAGTTTAAACAGTAATAAAGACCAGGCAGTGACCTACAAGTGTCTGACAGCTCTCCTAAAATATACCCCACTTTTGCTGTCATAGTCACCTGTATTAATAGCATTACCAATGTCAAGTGTTTCCATGTTCAGTGTTCGTTGTCAGTGGGCAGTCCATATCAGTTGTTACATTTCAGTTTTTACCAGTTGAGGGATGCTCACATCAACCCGCCTGAAAAAAAGAGACTGGACTCTCTTCTGCGATGCTGTGTGGGATATATAAATACAAAAAGTAGATTTTTGTTCTCTCCATTACTTGTCCTATTTAACGTTTCAAGTTTGCTCAACAGAAAAAAAAACCTTTGATTATAATCTTCTTGGTGTATTTACTGAGACAGATATTGCACTTAATACAGCCGAAGGAACAACAAATATAGATACAAATTGCCTGAAGAATAGAGCCAGATACAAAGCAAAACAGGCAGAAGATGAATATAATAAAAATAACTTAGACAGACATAAAAATTACCCGAAGGCATATTAGAAAAAAATTTCAAATATCCACGTTTCCAATAAAATCAACTTAATAGATGGTAAAACAAATCAGCCCATAGGCCCTAAGGACGCAGCTTATTACATAAGTGCATATTTCATAAATATTGGTCCTTTAGCCCAAACATGAACACCTCATCCACATACTCTGGCTACACCTCAGATCTGAACCACAATATCAAGACATTTTCGGTCGAGGACAACCTAAGACACCTAATGAGATGCTTGGTGGTTGTATGACCGCCCAGTCTGCTCACATTGCTAAAGGTTAATTGTGACCTGCCCTGTTGGTGGGTGTGGATGTCCACGTGTACATTGACATACTTCTTGTGTGTGTGTGTGTATGCTCTGTACATGGGTATTCCAACCTACAAACAGGTTATTATTATTATTATTATTATTATTATATCATGCCTCACCCCCATGATATTAGGTAGTAGAAACTAGGACAAAGGTTCGAACCCTCATCACCACTATGCAGTTAATTAGTTAGACTAGTTAACCTGCTAGATTAGATTAGATTAGATTAGCTTAGAATTAGTTTTTGGCCTCATTTTTAGCCAGTTAGACATAAACTATTGTATTCCATGATAATACACATGTGGGGCAGCCACTTCTCTATGCTACCCATGTTACGCAAATGCTCAGAAATGATTAGACTTAAGGACTCTCTGTGTCAAACCGCCCTCCTAAAGGGCGCCTCTATGCCTACTCTGACCTATATCGGAGTTCTACCAGTAAGCCACACCCTAGTTACCAAAGACTACTGTGTACAAATCTCCAATGCTAACCACTGGAGTCATACAGAACTGACAATACTAACAATACTAACATTGCTGACACAACCAGGCACTGTCTCACAAAATTGACTACAGCGCCCAAAACCTTTGCCAAGTTGAAGGGTTTAAAAATAGGTCACTATAACATCCGTAGTTTACATTATAAATTCAGCCTGTTATATGACTTGGTTCAGATGTATGATATCTTATGTGTCAGTGAAAGCTGGCTCGCTGAAGGATACTCTGACCACAAATTACACGTGCCTGGTTACATATTTTTCAGATTTGATCGTTTAGTTGATAAGACAGGTGGTGGGCTATTATTATATGTATGTGACAAGATGGCACCTTATTGCTCAATAGTGCCATCACTCAAGCATTCTAATGCTGACATTGAGTCTCTAGTAATCAATTATACCCAAGAAAAACATCGTCTAACAGCCATAATACAGGTCCGGGAAATGGAGGAAAACCCTCCCCAGAGCCGTTATTTACACCAGTGTTAATTTTCACAACGCAGGTAGGTGTGAAAACACTGCAGGGCTCACTGCCTACTGGGTGAAATGGAGGAGCACAGAGGGAAAGTCTATAGAAAAAGCTTATTTATATGTAATTTCATGGCAATCACCTGTATGATTCACTATTCCCCATGTATGATTCAAGAGCATACACTAATCTATATTATGGGATATATACATTTTACAGCAAATTGATAGAAAATTCAGCAAATGGGTTATAAGAAAACCGTTGCTAATTTTAGCCCTGCAGTGTTTATGCTACAAGCAAAACCGTTGCTAATTCTAGCCCTGTAGTGTTTCACACCTACCTCCATTGTGAAAATTGTGTAAATAACGGCTCTGGGGAGGGTTTTCCTCCATGTACCGGACCTGTTGTATATAGGCCACCCAGTGGCAGCTATGTCAAAAGTATTGATACCATGGAAGAAATCTGTCAAGACCCCCTTGTATCAGAGAGGGAACGTTGGTTACTAGGTGACATCAATGTAAATTTATTTGAGCCCAACGACTGTAAAACTAAATATTATAAAAAAGCTGTCGGTAATCTGAATCTCCATGATATCATATATCATGTAACACAACCCTATACTAATGGTAACCCGGGTGGTACCTGTATTGACCTTATCGCCACTGATTGTGACATTGTTAGCCATCAGGGTACTATGCCTCAGTTATTAAGTGATCACCTTCCAGTTTACACAGTAAAAAAGAAACCCAAGGAGAAATATGAAATGATCAAAATGAGAGGTCGGTCTTACAAGAGGTATGATTATCATCATTTTGTTGAATATTTACTTGACACTGACTGGACCTATTTTGATACAAACAATAATGTAGATGAGAAATGGTCCTTTATGTTAACCCGTATTACTAATTATCTAGATATACACTGTCCTATTAAGAACATGAAATTCAAGGACATGAATAAGCCCTGGATGACCAGGGATATTTATGAGACAATACATGAGCGTAATGAGTATGTGCTTGAGTATTGTAATGGGGGCAAATTAAACCCTGTTCTATATGAAATGGCTAGACAATGTAGAAGGGATATAAATGCTAAAACAAGGGTGGCAGAAGAAGACTATTATAAGGATAAATTAGATAAATTGTCAAAAAACCCTACTCAATTCTGGCGGGAATTAAATTTATTACTGGGCAATAAGGGTGATAGCAAGCCTAATGTTGTTATGGACCATCATAACACTGGGGTAGAAATAAAGGGCAAAGATGTAGCGGACTACATAAATACCTATTTCTCATGTATAGGTCAGACACTGTTTGATTCCCTAGGTAATAGCCCTAAAGTAAATTTAAACAAAGAGCCCATTAGTCACAGTTATCCAGATACAAATAACACTGAAGTCAGCTATTCTGAGGTACTATTGTTAATCAAAGAAATTGAAACTCATAAATCTAGCGGTATTGAAGATATAAACACCTCTGTCCTAAAGGAAGCCCTGCTCATATTAGCCCCGCAGCTAAGGGATCTAATAAACTTTTGTCTACATAACATTGCATTTCCAACCAACTGGGCCTCTGCCAAGGTAGTACCTCTACCAAAGTCTGGCAATCCACGTCAAGTAGGAAATTGGCGTCCAATATCGCTACTACCTGTTCCTAGCAAAATAATGGAACGAATCATATACCGTAGAATAAATAATCATCTTGAGGTTAATGAATTATTAACCAATAGCCAATATGGTTTCAGAAATGCAAACGATGCAGTATTTAGACTCGTAAACGACATCTATTTTGCCCGGGATAACGATGAATATATGGTCACATGTTTCTTAGATATACATAAAGCTTTCGATAGCATCCACCAGGGTGAGCTTATAGCCAGAATGCGCTCACTAAACCTACCCTACATATATTCTGATTGGTTATGTGCATATCTAGGTAAAAGGAGTCAGTCTTTTATATGTAATGGAACGACTTCTACTATTCTCCCTGTCCATTATGGTGTCCCGCAAGGATCCATATTGGGACCACTACTGTTTATCTGCTTTGTAAATAACTTGCCTTCTGTTGTTAACCACTGTAAAATAATTCTATATGCTGATGATGTAGTTTTCTACTGCTCGCATAATCCCTGACGAGTGCAAATGAAAAACTACAGGCCGACGCTAGTGCCATATATAACTGGTTTAGCAATAGTGGTTTATCCATTAATACAGGGAAAACCAAAATTGTTACTTTCGGCAAACAACCAACATTTACAGATGGTCCAGTTATTATCAAAATGGGATCAACTGTCCTCGAATACGTACAAGAATATGAGTATCTAGGCATAATTCTTGATGCTGATTTTACGCTAGTAAAAACCATTAGTAAGTCAATAAGCACTGCAAGTAACCGTAACCACATGCTGGGTAAGATGCGACGTGCTATCAAAAGATCTACAGCAACCCTGGTATACAAACAAACAATATTACCTGTTCTTGAATATTGTGGTTATCTGTTCAACGGTGTAAATTTGCATCAGCACAAAAGACTACAGCTGACACAAAACAGGTGCTTAAGAACATGTCTAAATGTAAAAATCAAATATCCTGTAATCGCTTTGCATAAAGATACTGCTGTGGATTATCTGTGTATACGTTATGATGTACAACTGTTGCTACTGTTATTTAAATATATGTATGAAACCTCACATAATCACAGAGAGCTGGGTTTATCCTTCCAGACACCGGTGCAGGGAGGTAGAATCACCAGGTCAACTGGTACAGGCCTGTTGAAATACCCACCCTCTGTAAAACTAGGCTATAGAAGAAGCCCCATTTACCGAGGTGTAGACCTATGGAATAAATTAAATGCATCATGTAGGATGGCACAGTCCAAGGATATCTTCAAAAAGAAGGCAAAAGCCAAATTGCTAGAATTTCTAGCTCTGAAGCATAGGTGGTAAAATACCTTACTATATGTTACTGCATTTATGGACACCCCCCCGGACAGACAAGAGGAGAGAGGATTAAAGAACAAATGTTTTAATTGGAGGAATATGCATTATACAATATAAATTTTTACCTGAGATTATATGAAGGTCAAATGACATATTTTAGACCTGTATGTATAGGTAGACATGATTGAGTATAGGTCTTTTATAACCTTATAATAACATATGATAGGTGATATTAAACATAGAGTACATGATAATGCTTATTATTTTACCTATTTGATAAGGTGTGGGTGGGTGGGAAAACCTGACCTCCTTGGAAGGCTTGTTGTGGTGGAGTGAGGAAGTAGGTCATAAAACAGGTGAGTGGTGGAGGCTTACATAAGGTGGGTCAGTATAACAGGTGTGGGAGTCACAGTAGGTAGGGTAGTGTGTTGGGGGAGGAATATAGTAGGTAGGATAATGTGATCTGCCCAGTGAGGGCCATGAATGACACACCATGCGCGCATGGTCACCCCATGTTTATTATGTATCGTCATACACATGTTTTGGATCAAGTGATGTCAGCATTCCTCCTTAAAACTATGCACACATACTGTCTCTTGGAAGCTATATTATAATGAATAAACTGTATTGGTATAGTTATAGACAATACTGTACAGAATTGCTGGTATAGATTGAAATGCTATGCCAACAAATGCACATGCCTAACACAATGGTACAGAAACATACAGTACATATTGTACATATAAGGTGCAATCCATATGTTACATAATCTAAGACAGCAACCCAAACTTGTTACATCAATTGCACGCAATGCTGCTCACAAAGACAGATTCATCATGTTATTCATATATCATTCATATATGTTATGTACTTATGTATTGAAATAACAAATTAGATACTCTTTCCATTCAGCTCTAATACTGAATGTATTGTAAAGACCATTGCAGTCCTATGATATCTCCCAGTTGCCATAATGTGACTAGTTGAGAATATACCATATTATTGCTCTGACGAGTTTACAATAGACACCTGTATTTGTGGTATTGTACCCATTTTGAATGTACCGTATTCTTTAGAAAATCACTTTGTGCAATAAAGATACGTTATAAACTCAAAAATATAACCTATCAAAGTAAAATAATACACAGGATTTGTTTAAGTTCCGTATTTGTCTTACAGATTGCCCTCGAAAGGCCCCGTATTTTGTTGAGACCCTTCATAAGTGTCCGTCTTTGGGTGAATCTACCCTATATGTTCTATATACAGATTACGACACCATTGTGTTATTATCCTAACTATTGATTGTCAAAACCTGCTACAAACCACCCAATACAGGTTCCTGGGCATGGAGTTGGATACTGACCTGAATTTTAAAGGCCACCTGAAATTTCTGAATGAAAGTCTATCCTAAAATCCTATCTCCAAATTAAATTAGGGTCCAGTCTTTATTTTGGGCTTAAAAATGTTTATTGTCTTGCACAATTAAAAAAGTGATTACAGACAATATCTCAATTATCCATTTATATGATTCTTTTTACCAAATATATATGATGTGATATTACAATATTCATGTTACAATTAACTGATTACATCGAAATGCAATACAGGTCACATATATAGACAAACAACAGAACGAAATGATAATAAACTATTGCAACAATACAAACTTAAAAACTTCAAGAAATAAGATGAAATTCTTTTACCAATACATTGACTGATTCACATTGATGACTACTAAACTAATAAAGCGGACATTTCTCTCTACTTTCACAAGGACAGATCTCTTTATGTTTACTGAACTAAACTTGAAGTACCTGATATAATTTCAGTTGA
This sequence comes from Harmothoe impar, assembly GCA_947462335.1. Lineage (NCBI taxonomy): Eukaryota > Metazoa > Annelida > Polychaeta > Phyllodocida > Polynoidae > Harmothoe > Harmothoe impar. The sequence continues at coordinate 279,854 of OX381711.1, read as the reverse complement.
CCATAAATCGTACAGAGGAATCTGGCTCTTACATTACCAAATTTTGTACTTCAATACAATAGCATCGACTAAGACCTACTACTAAGGTTGACCCTAGATGCGGCTCTAGATTCCACAAGACAATGATCTTACCAGAAGTGGATTATGGACAATTGATTTATGGTACAGGGAACAAATTAGGTTTAAATCAAATTGAGGGTAGCATAGATTGAATGCTCAGGGTATATTATTTTATGTATAAGGATGAGAGCACAGAGGATAGGGTGTTTACACCCAAATATAAATAATATGTCTACCAAAATGTGACACATATCACCAGAAAGAGAAATATATCTGAAATGCCATGCAAAAAACGGTATATAGATACCTGCTTTAGATCCAGTGCAATTAAGTAGAATGTGAGCCAGAGTCAGAGCTATTTCAGGAAAAATTTCCCATACACTTGAGCAGAGAAAGGTGGTCACTGCAGACCATGGCTAGGGTGAGTACCTGTACTAGGCTCTAGACCTACTGTAGCACTAGGCAGCATGAAAAGGGCCATTACTCTACTCCACTTTAATGGTCCATAATGTCCATAATAATCAGTCTAATTTAAAAATTCCAAAAGGATATGAAAGCCATGATATCACACAATAGGCCCATAGACTCATATCGAAATTTATGGGCTTTGTAAATTTTCTGTTACCCCCTACATCCAGGGAATGCATTATTTAGCCATGTATATGTCCTAATATAACCTCATATCCGCTTGTAACCACTAGAAATACAATCTAACATGCAATAACTTTTTAAGAGCTAATACATTGTATTTTCAGGTGTGCCTAGCTCCGTTATGATTATCAGTTTTTTTCATGCTCATCTGAGCTGCTTACTTATAGTTTTCATGAGCTGATACACTTAGAAAAAAGATAGAAAAGTGGAGCTAACACCCAGATGTAGGGAAATGTCTCCCCTACACCCTCAGGGTATCAGAATGATCAATTTCAAAGCCATAAGGCGCGGATTTAGGAATAACAGGAGGTATGTTTAACTGAGAGACTCCACAAATAAGCCCACTAAGTGCAGTGACTGCTGTGTGCAGGATTATACTCAGATTGACTTCAATAATGGTATCAAAAGTTGGATTTTTCTGGCAGCCCAATGCATGGGCTGATAGCCCAGAGCCTTGGTGTTCTTGGGGTGCCAGAATATTCATGATATTCCATTTATTTCTTACAAAAAATGGGAAAATACTAAAGTGGAGTAGAGAAACGGCCTTTTTCGCGGCCCTCAGCGGTACAGGTAAACACCCTACAGAGGACATGAGGAAAATAGCTGATATCCAGCCTCTTTGTGAAGGAAGAGACTTGACTCTACCCTAGCCTCTCTTACATATGCACAAGATCCTGATATTTATTCACAATAGGGAGATGAGAATGCAAAGTTTATTGTTTATAAGACATTTAAACTATCCAAAGCCAAGCATAGTGTCACTCACAGGTTGGCACATAAGGGGAACTCATTATCTCCTCAGATAAGAAACTCTTCCTCCTTTGAAGTGTTCAAATCAAAGGTTGCAGGAAAGGATACCTTACTGAGTGTCCTAAGTAAGCTAGTTATCTCAGCTCTGCCCCGAGTGCTTATCAAATACCCCCCACATATTCACTGTATGGTCCTGGATCCTACTGTATTTTATACTAATACATGTATTAATACTAAAGAAAATAGACATGGGTAATCACACACTAACTTACAAGAAAATGTATAAATCTTTATGCCATGTGGAAGAAAAACAATGATGCAAACTGTATGATAGTTTAAAGTGGGTCGATCCCATTGAATCAAAGTGTTCAGAATTTCATTTTTTTTTTCTGTGAGTACCCTAAATCATTTGAAAACAGAAAATGAAAAGAAAAGTAGGGGTTGCCCAAAAAAATGTTCAGATTTTTCTTAAACTTTCCCAAAAGATTGCTCAGAGGATTTGCCCATAAATAAAGTAATTTTGATATGGGTTCCCATGCATAATTTGAGGATTTTGGCTCTTTGAAATACAAAAGTAATGAAAAAAAGGTCTAAATCAAATCTTTGAAGCATTGTATTATGGGTTAATTCCCAACAATCTGCATATAAAATGATCTTGTCATGTAGGTTTGGATATATTCATATAATTTATTCACTTTTGTGCTCTTTTAAATGCCATTTATTACTTCATAAACGACAGTCCCAGAAGGATCATAGAAAATGACCAAAATACCTATAATTATTATGTCAAAATATAAAAGTGCTCTAAAATTTGTTTGGGTATAGATAATTGTTCCGAGGATATGCTTACCAAAAATGGCAATATTCGGACATATTTAAGCTATATGCGCAGAAAGATGCGCAGTAGTCCATTCTGCAATGGCCGCGACCCACCTTTAGTCCTAATATTATATACATTCATAGCTCAGACTTGCTGTAACCAACAGAATACAAGACCTGTTCCTGTAAGTTGCAGGTAGAATAGAAATCTTTGAATGAATTGAATTGCAAAATCACACTTTAATATATGGAACAAAGGATCCCAAACACGTTTTTTTCCCTTTTTATTAACTATGTTAGAGTAAGACTCAATAATCACTGAGAGGTAAACCATTTCACTCTGACATACAGCTATAACATTCTCACAAATACTACATATGGACCTCTTATTGACTGCATGTAACACTAACTCTATATTGTTAGTCATTATTTTATCTGAAAACGAATTCTCACAATCAACTGATACTAAGAGTTTACCAAGCTAACAAAAAACGTTTCTAGAACATCTTAAAATGTTAGTTTTTGGTTTGGAAACAAACATTTGGTTTAGAACAGATTAAAACGTTTGCATATGTTTTGGAAACAAACATTTACCAATTCAATTCAGCTTCAAGTCTAAGTGCATCATAAGGCAGCTAGATCGATACTTACACACTGAGACACTGTGCATGGGTCACACGTCTGTGACGGTGCAGAATTGATGTATTCCTGCACCATTCACTCTCTGTATCACATCTACCTGGGGTGGTGTACCAGTCAATGCAGGGCTGCAGGTTATTCATGACCTTTCAATTATAAAGTATCATGACAGACTTTACCATTCATTCTCCACACCCCACCTGCCTGGGGTGTTCATCCAACCATTCCAGAGCTTTCAAGTTTAAGTTCAAATAAATTTAATATTAATCAAATTGCTCTCTGCTCAAGCCAAAGCTGCACAACACCTCAGCCTAGGTAACAAAGGCGCGGAGTGGAAAATGTCTTAAGGTGGGTTGCTACCTTGGTTTAACAGAATGCCTTTATTTTATTCTTCTACGGGCAGGCTAAATCATACAGAATCGGAACATGAAAAGAAAAAATGGGGGTTCCCAAACTGCTTTTTAAAATACAGAATTAGAGTATTTCTCTCTAAAAATAAGAAAAAAGTGCAAAAACTTCCATGATTTTTTTTCACAATAAACATTATGCAGAGAGATGTAAAACTTCACCTGCAAAAAACCTTTATGTTCCACTTTGCTGCAAGTTACAGTTGTATGCCAAGGCATTCTGCGTAAAAATGCCAATGTTTTAGGAAAGAGTAATAATAATAATTTTTGTAACAGAATTATTTAAAATAGTTTAGATCATTTGCTAACATATAAAGGTGATTTAAATATGGGTCCCTGCTTGTATTTCTAGTTTTTTTGGCCTTTGATGTTAAAAGATATTGCAAAATCGGTATACATTTTACGTTTAATGCTAAAAATAAGGTGGAAAATGGCTAGAATCTAGGTATAAAATGGCTACAATTCATATTATTGATTATTTTAAGTAAATAAATGAGATGTGTATCATTTTAGATAATTAACATTTGGTAAACAGTTTCAATGTTCTACCTTGGGATAAAATTAGAAAAAAATATCATCGCTTAGAGATATTTCAAATATTCAAAGTTGAATAAAACACTCAATCTTACTTGATATCTTCCAATTCTTTATCATGGCTTAGTGAACATGTATACATGTATTCGAGCATGCAATATTGGCTCATTCTGATACAATTAAGCTATATGCACAGATACCTGCACAGTGTGTCCATACCCAAGAGGTAGCAATCCACCTTAATGTATATTTTATATTTTCTTGGTAATGTCAAAGGGATAATGTTTATTTGCCCTGCCAGGCTGACTATCGGTTGTAACATGACATCAATTTCTGTAGTTGCAATAAAACAATTAAAAAGTATGATAGTTAATAAGTATACATTGATCAGAAAGAGATGCGTTTGGACAATGTTCATGGATTAACCTTGAAAAATAATGTTAATCAAAAATCAGTTTAACTTTATATTCACTAACTTAAAACACATGGTGAAGATAATCTTATATTACTGTCCTTGGGAATTTTCATTTCTGTATCATGCCTAGAACTCAGATTGTATTGTCAGTCATGTAAATAGATTATGGTGCTCTGAGACTTATAGTTAACAGAATTGAAATGACTCAATCCTTTTTATAGAGCTTAAATCACTTCTAAATCTTAATCTCGATCAACAGTAAGAACTGGTCACAATGAGGCAATGTGGTCTGTAAGAGAATTATATGTATGCAATTATTGCCTACATCAGGGTCGCAACCTAGTATCACTTACCAAATGTTGAACAATAGATGCTTCTTTGTAATAAAGTTGGAACTCAAAGGGTTTTATATATAAACCGTTTGTGGTTGAAAGTCCTTTCAAGTGTCTGTTCTCGGTGATGAAGCTTTTTTGAGTAATGCTCATTGGCAGTGATATGTATGTTAGACTAGTCAAACATGACTTGAATATAAACATAGAAAATGTCTTTTTGATCATAGCTATCAATGTCTTTGTATGGTCTCTTTGTCCTGAAAGAAAGTTACCTTCTTAAAGCATCATAAATATGCAAACATAACCTAATACAATGAAAGTTGTTGTTTTTTGTCATCAATGAAAGTCGACTGAAAGTCGCGGACCATGCATTGCTTGACAGTCTTCTGTGCCTTCAACAGATGTCTCCTGTTATGTCGAAGTACCTCCTCAGTCTCATTGGTATATGACCGAGGTGATCCAGCTTTCTGTATGACCTAGGTCTCAGTGGTGCCTGGTCATCTCCCTACCACAAATTATATACTGTAAATGGACAAGATATTCTCTAGTCATGATAAATATATTGAAATGATTTTTTTTCTTGTTTTCTTGGCCCCCCTCCCCCCCTTCTCAACTACCTTGACCTTTATTTATATTTTTTTCATTTAACTTGGTCACATCATTTGCATGCTAAAGTCACTAGATTTGATCTGTAATAGAGTGACTAGAGCAGCAGATGGTCCGTTAATTAAGATGTACACTGCACATACAAGACGAGTACAATTGTCTCCTCCTGTCAATGCATATAAAACCTGGAATAACATCAAACCTGAAATAAGAATTTCTGAAAACAACATTATTTTTAAAAGGAAATTGAAGTGTAGTATCCTAAAACATTTCAAGGAGGTCTTGAATTACCATCTCCAATTCACAAATCTGTAAATTGCATTAATAGGTACAACTCTTCATTACAAAGCCTAGTGGTCAACCTACTACAAATGAACTTTTCGTTGAATTTATTCAACTTAGTGGGCAATTAAAATAATACTTATAAAGTCTTTATATAGTATTAGTAACTCTGGCACTGTATTGTATGCATAAGTATCTGTCATCTCATATTGTATAATAGTATTCTATCATAAAGTACTCACTGGAATACAATGCATCTATACGAATGAAAAGGCACATATATATCTGAATATTGATCACAGGCATATATATCATACATCCAACCAACCTGACTACACTGACATGCCTTTTATGTGAACTTGGTATCATCTCATCACTCATCTCCCCTCCCTCGTCCCCTCCCCCTTCCCCAGTAATATCACAATGATAGGCTATATGGTAGTCATCATCATTAAACAAATGGAATGGAGGTGCTGTTACCAAAACTGCTAATCAAATGGTGTTATCATTATAAGTATCAACCTCTTCTGTTATCCAATGGAATCAAATGTAATTGTATTCATACTTTTATGTTTTTTGAGATCAGCAGAATAAAAACATTGCAAATTGAATTGAAATTTAATTGAGCTTTTGTGACTGCTGGACCTTAAGTTGGATAATCAAAATAATACATTCTGTTGGCAGGCTTGCTCCACATTAGGTTTTAGTGGGGAATTAATATAATAACTAGGCAAGACTAGATAAGAAAAAATTGGGAGTGTTACAGGGCACCCAATAGCCAATTGGGTGATGTCGATAGAGAATGAAGTAGGAATAATGAGTTGATAATAATGTAGCTGTTGGCTATTCTAAGATAGGCATGAGCTATGAAAAACTCTAGATTCCAAAATAGGTTGTTAGAAATTACTCTTTATTCATTCTGACATACGGCTCGTAATCATACAGACGGATAGTGATATTAAAATATGCTTTCCAACAACATGTGATGTATGAACATACAGGAGTGATACGCTCACAGTCTAATCAATAATTCCTCAATGTCCAAGGCTCTCTCCTATCCTGGTAAACTCCATATGAGCCGGACTCCTCAGAGGGAGTCTGACCCGGAGTTGTATACCAATGCGTTTATCTCCAATGTTCCCCCAAAGGGTGGAACGGAGAGAGATGCAGGGTCACTGAGGTAGGAGCAGCAGCAGGACTAGGCCCAAAAGTACAACAGAGTTCTAGGAATCTCTGTTGAGGAACAACCAAGCTGGCCGAAGTGCACAGCAAGACCGAGTCCCCGAGTAGAAGAACCCAAGGGTTTATACACCTGGGATTCGAACCCACGCTTCCTTCGTCCAGATTCCAACTACCACTACACTAATCAGGATCCTATTGATCAGAGCTGGTAACCTTGTACATATTGGTTATGGGGGGTGCCTAGGGCCCGATCCAGAATGGGTCCCTACACCATTTTGAGTTGTAAGGTACAGCCACCTGTGACTCAATGGAGGTTATTGAATAATTGTGGATGGCACTGAGCCTCTGACCCACTGAGCCATCTCCTACCAGGGTTTGGTTAGCTTCATAACCTATTACCTAATAGCAATATCTGGGGATTGAGTGAGGGAGACTATAAGACTCATGTATATATGGATAGAAGTCATGGACGGTCTTGAGTTGAACCTTTTTTCATCTCTTGTCAACAATTAGTTCAATATGCAATAATTGCCTATCTGGTCTAGTATGATTGGCCTCAGTTAGAACTACAATGGGAACCAGGGTTTTGCCTATGGCAGACCATAATTAAGGGAGCAAGGGGGGCAAACCCATGCAAAATTGGGTGTTTTCTCAAAATTAAATATAATATTATCTATTTACCTTCATGCACTACTATAACAATAATGATATAAGCACATGTCTTTATCATGTCATGTTCACAATACAAAAGGGAATATTTTTGAGATCAATTAGCCATAAATGTGCTGACCGGTAAACCTGGTGTGTGGTGGAATGTACCGGGGTAATTTTATGTAGACCTGATGGATCCCTTTTAAAACATTGCCCTAACCACACAATAATACAGTAAAGATACTAATTAAGTATGATATGATAAATGTGTATCATGTAGCTATATATAGTAAAATAAGTTGTAAGTCTAACTTTGATACAGTTTCCTGTTGAGCGAATTGAGTTTGAAGCCAGTGTTTGGCTTAGTATTTTGTAGACCCGATGGATCCCATACCTCCACTCATACCATCTATGCATTATTCATCTAACTTTTTTTGTATAACATATGAATATGTCTCAATATTAAAGGTACTTTGCCTCTAAATGACAATTTTCCACAGCTGCCCTGGTAAAAGCTACAGCTGAATATTCAAAATGTATACCAAAGGGATCCACTGTAGACCCAACGGATCTCTGAGTGAAAAAGTATGCCCTAGACCTTATACAGTCATTTGCTACCCTTCCAATCTGACCGCCCCAGCCCTAACGTTGATATTCCCACAGAAATAATGTATTTCCCCTTTATTTTGATATGATAATCTCCGCCTGGTGGTATATATACAGTTTCAGGGTATGTAGTGGACCCAAGGGATCCCCCTTGTCTACCTCGTTGAGCTAATATAGGGACTATATGATAGCTCCTATTCATATTGATATATATACCAGGATGTAGATATGGACCTATGCTATTGTTTAAAACAGTGACAGGCAAATTCCCTATATCTATATGAGTCAGAAATCTGAAAGATGCCCCAATTTCGGTCCCTATTTTGGATCACAACAAAATTTTGGCAAACTCAATTCATCTTTATACAAGCTTATTTTATTGAAAGACATGTATCTTAGGTCCCAGAATCCTCTTGAGGGACAGGTTATCTCCCAGGGGGTGAGTTTTTATTTACCGTCAAACAGAACCCGGAGAGATCGTTACACACTTACCGTCAAAAATACCAAACTGTAAATGAACACCACAGTAACTCTAATGTGTTACACGTGTTGCCACAATATGTATGACAAGGCATGCCAAGTTTGAAAACCATGGACCAAAAACTCTCCTTTTTATGACGCGACAAACTCTGCGAGATGTGTGGATTTTGGTGGAATTTAAAGATAAGAATGCCAACTTTACTCTAATTTCTTTAAAACTGGCTCTTCAAAAATTTACCCCCCCCGACCTTACTCATTCACGTGACTAGTGGTCGCACATCAGAGGGACAGAATCCGCCCAGCCCACCCCTGCCACCATCCACTCACCTGACTAGTGATCGCAAATCAAAGGGAGGACCAGAAGCCCCCACCGCCATTAACTCACCTGACTAGTGTTTGGAAATCAGAGGGTCTGCGAGATGTGTGGATTTTGGTGGAATTTAAAGATAAGAATGCCAACTTTACTCTAATTTCTTTAAAACTGCTCTGTTTATCACTGAATACAGTCAACTCCCTCTTAATGACCACCCCTCTACAGCGACCACCTCGCCATTGCGACCAGTTTTTAAAAGTCCCAACCATTTTTCTCTTTGTTTTACTATATAAAACTCCCCCTATAGCGACCACCCCTCTAATGCGACCACCTCACCCTCCGACCACTGTAATAACAGTCCCAAGGTACCCCTTTCTCCCTCTATTGCGACCACTGTGTCCAATGATCTTCAAAAATTTACCCCCCCCTGACCTTACTCATTCACCTGACTAGTGGTCGCACATCAGAGGGACAGAATCCGCCCAGCCCACCCCTGCCACCATCCACTCACCTGACTAGTGATCGCAAATCAAAGGGAGGACCAGAAGCCCCCCCCCCTCCCCCACCGCCATTAACTCACCTGACTAGTGGTTGGAAATCAGAGGGCTAGCAACACCCACCCCCCCCCCTCCCTCCACCCTTCCCCTCGGCCTATGGCTGTACCCACTCTCATCACTGGTCTTGCAAATTTCAAATAACCCCCTACACCTATCCAAACTCCCCCTACTGCGACCACCTCGCCATTGCGACCACTTTTAGATAGTCCCAAAGGTGGTCGCAATAGAGGGAGTTGACTGTATGTGGTGTGTTATCTTCAACATGTCTACTATAAATATCAGGCTTAGTTTTACCAATGTGATGACTCTGTGTGTGTTGGTACAACAAGCCATATTCATAGAGTTTCCGTTACAGACTTTCTGGTTTTTGGTAGTACTTGCATAACAGAGGCTCCAAATAATTTTGAAATACCACAGAAGCACCCATTTACCCTTATTACATATCACAAACATGTCCTGTATTAGAATAAATAACATTTTACCATCAAACTATGGTTATTAGTGGAATAGTAAGGCATCTACTGGGAGGTACACGAGTCCAGGAAAATGAGTTTTCGTTACAGACTTTTGGGAATCGGAAGCTCATAGTACAATAGGTATCACACATCTCAAACATCTTCCATACTTATCTATCTTATATATATATGTGCACAAAACAGGTTGGACTAGCATATTAGCCATATAAAACCCATGTTATCATATATTCTGAGATTGTGAGATGTCACATCTGTCGGTGCCAACACCCAGGTTATGAAGGCCAATAGTATTGAGGAGTGTTTTTTATAGAGCTGTTATACATTCTCTCTCTCTCTGTTACGCACGAAGTGCGCATGCACGTGGCGCATCTAGCATTTGCGCACCACCCTCCTCCATGCGTCTCTGTTGTATGCTAACTCGGTGGCTCCCTCTAGTGTCAAGTTTTGTGCTTTCAGATCTTTTTCCAGCACAGACATCCAGGTTGCTTTTTGGCTTCCTTTTGGTTTCTTTATCTTCCTCTTTGCTTCTTCCAGAGCAATTTTCGCTGGTGTATCTGCGGGTAGTCTAGTTGCATGTCCAAACCACCTTAGTCTTCTTGTCTTGATGGTCGCGCTCCAGTGTTTCTCTTTGGTCTTCTTGTACAGGGTGTCACTTGATATCTTGTTTGGCCATTTCACGTTTAGTGCCTTTCGCAGCAGTCTCCGATGGTATGAGTCGATCTTGTTCTGTGCTGTCTTCGTCAGGGTCCAAAGTTCAGAGTTATATAGGAAGATGCTTTCCGCGCATGCCTTGAACACTCTTATTTTGGTCTTATCGTGTAGTTTTTTGTTGGTGAAGATGTGTTCGAGTTTTTTCATGGCGTTCATTGTTAGATGTTTCCTTCTTTTGATGTCTTCTTCTGTGTCCAGTAAACTTCCCAGGATTCTGCATTTCTTCCAATCTTCTGGTCCATTTCTGGTTACATGGTATTCTTCGGTCTTTGTCTCGTTGATTCTTAGGCCTCTTGCTATCAGTTTTGGCAGTGCGATGTTCTTTTCGTGCTCTATTTCGTGCCTGTTGTTACTGGCTGCCCATCCGATGTCGTCAGCGTATTTCGGTCGAATGATGGGCCCTTGCTCCGCTGGTTTGCTATAAATGTGGTCTCTGACTTCAGGTCTTAAGGTGGTTTCGATTCCGGGTTTGTGAATTGGGTTTCTTGAGTAGGCGTGGTCTTCCTTCTGCGGGTGGTCTTGCAGCGCCTTGCCCAGATACAGTGTGAATAATATCGGGCTCAAGCAGTCTCCCTGGGGTACTCCCATTTTGGTCTTGAATGGTCTTGATGTTTCCTTTCCTACTCTCACTTTTAGTTCGACGTCTTCGATCAGGAGCTTTATCAGGTGTAGTTCTGCTCCGTCGAGTATTGTGGCCAGGTCTTGTACCAGTGTATGTCGTCTTACCGTGTCGAACGCCTTACTCATATCCATTAGTGTAATGAATATTTCGTACTCTTTCGATGTTACTGCCTTCTCTGCGAGTAGTTTATAGGCAAAGGTGTGTTCTGTGGTGCCTCTCCCTGCTCTGTATGCTGCTTGTTCGACGGGGATGTTCTCGTCTATCTTCCCTCCAATTCTTCTGATAAGGCATATTGCTAGGACTTTCCTGGTCATACATTGGAATATACTAAAGTCTCATTACACTGTAATTCAGAATCTAAAGTGCTTTAAAATTTGGGTTGAGAAATATTATGACAATTGTTTCATATAAGAATGTCTTTTGTTGATTATGAGTATAATTATATCCTCATATGTAAATACCACCTCAACCCCTAATTCCATTATTCATTGATGTCTCTCATCCTTTTTGCAACATTACTATAAATTGTATTATGACATATCCAAAATGATTGATTATTATACAATATGTAAGGAGCCCTAGTGGAGGCAATGCATTACACACATGCATGGTTAATTTTGTATCTCTTATCTTTAACCCAAATGAAACACTTTATGAAAACAACAACATTGTAGATTAGACTGACTTAATAAGGTGTTCCTGATGTCTCATGTCTCCCCATCAATGCTACAACACATTTCCGCATCGACTACAGGAGGTGGGGATTGTTCTCAAATACTCAGAGTGTGCATGTGGACTGGCCCGCTTTTCAGTAACACAACTGTTAGTGACTTGTCCTGAAGCTATCCGAAGAAGCATACTACACTTGGGGGACCCAGGCATGGCTCTCCACCTAGTCTACTATGTGGTTAAAGGGGGCCGGTGAGAATGCCCCGTTCATCTGATTGCCTCAGGGCAGTTGAGATTATAAGGCAGTCTTCAGAAGAAGAAGAAGGGGGCCTGAACATGTTTGGGCTCCCCCAAAATTTGCCAAGACCATATCCTATACTACACAAATTTCGCAAACTTACCTCTACCACATAGGAAAAAGTGAGGACAGAGGGGCATGAATCCCCAATTAGAACTAAAGGGGGTTCACACAATACTTTTCTTCACAATTTTAGTATAAGCCTATATATGCAATATCAAGCATAAAAGCTGATGCTTAAACCTGTTTGGGGTAGGCCCCTGCCCCCCCCCCCCCCCCCAATGAAGATTTGCTTCCTACGTCTCTGAGTATTGTACTGTCATGTGTCATGTGTCAAGGTCTTGTTAAGCATTCCAACTATCATTGTCCCACCCCCTTAGGGGAACAGGGCTTTCATATTACAAAGGGGATCCCCTCAAGGGATTCCTACATCTCTATTGCTTTCAGTAATTTGGCATGAGTTCTAAATAGTCAACAATCTGGCTTTTCCTCGTTGTCCTTTCCTTCCTCAGTCCCCCATGTCTCTCCTTGTTCACTTCTGGAGAATCCCTCATTAATTAGCTAAGTTCTTCTTGTTTTGGCATATGCTCTAAATTCTGTTGTATGCCTTTAAGATGTAACAACGGCAATAAGGAAACGGAACCTGGCCCTTAGACAGCTGCCTCAGTAAGGAACCTGAAACCTGGCCCTTAGACAGCTGCATCAGTAAGGAACATGGAACCTGGCCCTTAGACAGCTGCTATAGGTTACATTAAGTTAAGTACAAACTGACGTTCAGAACACACTGAGACATTGTATCAATAATTGAGTGTCCTTCAGCCTGGGATCAGTTCCGAGGAAACTTGCCGTGATATGACTTTTATAGGACTCTTTATTTGTGTCTGTAGAGGCATGACTGGAGCCACACTGCCGACATGTTCCCAGGGTGTTCCCAGGGTGCAAATATATCAATAATAAAATGCAGGCAGCTACATCTAAGAGATTTGGAGGCAACCGCATTGCAATATGTATATTATTGTATCCATGTGTGCATCTGTGCATCATATAATTAGTCTGGTTCACTGATTTCTTTAACCAGGTAACAAGTGCATGGATGTGTCATCCTCACAAATTGTGCCTTTGGTCAGAGGAAAATCTATTTGCCTGTATTAAAATAGGGGTCTTCAGGAAAATGTGTAATTGTAACTAGGCAACATTCCTATGTCTTTCAGCACTGACATAATGGCTAATGTAATCCTGGGATCTTCGCCCATATGGTTTAAGGGTCTGAATAGCCTGAAAAAATTGTAAAATGTCTCTGCAATTTTTAATGATTAAATGACTTTAATATAAATAAGAAACAATATATCAATGTTCAGGATGCAAATTCCTTGACCATACATATTTTTAGATCTACCTATTACTAATCTAGACCAAACTTCTGCTCAGCTTTCAAGCTGGGCCTAGATTCAAAAGACCTTTTGTAGAGACAGCTCTTTAACAATATAGCAACTACACCATGTATCTGTACCCTTTTTTCACACCTGACCATGGCTAGAGACACACTTCAAGATTTCCAAAATGTAGTTTAGTATGTAAAACTGCAATATCGTATTCCTTTACCATGATGAATATGTCTTGCCTGATATTGAAATTTTTACGATGCAAATTAGTATTCCTAGATTGCACAACTTTTCCAAACTTGTCCTACACTGTTTATACGTAGAAACCAAATTTACACATTTCAATAATAACCCAAAGATTCATGATGTTTTCCCCCTCTGGGCAACTGCTCCCCAAACACACCTCAAATCATTTAGCATCTTGTTATGTAATCCTGCTGAATACTACAAAACAAATATGTCAGTGGATGTGGAAAAAAACTGCGGACAAAACTGATGGCTACTAACATCAACTGGGAATTCATCTGACTTTTGAGATCCCTGGCCCTGTGCCACAGAATGACTTTTAGCATGTCTGGCTTCATACAATAATTTTTTTTTTCAGTGATTCTTTCCAGCAAATAGTCATCCATGATTAATCCCAATATCAGAGAGGAAAGTAACAGCACTATCCAACAAACAAAATGCAGTAATATCTAGGTTCATTTTGGCAGAGGGGGCATAGTAAATTATCCTAGCAATCAAATAAAACATATGTTACCATGCTTTGAGGGCTCACAGACAAGCCTTCTTTCGGGGGCGGGGGTAAACAGTATAGATCAGGTAATACTTATTTCATCTGGCCCTATCCTTATGGGCCTTCTCACCAGGGATGCATTCATGCGTCATGGTGACAAAGGTCCCAGTGTATTGAGCACTACCCCCCCCCCTTTAAAGGTTGAAGTCTTCAGTCTCACCACCATTAGACATTCCACTCTTTATTTGACTAGACTACTATCTGTTCAGTTCAAATTATACTGAACATAGGGTGAGGGTTATTAGTATATTTAAGTTAATACTACAGACAGAAATATGCTCACCCCGAGCACATCAAGTGGAGCACAGCAGTAGCACTAGTGGTGTGAAGTGCATTTCATGGCAACGAGACATAAGTTTCATATTTTTACTGTTCCCAGCAGAATTATTTTGTGTTTCTGGCACTGGACATAGTGACTTGTCTGTCCTTGATAGTGCATTGATGCTGCATGCCCTTTGCCGTCATTATGTTTTCAGCGTAGTGCAGTTCTGGAACTGTTGCACCATTTAAGATTTGCTCAGCTTCAGGTCTGTGCAGTGCTGGAATAGTGCAAGCTCCATTATTGCGCCTGAGAAATACAGTGTTGGTCTGCCTTTGCAGTGGCACATGTCTGTACATGGAAAACCCGAATTTTATACAGCTGCAGGATGTGCAGCCCTGATCAAACTTGCAGCTATCTTTGGTTAGATTCATTCAGACCCTCACTTTGACAGGTAGCCTTTATCTGTCAAACGCAATAAGAAAGGATTATCCCCTTAGGTTTAGTTCCGATTTCACACACCAGATCTAAAATGGAAGAAAGAGACAGAAAGTTGCTCTAGGGTATTTTTTCCCGAGGATACTATAAGTGGAGATCAATGGTCTTACCTTCTCATCTGTGGAGCAGGCACTGAGTTGGAAAAAAGCTACATATGCGGGACTACCAGAAAAGGCACAGGACATCAGGGATGCATATACGGCACTAAAAGCAAAAAATATTGCAAAATATATAGACTGTCCTGAATGGAAGAACCATGATGAGGCCCTGCTACATGAGCTAAATGTGGCAAAATACACTCAGAATCCCCCCCTGCTGGACGCTCTGAAAGCGTCAGGCACACGTCTTTTGCTGGAAGCTACATCAGACATGCACTGGGGAATAGGAGCGGGGCTGCGATCAAAGGCCCTCGAACATGGCACATACAGGGGTAAGAACAGAGGAGGAAGAATCCTTTTTTATATAGGTACCCAAGCGCCTATGTTAACTCTAGGCTACCCAAGCGCCTATGTATAGTCTTGTCATGTCTACTTAAAAATGGCTTCAAATTGTATTATGTATATAAGTCACATGTTAACTACTTGCACTATGTTAATGTTCACCTTGTTACTTGAAAGATAATACCTATATTGTAATACTAATGGTTACCGGTACTTAATATATGCTGAAACCCTCTAGGTAATACTATCATTTGTACATTTCACCAGAATTTTAATATTTGTTGATACTTGGTCACCATGGTAACCAACTCAAAATGTGATCATTTATAGTACCTCAGTCAACTGTATATTCATTATAAGCATCTTTGCCTGATGAAGGATCATTAATGATCCGAAACGTAGCAACATAAGATCAAAGCAACAAAAACTCCAAAAATGTCTACAAAAACGAAGACTTCAAATAAAAACTGAAAAATAAATTCCTCGTGTTGGGTTTTGTGTGATATAATTATTTATTACAATCCTTATGGACGTGAGAAGGGAACTGTGTGGAACTGCCAGAGAAACACCAACACTGATAGCCGGTGCTGGTATACTGGGCCAAGATATAAACCAAGGAAACCAAAACCCTGCACCACCCATGGTACAGGCAGGACTAAATGTCAATACCCCCACCACCTCAGCAACAGTGACACCAGGTGGAGGTCAACAAGAGGTAAGGTCACCTAGAAATGATCTGGTGCTACAAGCAGAAGCACAGCGACGGACAGTAGTTGAAGTGGCTGCAAGGATGAACTCAAGTACTACTTTGCAACCATCCACACCTGGTCAACAGCAAGGCCCAACAATAGATCAGCTAGACAACGACACTACACCAGTAGCAACTACAGGAGCTATACACTTCAATTTGTCTCCACACACAGCCACCCCTATGAGTCAAAGGCAACAGGGGAGAAAAGGTGCTGAAACTACATTAGCTGCAGGGGTTGAGGGTCCAATAACAACTGTTGCGGAAATCCCAAAAAGAGGGCGTGGTAGACCATTGAACAAATCAAAGGCAGAATTGAAGGCACTCCACCAGTGCCTCATGGGAGTGTTTGGTTCAGGCCAAAAAGAGAAGAAAAAATAACTGCTTGTCTCAGGACTACTGACCTATGTTAAGCATAGGATGTGTTTATACATATGAAATACATAATACTATGCTGAACTGAAGTATACAAATAAACTGTGTCTTGTATGATATATTACATGCCCAAAAGGAACAGAGCTAAATGTTTTCCAAGGGTGTATTACCTCTACAATGTTACTCTTATAACCAAGACATCATGATAACTTTTTTTACAGGAAAAAACTCCAGTGAATACGCAATATGTGTAATGCCGGAGCACTCCTGACTGCCTAGGCACCAAAATGCAGCAGGAAAGCTCAATATATGGTCGTTACCATACTTGGTATTATTCATCTCACCCTCATAAAAGATGTGAAACCCTACTAGTCTGGAAGCCATAGGGGTTGACCCCAACTTCTCTGATATAGTTTTTTTCACTGCTGATTATTGATGTTTAGGGTCTAGGTAGAATTATCAGGGGGGTGTGGAGCTCTCACCCTTGGGCAATTTGAGATATTCAAGATGGCCGCCAGAAAGCTCCCGAAAACTAGAAACGTGCCTATCTTGGCTTCTTATCAACTTAGAAACACAAATAAAAATGCAAAAAGTACATTTATGAGGTCAAGGAATACAACTCTGCCATTTTCAAAAAGAAATATGGCAGCCATTTTAAATTTTTAATGGAACTATCCATGAAATATGCCTTGTTTAGTCAGAAAACTTGAAAAATTACTATCATAAATTCTAATTATTATATTGTCACCATCTTGCATTAAGGATGAACACTTCTGAGCAAAGGACACCATTTTGTCATGTATGTGGCAGCCATCTTGTATTCAAAGTGTATAATACAGAGAATAATAACCCAGTAAGCATTGCTTAATTGGGTCCGTATGGGTTTCTGGTGGGCTCTCATAATCATTGGATCACCCCCTACTTTTGTCCTGAGCTAAGCCCATTATTTTGTGGGCTAGGCCCACTGGTAGCCCTGGACAAACCCAGATATGAGCAAGCACAGCTTGCCCTGATAAAAGACATATAGGCCTCAGTAAGCAGTGGTGTTTGGGTACCATGCCATCCTCTACAGGAGAGAAGACAGAAAGACAACATCTTTGTGAAAGTAACTGGTCTCGGTACAATAATCTTTACTAGAGGATCACAGTCTTACTAGACCTGCTTTATCCAATGTTATCTTCTTTTAGCTGTTATGTGTCACTTTATCACAATATCACACCGACTGATCAGTGTCTGATCTAAAAGTCTGGAATTATGACTTGGTGCTAATTATACAGTAGCATAGAATAGTTGCAAGCAATTTCAAAGGAATTAATTTAACTCTGTCATCTAAGCCAGTGACCAAGTATGTGCTCAATGCAATGAGGGAAACCATACCAAACGTAATCAATACCGGATTTATATATTACAAATTAATTCAGATGTGGTTTGAGCAGCCTTGGTTGAGTCAATGCTTTATAAAGTAGTAACAACATGTAAATACTCATATATGCATCTTCATGAGTGGTTTCCACCGAATGGCAATTGGCATCTTCATTAATGTCTCTTGTGCACAACAATGTATAAGTGAAACATCATTGGTTGCATCGAGAAATTCCCAATTAGAAGCATAGGGTGTGTAGGCTAGACCTTTTTGACATTTTACAAGCAATTTACGTTGACATGGAGGGGGATTGAAATATGCTTTGATTGCAATCATATCCAAATGTTTGCAATATGTTCACTTGATTACAAGGTATATATATAAGCTCTACGAGTAGTTGCTGCAATAACTTTAGCACTGTGTCCTTTCCTAAATTATAATGGAATTATGTATACTTCAACTGGAGCCTGTAACTCTGGTCATTGATATGGTGTACATGCTGACATGATGTGCACATATTATAAACTAAAATGATCAAATAGTGGGTGGTCAATAGTATATCTGAGTCCCTCCTTTAGTCACAATGAATAATTCCACTTTCCTGGGATTTCTTGAGCTCAGCTTAGAATTCTACCCATAAATCTGGCGTTTAACATTAATTTAATGACTTGGTTCAAGTCAACCATGAGTTTGTGTTGATTGCATAAGGACTGGCTTAGAGCATCATACCCCTTATACAATAATTCCCTTTGTCATAACCATTGTAACAATGTATCTTGGGATGTTTCTTTAAAAATTGCATATCCACTACTACAGAGTTGTATAGCTCCCTGAGCATACTGGTAATGTATTTAAAGAAGTCTGAACTATTCCTACCCAGTATTTAACCCCTTAGGGCCGACCAAAATAAATAGTTTCTGGTGATGGGGCCGAGATATTTTGACAGGAACTTTCCCTGGGCCGTTCCTTTGCTGAATTCATTAGAGTTAAGATGACTATAGTTGATGCTCGGCCCCCCATGGCATCAACTATAGTTGATACTCGACCCCCCCATGGCATCGACTATAGTCGATGCTCAGCCACCCATGGCATCAACTATAGTCGATGCTCGACCCCCCATGGCATCGACTATAGTCGATGCTCGACCCCCCATGGCATCGACTATAGTTGATGCTTGGCCCCCCATGGCATCGACTATAGTCGATGCTCGACCCCCCCATGGCATCGACTACAGTCCATGCTCGGCCCCCCATGGCATCGACTATAGTCGATGCTTGGCCCCCCATGGCATCGACTATAATCGATGCTCGGCCCCCCATGGCATCGACTATAGTCGATGCTCGACCCCCCATGGCATCGACTATAGTCGATGCTCGACCCCCCATGGCATCAACTATAGTCAATGCTCGGCCGCCCATGGCATCGACTATAGTCGATGCATGGCCCTAAAGGGTTAATCATGCCTGCAGAAGGGGATTGTGTGCTGTATATGAATACAGTCAGGTCTTGATTGTCTGTCCTTTCATAGTCGGATATACATAGAATTGGACCTGTTCTGACTGTAACAGTCCTTTACATTTGCATTGAAATATGCTGTGATAGTCTGTCAGATTTGAGATCTGACCACTTTTGCTTGCAACCGCATTGGTCGGACTATCAACACCTGACTGTAGTCACAGTGGGCCAATGCTAAACTCCAAAGTACTGTCCAACATAGTACACTGGGTTATGGTTCAACACATCCAACTGAGGCACTGCAGGCAGTAAGTAGTGTGATTGTCTAACCAGATCAGAAGAGCAGCACATACACAGACATTAATTTTAGCCACATCCCCAATTTAACTAACTGTATTATCTGAATTTATCAAAGTGAGAACTCATGGCATCATTATGTTGGCCATAATATGACCAACCACCCGGCATTTTGCCTTAAAGCATTATTCATTACGCTACTGAGAAAAGATTATTATGCATTGATAGGAGATGAGTATTCCATGGCCTTCATTGGACATTCACAGACATTCCTCATCTGTTCAGTTCTACTCTCATGCTTTGATGACCTAGAACATCTCTGGGATTGTTATCTCCAAAAGGTAGATAAGTAATTTATTTACCAGCACCCTTGGAACGTTTACATCATCAGTGACCATCTGTGGCCGATGATATCAAGAGAGGCAACCTGCACAAGGATATGGCGATAGAAGTGACCTGCACGAGGATTGAAATGATTTGCTCAAACCTCCCGCACATCCACTACCATTTCCTCACGTCCACTACCTTCCCCTCACGTCCACTACCATCTCCTCACATACAAGTCCCTCCCTCACATCAAACCCCCTCCCTCACATCCAACCCCCTCCCTCACGTCCAACCCCCTCTCTCACATCCAACCCCCTCCCTCATGTCCAACCCCCTCCATCACGTGAGGAAGTGGTAGGGGACGTGAGGAGAAGGGGTTGGATGTGAGGGAGGGGGTGAGGGTGCAGGTGAGGGAGGGGGTTGGACGTAAG
The DNA here is from genome assembly GCA_947462335.1 of Harmothoe impar. Lineage (NCBI taxonomy): Eukaryota > Metazoa > Annelida > Polychaeta > Phyllodocida > Polynoidae > Harmothoe > Harmothoe impar. The sequence continues at coordinate 259,423 of OX381711.1, read as the reverse complement.
GGAATCGGGTTGGACATGAGGGAATGGGGTTGGATGTGAGGGATAGGGTTAGACATGAGGGAATGGGGTTGGATGTGAGGGAGGGGGTTGGAGGTGAAAGAAGGGGTTGGATGCGAGGGAATGGGGTTGGACATATGATTTGTAAGCGATAGTGCTGGACGAGATGATTTGAATGAGAAAATTGGATGTGTACGTATGAAATGGACATGAGCTTGGTGCCTACAGGCTGGGGGCCTGAAGTCAGGATGGCCTGAAGCTGGGTGGCCTGAAGTCATTGGGCCTCAGATCCGGAGCACCTGTGGGCTAGGGGCCTACAGTCAGGGGGACGCGTATTCCGGATTCCAAATCCACCCCATCTCTTTATCATCACCCCTCTATAAAATGACAAATTCCAAAATGACTGTATTATAGATGTTACAATAACATCTACTTTAGGATAACCTGATAGAGAAGACAGTGACACCTGTTTCTACTAATTGGGGCCCTGTGTGCTAATTATGTCACCTATAATAATGTTATCATTATTAGCTGATTCTGAGCCACTATCATGAGTGACCTACTTTAAAATTCAAAATGGCTGTCACACTCATTCTAGGATATGGCAGAATGGTTCCTTGTCCTCCAAAGTATCCATTTTAAATGCAAAATGGTAACAATGTAATGATTAGAATCTATGACTGTCATTTTCCCAGTTTTCCATCAAATAATGCATATTTCAGGAATAATCCCATTAAGAATTTAAAAAGGCTGCCATATTTCTCTTTGCAAATGGCAGAGTTGTATTCCTTGACCTCATAAATGTACTTTTTGCATTTTTCTTTGTGTTTCTAAGTTGATTAGAAGCCAAGATAGGCACGTTTCTAATTTTTGGGAGCTTTCTGGTGGCCATCTTGAATATCTCAAATTGCCCAAGGGTGAGAGCTCCACACCCACCCTGATAATTCTACCTAGACCCTATACATCAATAATCAGCAAAGAAAAAAATTATATCAGAGAAGTTGAGGTTGGGATACAGATGGGGGTTCTACCACCAGACTGTACTCAGAATACTCAAACATGACTTTTTTACATGATATAACAAATGAAAAAGGTCTTCTGTTCACTTGCATGAATGCTAGAAGTATTCATAAGAAAAAAAGCGCAATTGATTTGATACTGAACTCTGACATATGTGGTGTATGTGAAACATGGTTGAACCAAACTCATCAGAATATTCACTTATATATACCGGGTTATCAATTTATACGACTTGATAGGTGCCTTACCATCAACAAAAATGCCGGTGGTCTGATGTTGTATCTAAGAGATACTTATTTAGCACAAGTGGATCACATGTCGTTGTGTATTAACAGGGAATATGAGATACTATGTGTCGATGTGGAAGTGGGGAATATGAAATATAAAATATATATCTGCTACAAAAAATGCCATTTATAAGAAACCTTGCTTGATCACATTTACACAAATGTCCACAATGTGCAAAGATCTGTTGTACTTGATTTCCACATATCTGATCACTCACCTATATTTATGAATCTAAAATGTGAAAGAACCAAGATTCTTAAGAAAACTGTTCCTATAGAATTATGATTTCTTTCATTTCAAGAATAGATTACAAAATCAGGTTTGGGACAATATTGTGACTACAAATGACCCAAATGACATGTGAAAGTCAATACTGGTACGTATAAAAGAGTGCCTCAATATAATGTGTCAACTGCGTAAAATAACAATACCTGTATACACACCGGAATGGATGAGTGATGTCATTATCTCAGAAATGCAAACGAGAGACGAGATGTTCAGGTTGGCTAGAAAAAGTAACTCAGTTGATGACTGGAGAAAAGCCAACTTTTATCGGAATAATGTTGAGGTGTTGATATTTAATAGCAGAAAAGAAAAAGTTAACGCTCTTCTGTAAAGAAGAATAGAAGATCCTATCAAATTTTGGGAGGGTATTAGAAAACTACTACCGGTAAAGACTCAAACAACACTTTTGAAACTGAGAAATGATACTAACGGTGAATTTATACCCCCAAAAGAATGTGCAGATCATATAAATCAGTTTTTCTCTAATGTTGGACAAAATCTGGCCAATCAGCTACCGCCCTCTCCACCATATGTGAGAGTGCCACATGTGAATGCCCCGATTGAGCCATGTAACATCATGCAACCGCTTTGCTATGGCGATCTAATGAAGTATGTCAAAGGTATTAAAATAAATAAACCCTCCTCTATTGAACATGTAAAATCATTCGTGGTGAAAGATGCTTTTTTGGCTATATCGGAAGTCATACATTGTATGTACAATAAGTGTCTCAGTCAGTCAGCCTTCCCAGATACCTGGAAATGTGCCACAATTGTTCCTCTGCCGAAAAAGGCCAACTCACTAGATGTTAATGACCTAAGACCAATTAGTCTACTACCAATTCCAGGCAAACTGTTAGAGAAAATTGTATGTAATAGGCTGCAAAACCACATGCGTGATCACAACCTGTTAACACCGAGCCAACATGGTTACAGGAAAAAACATTCAACTCAATCAGCTATCAGTGCTCACCTATGCAATATTGTAGACAACATTATATTAGACAAACCCACTATATCCTTGTATCTTGATTATAAGAAAGCATTTGACACAGTCTCGGACCCTATACTCATTCAGAAACTTCAAGAATTTGGACTAGATGGAAACTCATGCATGTGATTTAAAAGACATCTAACTGGAAGAACACAGTGTGTGATTGCCAATGATACCATATCAAGCAACAGAGATATCATGAATGGAGTGCCTCAGGGCTCAGTTTTGGAACCTGTACTGTTTTCTATTTATATAAATTCACTCCCAGACCTGCATGATTATAACATTACTTTGTATGCAGATGACGCGGTGATCTCCGTAAAATGAGATATGTATGCATGCTGCTCTACTCAAACTGTCCTCATGGTGTGTAACTAATAGCCTTACAATTAATGAGAATAAGACCAAGTGGATGATCTTCAATAATGTCGACCATATCCATCCGGTTTTTCAAATAAATGGGGTGGTAATTGAAAGAGTATTTAAATTTAAATCCTTAGGTCTCACCCTAGATCCAGAATTAAAATTTAAAGAACACAGAAAAGAAGTGTCACGTAATATCAGGGACAAAGTAATTCAACTGGCTAGGGTTAGACCATATGTGGAAACAGATGTTGCTTTCACTGTGTACAAGACAATGGTCCTGCCTTCGTTTGACTATGTAGACTATGTTTTTTTTTTATATATTTTTTTTAATAACATTTATCTTTATTTTGTCATCAGGAAAAGTGACAGTTACATCAAAATATATAGACAAAGGCCCATGGCCAGAGGATATTTTGGTATCGTTCCCCCCGAGGTGGGGCTGGGGCAGTATCCCACGAAGCCGCAGGCTGAGTGGGATGCGCCCCAGCCCCACCGAGGGGGGAACGATACCAGAAATTCTCTGACCATGGGCCTTTGCCTTTATTTCATGGTTTTTAACCTTAAAAATATGTTAAATTGCATATAAATGTCCATAAGAATTTGAACAAATGATGATGTCATAGGCCATGTGATACAGGAACATTGTATCCCATGGGGGGCATGGGATACGGGATTTCTAGTACTTAAGCCTAGTGATCATTGTATCCGCCATGAAATAAAAGTATATATGAAGCAATGTTCAAGATACATTTTACAGGATCAGAGTACACAATGGTATTTTCACAATTGTTTTCCTGAGCATAAAGACAGGTTCCTCTCAGCCCACACTATATTGTGCCTGGCTGATACTTCGTGAGGAACCCTTTCCTTGTAAAAGGACTAGAGTCAATAGTTACATGTTAAACAGTATGCAAGACCAATATTATGTAGGAACAAATATAGCTTTTCGTTGGGTCCACTGGAAACCAATAAAATCAACTTTCTTGTATTCAAAGCTTATCACATTACAATGGGTACTTGGTTGCTTAGCCATTCCTGTCTGTTATGTTTAAACGCTAGTTTTGAGGGGATAGACCTACAATCAGGTAACAACTTGTTCCATGTCATGGCGCCAAAATGCTCTATGCTTTTGAAATAAGCTCCTCCATGTGGTGTTAACCGCTTAAGTACTGGGCCTTGGAAACCTCTTGTGTTTAAGTTTCTATTATCACAGTAAACAGGATTTTTTGATCTAGAGTACATAAACATGTATAGATGGTACATACGTCTATCCTTAAGGAGAAGAATTTTGGTTTTGGCATGTATAAACTCAGTGTTTGTTAACACAGGAACTTGCAAACATATTTTTATACAGCGATTTTGGGCAACTTAAAGATCATCCAATAGGTCTTGGTTAGTACACATAAACAAGATATCACCATAATCAAAATAGGGAAGGACCATACTTTTGTAAATCTGGAGCGCAATTTACTCAGTCATGGATCCTCTTATACATGCCAACATATATGAGTCAGACCCCCAATACACGTACCAACTGGTGGTCTTTTGGGGTTTTTCACCTTCCAACACCCATAAAAAAATTACTGCTTGCACCATACTATTTCTTCTTATATCAGGTGGAAGAAAACACTTTAAGCTTTCCAGAAAAAAAAAAAAAAAAGTTGTCGGACCAATATCTATTGAGTTATGGCCCCTCAAAGTGGAAAAACGCCCCAAAATCAGTGTTCCACCCTATTTTTACATTTTTCAAAAGCCCCCCAAAGCCACTAAGACTATTACAACCAGTTCCAAACAGCTCAGTGTATTACGTATATGTGTTACCTCAAATATTCAAGAGTTTTTATTGCAATATCTAGGGTGAAATTTTCACTGTGGGGCTCCATTTGTGAAATGCCACTCGGCGAAAGTCCGTAACGATAACGTTTGGTGCCTCAGGAGGCATGCTTGCAATTGCCATCCAATAACAATTTTACAATGTATAATGAGGGGCCTATGGGTACTATGCGTGTAAAAAAAATTAGGGGGCTACTCCCATTTTTGACAGTACCAGGTGGATTCAAGTACATTTGGTGACGAGTTTTCGTTACGGACTTTCTCAGACATAACCATGCATATAACCAGAAATATCACCTACCTTGCTATTTAAAGCAGTTATAATCCTCAGGGAGTACATGTTCTATCATTCTGGTAAGTTTTAGGGCCTAATATTGCTTCTGTCCAGTCGAATTGGGTACTAAACCGCGTATCGTGAAAGTCCGTAACGAAAACCCAAAATAGTACAGTCGACGCGAACGTGGGTATGCTGCAAAAGTTTGCGGCCGTTTGCGGCGCCGCGAACGATTTCCGGCAGTAGGGAGAACACCCGGAATCAAAACAACCAAGAAGTGTAACACAGCAGCAAGAATTTCGCCATTTTTGGCCATCAAGGTAAGAATTTTGTGAAAATCTCTCAATGTTTGGCATGTTGAAGGTCCAGGGCACCCCCCAATCGCTTTTATTTGGTGCAAAACTGTGCATTTTCGGTTAGATTGACTTGTATCCGACGCGCGGGTGGCGAAATTACCACTCGCTCGGGGTGCCGGTGGTCTGTCCGAGGCCCGCCAAGGCGGCGCGCCGAAAGTCCGTAACGATAATGAAAGTCCGTAACGAAAACTCACGGGCGCTCTAAAAGGCCCAGAGATTGCGTATTAATGCCCATCCAAGGCAAATTTGATGTTTATACGGTACTCTGGGTGCTATTACATGAGGGTAGGACTTGTGGAGCCTTTTGGACATGTTTTAGTTTACTCTATGGGTGCCCAATGGCGGCCGAGGTGCGCGAAATGGCAAAATTTCCATCAAAATCCCTCCACCAGGCCCAAATTATGGACATTCTGGCCCCCCTCTGTCGTCAAAATTGTACCTACTACCCCCCCCCTTCGTTTTAGTGTGTTAAAAGCATTATGGCTATCAGTATTTTAGAGTTACACCCCGAAATAGTGAATCTACCGGTTATCGTTACGGACTTTCGGCGCGGAGACAAAAAGTCTCGTAGCCATGTTAATAATCAACAGAATTGCACCATTCTTGGTTTGGATGTTGAAGTCTACTCTATTCTAACTCCCTGTCGCCAGAAATATATAATTATGCTGTACTTTCAATTGGTCAGAGTGCATCTTGTGTTTCGGAAAGTCCGTAACGAAAACTATATGTTTGAAAAAAATGTACTTCCCCTCAGTCAATCGTCACCATATTTTAAGGCAACATGCCCCTATAGTACTAACATCATCCCAGATGGTCATTTGCCAAATACTAGATACTTTTTTTTCCACCCTACAGGCCTCATCTCTCTTTTTCACTTTAAAATGCATTTCTGTGGGTTATACTTGGTTTACAATGCTAATTTTGGTCTACATTTTTTACAGATGCCTAGGCCCAAACTGGAGGGGGGTGCCTTGACCGGGGCTCAGCGGGCCCAGAGGTCAAGAGACAAAAAACGTGCTGCGGATGAGGAGGCTTTCAAGCAGAAGCAACGTGAGGACCGGGCCGCCAGTCGTCTCGTGTTCGAGTCAAAGCTCTCGCCTAAAGAGAAGAACGACCGAAAGGAGGTGGCAAACAGACAAGTGAGTATTACATGTCCCCATTATTTATTTTTGTTTGTTTTCAGGCAAAATACATTCAAGAATAGACTGTAAATAAAGTTATAAATAGCACACTGTGGACTAAATTTATATCAGCTTTAACATTGTCTACCTCCTCCAACTCCACTTTTTCTATGTATAATAATTATAATATACACTGTTAATTCAATGTGATTCAAATGTGCTCTTTAAGGTAAAGGAATGGAGGGACAGAGGGTGCGTCCCCAAACCTCGGGCCGACAACATACCCAACCCCGTTCCAATAGCGGTCGAGGATGAGCCAGACCTGGTTCTCGTGGAGGAACCCGGGGCTGCGGCGGCGCTCCCTGTCCCGGAGGAGGTGGCCACCCCGCCTACGCGGAGGAGCAGGTCCCTTCTGGTGTCCCCCTCCCTCTTCACTCCCAGGAGACGGGCACCAGAAGAGGTCCTTGCTCGGCCACTTTCTCCGGACAGTGACCGCAGATCGCCCTCCCAGTTTGCAGCTGTAAGTATAAAGTGTATATTCATTTCATTGTAGCCTTGTATCTATAGATCTCTGTCTATGTTAAGTTGTCCCTGGGTGTAGATGCTGGCAGCAGTATAGTATTTCTACTTTATAAAGTTTACATTTGTTTAATTGTAGCCTTGGGCTGTAAAGTGTAACTTTGTACCTAATGAAACTCTATCCTAATTACAGACTGTGCGCCGGCGGGCACCTACTGCACCACGAGTGACAACGCCAGCAGCCACCCGCCCCGCTCCGACCGCCACTGTGACTGCACCACGTGCACCACAAGCAGCAACACCACCAGCAGCAACACCACCAGCAGCAACACCACCAGCAGCAACACCACCAGCAGCAACACCACCAGCAGCAACACCACCAGCAGCCAGACGCCCCGCCCCGACGACCACTGCGACCGTGCAGCCCACTCACCCACCCACCAAGACCACCACCACGGTGAGGCAGGCCACAGCTGCAGTCCCACACACAGCGACTGTGCAGGTAAGTTTCAATTTTTGTGATCATAAATCACCAATAAGCTTTGTACAGTTTATGAGCAGCATTATTATTATCATGGAAAAAGATTAAACTGTTAATTAAACTGTTAATGACATATTAAGGCTATTCCTTTAGATGATCTTAGTTGTACCTGTGTTGTGTATTAATTGATGCATTATGCAGCCTCTAAATTTTTACAGGCGCCCCACCCCGCAGCCGGTCCCCGTAGGGACGGCGCGTGCTCCCGTGCTACGGGCTCCCGGGCTGCGGCGACCGGTCGCGCGCTCCCAGGCCCGACCGCGCCAGCTTCAAGGCCACTCCCGTCCTTCCCCGAGGAGGTGGCGTCTGGCGGGGCCGTCCCGGAGGCTCGCCCACAGAGGGCCGCGGCGGCTGTGAAGCCGCACCCCCACGGAGACTACGCGACGCGAGTCAAGTACCGTGTGGCTGGGCAGGTTGTGTAAGTATCTATAGAACTTAGAAATGCATTCATGTATTCATTGTGTATACATAGTAAATGATAAATATACTGATTATGATTGTTGAATTGTCAATTTAATGCTACCAGAATTTCCATAATAGTACTCAGCATTATGATTCATTACCTGTTACTGATCATTTACAGAGAACAGATCTACAAACATTTAGGGTCCAAGATCCCAAAAGTAATTGTAGATAGTATAGTACATTAGAATAGAATAGATTACTGGTTACTGGTTCATTGTTGTTGTTTAGTTGTAGTTGTTTAGATGTTTGTTGTCTTCTGTTATGTTGTGTTGGGTTTTGTTGAAAATGATTTTGGAATTTTGGAATTTTGGAATTGAAACTTTGATGCATGATACATGGAGGTAAGACTGGTGAGTTATCGCGCCGCTTACATGCATGCATCATGCACTATAACAATGTATTAATCCTTACCCTCCTTACCCATTTCTTCCAGACGGAGCCCTCTGAGAAGCCCTCTTAAGTCCCCGCGGAGGGGCAGGGGGGGGAGAGGGGGGAGGAAGGTAGAGACACCGGGGAAGCGCAGGCTCAGATACCGCATATCTCAGCTACTTAAGGACATGCAGCTTATCAGGGAGGGAAGGGACAATGTTACACAGAAACACAGGTCTGCAATCAGGAAAGAGAGGAAGGCCCTCAAGGCAGCGGAGGCTCAGTTGGTGAGGCTCCGAGAACAGCAACAGGCCAGCAGGAACACCCACAGGAGAGACCGCAGGAAGATCCGCCGCCAGCTTCTGCCGTGTGGACCCCGACCACTCGTTGACGACAAAAAGGCAGCAAAGATGTACCGGGCGCTCGCGTCAGGCATGCGGCTGGTCCCCCGTATGACTCGGTTGCGGGTGGTCCGTAAGTTCACCAGCAAGTTAAAGGGGTCCAGGCTGACCAGTAGGTTTGCCGCCGACATAGGTCTGGACCGCCGGTCTCTTCTCAAGGATACTCAGCCACGAAGAGTGTCCGGTAAGCAACTGGCCTACCTCGAGCAGAAGGACGACATCATCCGCTTCCTGAGTGATCCCTGCAACTCGTACACCCTGCCAGGAAAGAAGGACACAGTGACCGTGTGTGGTGTCAAGCACCAGAAGGTGATCCTCACTGAGATCCTCTCTGTGCAGCGCCAGCTCTATCTCAAGCGGTACCCGGGTCGGACATGCAGCCAGAACTTCTTTAACGGAGTTCGGAGGATGGCACGGTGGATCCTACCAGTGAGGTGCAACAACACCCAGATCTGCCTGTGCCAGAAGCACCAGAACTTTACGCTCCGTCTCCGTGCTGCAAAGCAATCTGGTACCCCCGACTCGGTTGTACGCAACACCACTGTGGAGGAGTTTACGGCGAGGCTCAGTGAGTCAATCACTACACCCACGGTCACCTGCAACACCTGGCAGATGGTGGATGTCCCCTACGGCCCCGTGGACGCGGAAACCGGGAAGCAGAAGACCGTCAAGAAGCTGCGCCTTGTCCCCAACACCCTGACGAGGGCGGCCTTCATCGAGATGATGGAAGCGGAGTTCAAGACGATGCGTGAGCACAGTCACCGAGCGCAGAACCAGCACCGTGTAGTGCGGGAACTGCGTGAGGGTATGTCTGAGAAGGAGGTGACCATTCAGATGGACTTCGCAGAGAACTGGTTAGTGAACTATCCAGAGGAGGCACAGAGCGCGTTCTGGGGTAAGGAGCCAGTCACAGTCCATCCGGCTGTGATCCACTACAAGGCCCCAGACGGTACGACCAAGCACAAGTCGATCGCTCTGACCTCCGATGACCGGAAACACGACGCAGGTGCCATCCTTGCATTCCTGACAGTTCTCTGCCTCTGGATACAGACCAACCTTCCCCACGTGACTACCATCCACTACTGCACTGACTCACCATCGTCTCAGTACCGGAACAAGTCCATCTTCTCCATCATCTGCCAGCACCTCAAACTGTTCGCCCTACGCTGCACCTGGACCTACTTTGAAGCAGGTCATGGTAAAGGCCCGTGTGACGGTGTGGGTGCAGCAGTCAAGCGGATGGCCGACCTCCTCATCAAGTGTGGCCAAAGGATCGACAACGCCCTCCAGTTTGTGCTGAAAGGCAACGAACAAGGCAGCGCTGTTCACTACCATCATGTCTCTGCTGCTGATGTGGCGGAGGCACGCCAGCGTCTGGAGGGGTTGGCCTGTGCCAACAGTGTCCCTGGTACCATGCAGGTACATGCAGCAGTGCCCGTGATCCCTGACCGCTCCATCTCTGTACGTGACACCTCCTGCTTCAACACCTGCTGCTGGGAGGACAACGAGTCTCTGCGCCTCTGTCCTGGCTGGACCAACCACCAGCTGTTCGCAGGAGGCCCAAACCCAGCAGCCAACCGGGAGGAGGAGGAGGAAGCAGCAGAGGAGCCCTTCGAGGTTGGGGACTATGTGGCCTGCATGTACAACGAGGCGTGGTATCTTGGACAGGTCATCACTGGTGCCAACACCGAGGGGCACATTGAAGTGTCCTTCATGGAGCGTGGCAATGTGGCCATCAACCAGTTCAAGTGGAACCCGCGGAAGGACATTGTCCACGTGCCTCCACAGGACATCGTCTGCAAGACTTGCCCTCCACAGCCTTTGGCCCGCAGCGGTAGGCGTGCAGAAATCTATGCCCTGCCACCCGCCGAGCTGCTAAAGGTGGAGACACTGGCCAACTAGCTTCGAGACAACTAAACACAGGGTGGACCTGTGCACCGACCTGCCGCTGGATATCGGGTTTGGACCCGTGTGGCGGCAGATTTGACCTCACCGACCTGCCACTGGATATCGGGTTTGGACCCGTGTGGTGGCAGATTTGACCTCACCGACCTGCCACTGGATATCGGGTTTGGACCCGTGTGGTGGCAGATAGGAACCCAACATCAATTGGGTCCTTGTATGTGTTTATATACGGAAAGTCCGTAACGATAACTCCTGCTCGAGTGTGATTATGCCAGGTGCTTCCTATCCCAGAAAGTCCGTAACGATAACTCTCAGTTTAGTGCCTTGACATAGCCATATTACGTGAAAATGTGTGTTTTAAAGGTGTAAATGAGTAGTCCAACCTGCGTTGTACATGTAGACATAAGATACATAGGTATGGTAGATGTTTGAGATGTATGAAACTGATATTGCTAGGCGCCTCTGAGTGCCGAAAGTCCGTAACGATAACTCTCAGTTTATTAGCAGCCTCACTAAGGCTCAGGTATGCATAGCATGGTGTTTAAACTTATTTATTCTAGTAGAAGACATGTTGGCCTTATGTAATAAGGGTTAATATGTGCTTTGGTGGCATTTTAAAATTATTTTTAGTCAATATAATCTCAGGTACGGGGGAAAAATGATACATTTTTTGTCTTCCGAGCGATTCTGTATAGCCATAAGATGTGATAATGAGTGTTTTAAAGCTTTAAATGAATAGCCCAACCTGTTTTGTACATGTAGATACCAGATAGATAGGTATGGTAGATGTTTGAGATGTATGAGAGGGATTATGCTAGGGGCTTCCACTCGCCGAAAGTCCGTAACGAAAACCCCTGATTTTATTGATTCGCGTACCTCTCGGTAGCAGCCTCACTAAGGCTCAGGTATGCATAGCATGGTGTTTAAACTTATTTATTCTAGTATAAGACATGTTGGCCTTATGTAATAAGGGTTAATATGTGCTTTGGTGGCATTTTAAAATTATTTTTAGTCAATATAATCTCAGGTACGGGGGAAAAATGCTACATTTTTTGTCTTCCGAGCGATTCTGTATAGCCATAAGATGTGATAATGAGTATTTTAAAGCTTTAAATGAATAGCCCAACCTGTTTTGTACATGTAGATACCAGATAGATAGGTATGGTAGATGTTTGAGATGTGTGAGAGCATTTGTGCCAGGCGCCTCCACTCGCCGAAAGTCCGTAACGAAAACTCCTGATTTTATTGAATTGCGTACCTCTCGGTAGCTGCCTCACTAAGGCTCAGGTATGCATAGCATGGTGTTTAAACTTATTTATTCTAGTAGAAGACATGTTGGCCTTATGTAATATGGGTTAATATGTGCCTTAATGGTATTTTAAAATTATTTTTAGTCTGTGTAATCTCAGGTACGGGGGAAAAATGATACATTTTTTGTCTTCCGAGCGATTCTGTATAGCCATAACATGTGATAATGAGTGTTTTAAAGCTTTAAATGTATAGCCCAACCTGTTTTGTACATGTAGATACCAGATAGATAGGTATGGTAGATGTTTGAGATGTATGAGAGGGATTATGCTAGGGGCTTCCACTCGCTGAAAGTCCGTAACGAAAACCCCTGGTTTTATTGAATCGCGTACCTCTCGGTAGCAGCCTCACTAAGGCTCAGGTATGCATAGCATGGTGTTTAAACTTATTTATTCTAATAGAAGGCATGTTGGCCTTATGTAATATGGGTTAATATGTGCCTTGATGGCATTTTAAAATTATTTTTAGTCAGTATAATCTCAGGTACGGGGGAAAAATGATACATTTTTTGTCTTCCGAGCGATTCTGTATAGCCATAACATGTGATAATGAGTATTTTAAAGGTTTAAATGTATAGCCCAACCTGTTTTGTACATGTAGATACAAGATAGATAGGTATGGTAGATGTTTGAGATGTGTGAGAGGGGTTATGCCAAGGCCTACTGAAAACCTGAAAGTCCGTAACGAAAACTCCAGAAATAAGGGTAGATGTACGAGCTTACCATGACAAGCAGAGTCTTAGTATATTCAAAACTAAACCTGATCTTGATAGTATATATGTTGAAGATAACACATAGCAAATATAATGATAAACAGAGCATTTTTAAAGAAATTAGAGTAAAGTTGGCTTTGTTATCTTAAAATTTCACCAAAATCCACGCGTCTCGCAAAGTTTGTCGCCTTGTAAAAAAAAAAGTCTTGGGTTTATGGTTTTCAAACTTGGCATGCCTACTTATACATATTGTGGCAACATGTGTACCAAATTAGAAGTTACTGTGGTGTTTATTTACAGTTTTACACATGGTTGAATGTTTATGACGGAAAGTCCGTAACGATAACTCCGAGTTATGTTCGCCGGTGAATAAAAACTGACCCCCTGGGAGATAAGCTCTCCCTCGAGTTGATTCTGGGAGCCAAGATACATGTCTTTCAATAAAATAAACTTGTATAAAGATCAAAGAAGGTTGTTGGAAATTTTTACTGATCCAGAATAGGGACCAAAATTGGGGCATTTTTCGGATTTCTGACTCATATGTTTTATATGATACTGTCTGTTTCATGGTTCTAATGTGTATATCAAACTTTAGATGGGGGTCCAGGGTGACACCCAAGTACTTGTATGATGGCACTATGCTTAATTTTGAATTATTTAAGTATAAAGCTATATCAATCTTATTTTATTTCTTTTTTGATGCTGTAAAACCCATAAATTTGGTCTTTTTAGTATTTACTGTTAGCTTATTTTGGGTCCCCCATAAAGAGAATTTATCTAAACTGGCCTGAAGGTCTTCTTGGACTAGATCTGTATTTACACCTGTGTTTTAAATTACAGTGTCATCCCCATGCAACATTATAGAGGATTTGGTTATACATTTGGGCAAATCATTAACATATAATAAGAACATCAGCGGCCCCAATATAGACCCTTGGGGGACACCGCAGACCACCTCTCTAGTATCAGACATAAGCCCATTGGCTTTTGTTCTTTGGGTTCTCCCTCTAAGATAACTATGTAACCATTTTAGGTTGCTGTCACGTATTCCATACATTTCTAATTTTCTGAGTTAGATGAGGTGGTCTACGGTGTCAAACGCTTTACTGAGATCAATGAAAGCTGCTACAGTGGGCATGGCTACATTCAGGCCTCTGGCTACATCATCAGTAAAAGCTGCAAGTGAGGTCAGTGTAGAAAAACCAGGCCGGAAACCTCCCTGTTTATCTGTCAATATCCCATGGTGATCAATAAAATTATAGACATATTTATGTACAAGTTTTTCTGCAATTTTACATGGTGTTGGTGTTAAAGCAATAGGCCGATAATTACTCACACATTTTGAATCACCAGACTTAAACACAGGCACTATGATGGCAGTTTTCCATGCTGATGGCACTATACAAGTTTCAAATGAACAGTTTATCAGTGTAGTTAGCTTTCGTGGCACAGTAGAGAATGCATCTTTAATAACCTGATTTGACAAATTCTCCAGTCCGGATGATTTGTTTACATTAATCATCTTAATTTGATCATTGACCTCATTAAAGGTAGAAGCCAGGGTTCGGTCAATTTTGATCTACCAACAATTTCTCTTAATCACTGGGGACTATATTAGTTTGATACATAATGATATAATAAAAGCAAAATAATCAATACTTCATAGTGCTAGATTTTGATATATTGGCAATTGAAGATAGGACACCCTTAACAATAGCCGGCTATGGGAAAATCCTTTATTTTTTCAACATTTTTCAACTTTTTGAAAAATTGACCAATAATGTCTCAACCAAACTTCTCAGATGTTTAGAGGAGATCATAAGTAGCACAATTAATCCAAAGGAATTAGTTGTCATAGGTGAAACTGAAGAGCCATGACCGATTTAGGAGAAAAACATAAATCTAGAAAATTGTATTTTTTCTGTATTTTGCAATACAGTAAAAAAAATTGCCAACAATTTTAGCCAAAACCATAGCCATCTGTAGGCCTACATAAGATCATGTGATACATTTTACTATCAAAATAATAGTGATTCATTGATGAATCAATACAGTTTGGCAATTATTCAAATATTTTCTAGTCAGTCCAAACGCCTATAAAAGAGTAGTGCACATCTTTTAGCAACAATGAAAAGCAGTAACAAGATGTGTAGAACACTATGATGTGGCATATTAAGGGTTAGTAAAGGTGAGTTAGGACATATACAAGAGAGAAATATGCTTTTATCATGATGATAGGTAGTTTCATTTTTTTGCCACCAGGTGCCGTATGCGTAGACCCTGGCTTCTACCTTTAACCGTTGCATGGAATGGTGTTAAATTGTGTTCACACTCATCATCATAGGGATACCAGGGATCCTGCATATCCTGTGAGAGTTTGGGTCCTTTGTCAGCAAAGAAAGAGTTTATAAAGTCAGGGACATCCTTTGGATCTACCATTTCATCCAGGTCATTTTTTAATTGTATCAAATGGTCATGTTTTAAATTTGGAATAAGTTTACGTATATTTCGCCAGAATCTTTTAGTGTCATTTTTTGATTCTTTAAGTTCATCTTTAATATATTTACGATGGCCGCCTGTGACCTTTTGTTTGACTCCCTTCTTGCATCATGTGCCTTATCCCAATCCTCCCTCTTCTTCGTACGCTTGGCCTTTGCCAGCAAGTTGTTTTTATCACGTGTGAGGTTTATTAAGTAATCCGTCATCCAGGGATCATTTTCCGCAGGTATATTGTATGGGATAGACTTAACAAAGGGGAGAATAAAGCCTTGCAATTATTACAAAACGGGTGTCTGAGGACTGTTTACCTTGTCAAACTGGAGCAGAACCCTATATATATCACAGCTCAGTTGCATGCCATGAGCCACTGTCTTGAACTTGACATTAGAAATGATATTCATCTAATTTTCTATGCTTTTACTCTCTCAACGGATGATAGATATGTGGATAATAGACCTATACCAACACATAGACATGTAGGTAAAAGATTGCATGTACCATGGTTATTAAAACCAATAGTTATTAGAAGCTGTGTGTGTAGAGCAATTAAGGTGTCGAATAGGCTTAAAGCTGAATACACGTTGATTGAAGACCTTGATACCTTTAAAGTCTCAATAAAGAGAAACTATAATACTTGTTTCATGTAAGTAGCACAATATTAGATACACTCATCCCATTATATGTAACAGTTTTATATGACGACATCCCTCATCTCATCTCATCAATTTTATATCGCCAGTAGTAAATATATGTTGATTTTAGCCCATGAATCTGTAACTTTCTTTATATATATAGACCGGCATGACTGTGAGTTGTTCTACTTCAAGATCCCTACAAAAAGAGAAAGGGGGCTTGGAGGCAGAACGGCAATGCGCCGAATCCAATGATTACCCAATAAAACACTTTAAAAAAAAATCAATGACAGATAAGGCATGGCTGATATACACTTTTAACAGGGCCTCTACCGTCAACTTTCTCTTTGCTTTGTAAAGGAGCGTATTTTTAAATCAAATACTCATCAGTTTTTTTACATGGAGATTGAAATTAAACTCTTTGTCTAGAATCACATTAAGATATTTATAAGAGTTTACTACCAAATGTCACAGATCGTCCTGATTTGAATTTTTTTTTCTCCACTCAATAAAGAATTCCATTTTTCATTTAAAGTTATCTTTTTGGTCTAGTATGATTGTGCTTGGTTAGATCTACGAGGGAAACCCTGGTTTGACATATGTCAGACCCAAATTTAGGGTGCTTAAGGGGCAAAAACACCCCAAATTGGACCTTTTTTAAACAATTGAATGACAAAAATGTAATAATGCTGTATATACTGCTCTATAAATAGAGCTATTCGCACATATCTTTTTTTGGCCAGTTCCCCTTTATGGTAGGGAACATTTTAGCACCACTTAGGACTATATGATATGTTTGATAAATATCATGTATGGTCAAAAGAGCTGGGGTAGTTTTGCATAGACACGGCTGAGCCCTAACAAAACATGGCCAAAACCATATATTAATATAGAAGAAATATAGATTAACTAAGGCATGATAAGGGTATATTATTTACCTATGCACCAGGAATTTTTTTTGTAATTTAACGGCCTTCCCTGTAGAGCCTAGTGAATATCAGTCCTATTTTAGGGGTAGTTTATGAGTAGACACGACTGAGCCCTAGTAGACACGACTGAGCCCTTTAGTGAAAAGATACTAAGAGGACACATTATGTACATCTCAAGTTATTTCTATTATAGCTTAGAATGTATTATTCATATTAAAAAATAAATTTGCTGGTTATTTTAGCCTATAGACACTTATAAATTAGAATACTTTGTTATACACCAGTTATCACAGTAGACACGACTGAGCCCTCCTTTTAAACCTCTCAATCAATATAACATGCTCTGTACCATGTACAGTCAATTCCTACCTTATTGGAGCCCTTCTAGCACAATAATCCTATAAAATGCACCATTTTTATAGGCAATTATCCCAGATATATATACAAATTCATACACTTTATAAAGAGGGCTCGGTCGTGTCTACTTGCACCTACATATGATCCTGTACTGCAGATTCATTAATGATATTTAACCTACCCAAATATAGGAAATCTAATCCCCAATACCTATACAATTTGTATAAAAAATGTTGAAACCCTACTCAAATATTTATTTTTGAGCCCCCTGGCAGCTCAAATCCGGATGATCCATGACATTTGGTCTTGTAAACAATTTAAAGCTGGTTTTCCCAGCATATTATTTAATTTTGGAAGTATAGGTAGCTTTTTTGAAGAAGCAAAAGTCATTAATTTGTTTTTGGATAAGTTCAATGTTAGCTTGCTTTTTGTAGCTCAGACTAGAAATTTATTTAAAGCCACTGATAGACCGGTAGAAACTGTATTAATGTTTGCCCCAGAGACATAAAGTACTGAGTCGTCAGCATACAACATTGTTTTATGCATATTGAGTGGGGAAATGCAGTCATTCATGTACAAGAGGAAATAAAGAGGACCAAATATTGGCCCTTGTGGAACACCACAGGACAGCAAGGCAAGATCTGGTATCGTTTGCTACTGTGCATTGATGCCAATCTGACAAATAGTTTTCAGATTTTCCTGATCAATTCCTGATACCCGAAAGTCTGAATTCTTTCAGAAGGATAGCAAAATTTACGGACTCCAAAGCCTTCTTTATTACGATTTAAAAGAATATCATCTAATAAGACACTATTGTAGACTAGACTCTATGGTGGACCGCCTGGCCGCCTAACAATAATTTCTAATTCTTATGTGTGAAGATGATTTGTTATGCATCAATCTCTCAAGAATTATTCCAAGTATTGGTCGCAGGCTGACGTGTCTAAGGTTTGAAACATCTGTTGGATCACCTCACTTGGGGAGGGGGGTAACAGTTGCTATTTTCCACATGTTTGGGATCTTACTGGCACTTAGACATGAATTCTATATTTATATATATTTAATAGGATTGTGTAGTATTACACCCTTGAACATCTGGGATGGAAGATACTCAATCTTAGATGATTAGAAAATGTCAATATCTCTAACACATTTAACAATCTCTTCATCTATGAAATCAAAATAATTCATGTCATCGTCATCCTCGACCATCAAATGACAACTCAACGGTGTGCTCTACCGCTAGCCTTGGACCAATCTCTGCATATATTTACCAACTTACTATGTTCCTCCAAGTACAGTGTTTACACAGGCACCAGGAATCTTTTGAGACATCTGTTACGCTCTCGTATTACAGTTTGCTCCCCAGAAGCTATGATGTGTGAGTGTCTGGTTACTTCCTAAACCTCACGATATATTGTAAGCTCAGAACCAACATGGCCACCCATCCAGAGAAATCTAGATTATCACTATATTAGAAGTATGCACTACCGGCAATCAACTATTATGATATATTGTACCATGGAATGAGTCAAGAAGGCCTACAGAACAATTTAGTTCTAAAACTACAATAAATATATTTTAATATATAAGTAGCCATTTTGATCTCCTATCCATACACTGACAACTCCACTTTATTAAACATTGTTTTGTCTTGTTACTGATTACTAGGAAAATGTAATATTTTCTTTAAAAAAAGAAACTAGTAGTGATACAAAGACAAGGTTGAATCAATTTCTAAGCGAGGCGGCTGTATAGGTGAATGTCAAGATAGTCTACTTTGAGGAATCATCTCCTTGGCTTTATAAACCATGTTATCAAATCTCATTTATCATATACTTCTGTAGCCAATCTGTGATACTCATTATATATCAATGTGTTATATTGTTGTTATCCAATACACTAGAAATCAGTATTTTAAAGTGGATGTATGAATTAATTTGTAAAATTAAATATAGAACAAAAGACAGAAGGACTCATGTAGCTTCACACAAAAGTTTATTTAGTTAATAAAGCCTACTAATTGTTAAGAAAAAGACAATAGAAAATATACAAGTGTGCATTTATTGTTAGAAATGGTTACATGATCTGCATCTGCAAATTCGACTGTGGACAGTTGACAAAAGACAGACCCAATGGTGCATTTATTGTTAGAAATGGTCACGACAGGATTTACAACTCCAACTTATTGCATGTCTGAGATGTCATTGGATTCATTGTCCAGACTAATCCTCTTTTTGTTCTCTTTTATCACCAAAGCACACTTCTCTGACTAGGGAGTAGATTGCATTGATACGACAGATAAGTTCCTTGTGGTCTCGTGATTAGCTTCACGGTGTATATTTGGGAGCAACACATTTAGGGAGTATGACATCTGATATCTCGGAGATGCTTTGACAGGACATGTGTTAACATATGAAGACCTGCTGCCAAAGGTTTATTCAGAAGTAGGTGTCAAAAATACAATAACCCAGAAAACACACATACGTTACTTAACGATCAAATAATGTCATTTCTATGTCTGAATAACGTAACTTTACAACGTTAAATAACGTGCAAATGTAAGAGTTTGTTTACGTTATTGAACCTGAATAAACGTTAATAAACGTACATTAACGTAATACAAACGTTCATTCCAGGTGTATTCACGTAAAATATGTAAACCTAACATAACTTTATCAATCCCTAAAGAATGCTGCATGGGTAAATACTAATGTACTTCAAGTAGATTTGCATCTCGTTTTTATTTCAAATACAAATATAAAACGAAAATGCAGCTCTTTTTTAAAAGTTTTTTATTCCACAATTGTTCTTAATTGTTAGTTATCAACTACCTACATGAGAATACATGGCTGGGGATCGAGCTATGGACCTCTCACTCAATGGTCCGACGAGTTATCCAACTAAGCCACTCAGACGATTGAGAAACCTACTGCAGCCTAGCTCTCATATTGGTGATATTAGAGACAGGTGCTATCGCAATGATGAACATCTACTCATGTACATTGGGGGTATGTAATATCACAGCTAAGGCAGAGGCATGAGAGGAGGACAGTATCAAAAGGAAGGTGTGTGTGTGTGTATGTGGGTGTGGGGGGGGGGGTCAGAGAAACGTGAGAGAGCAGGGAGAAGGGTGGACGTTAGTTGGACCTGGAGTGAACGCCCCAAGAAGGTCCTCCCAGTCTGGTTAGCAGACGTATCCTATCCTTTCAGCACTGCTACATCTGTGTTTAATGAGCTTTTACGTGGTTGACCTTTAGCAAACTCTACTTAGCTCATTAAACGCAGATGTAGTAATGCTAAAGGGATAGGCTATGTCTGCGTATAATAGGGAATAACAAACCCGATGTAGCTCATTTAACCCAGACGTGCCCTATGCCTTCAGCACTGCTACGTCAGCGTTTTATGAGCTTTTACGTGGTAGCTAAAGGTCCCTACTTTTACCGGGCTGGCGTTAAAATCTTACCACCAGCAGTCATGAGTGAAAGAGGGGGAGTAGTCGAGTTGTCTGAGTGGCGTAGTTGGCTAAGGTGATTGACCATTGAGTGAGAGGTCCCTAGTTCAATCCCAGGCCAGCCTTGTCTTGTCAGACCTGAGAAATATAAGCTATACCCAATCAGTCTATATATATGAAGACCCTTTCAAAATATTTTTAATCTTTTACAAATAATCCAGGTTATAATGTGGGAAATGATTTTGGTTCGAATCCTGTCTCCATAAGCATGTTCTTATTGTAGCAAAGTTGTGCTATCACCATCTATTGGTATATTGTCATTTATTCAGTAGCTCTATGCTGGTTAAGTACACAATCTGAACGGTGATTAACATTTACTGATAGGTTATTCCTGATAGGTATTCCTTTGCAAAACTATTTCCTGACATTGAACTGATTTTTTCCCATCAAAGTGTTTTCCTCAATACATTAAGTCAACACTGAAAGAATGCCTAAACAAACGTTTGGCTGGTTAACCTATTAGTGGAGGTTACTCAATGTTCAGTAAAAGTGTTTTTAAATGGATAGATGGTTACCAGATTCGAACCCACATGATCATATCTATGTAACATGAGTAAACGTGGGCAGAACGTTTAATGAACGTAAAACCTAACGTTCACATAACATATTATATACGTTAATCTACGTTAATTTACGTTAGATAATTATGTATTTCATTAGGCTCTACATTGTCAACAAAAGAAGAGAAAACAGGAAACTGGTGGTCTATTTAAAAACTCCTCATGGAGGTGATGTGCTCATGAACCTATCAATACTTCAATAACAGCATTGAAGTAAGGTGATTCAGCTGTTCAAGGGCTTGATTTTGACTTTGCAGAATGTATGATTTGGTATATTGATACATATTGCCATTGGCCTACTGAGAGGACCATGGAAAAAAGGGGCTTTTTTTGTGTTTCGTCAACAAACAGTTGTATTGGAAATGCATTAAAAAGTGTTTAACACCCCCCCTGCAACCTTTACTTCTGATTGAGGCCCTAGGCCTCACTACCCCATGTTTCTTTATATTGAAAGTTTATATATTGAAAGACATATATCTTGGGTGTCTGAAAACAATAATTGCATGCTTTAACTCCTTAAGGGTGCAGTTTTGATTGACCGCCAAACATATCATAGAGTAAAAGTGTCGGCAGTTATGCCCAAAACTATTAGAACAGGGTTTTTATATCTAAGAAACACCACAGTGGCTTCTAAATTCATTTACCAGTAGCCTTAGTATGTGTGAATAGGCATACCAAGTTTGAAAACACTTGATCATAAACTTTTTGTTTTGTCGCTCATCAAACATTGCGAAAATATTGAAAATGATGAAATATTTTCACTAAATCACCAACTTTAGTCTAATTTTCTCAAAACTGTAAATTTTACCACAGAAATCACTCTGTGCTATCTTCAACATGTCAACAAGTAAATATTACTTTACATGCAAAGATACTGTTCTTTTCAAGGTAATCTTATAAAACAAGCTTATTTTTTGAGTAAAAGTGTCGGCAGTTACGGCATTGGTTATCACATGGCATAACCTGTGCTACACATCTCAAACACCTTCCATCTATTTTTACTTATATCCATTACACATGTTTATGTACAAAACAGGTTGGACGTACATTTTAACCTTAAAATACACCTGTTATCACACATTTTATGGCAAATGGTATTCCTCAAAATATGTAGAAATTAGGGAAAATTTAGGTAAAAATGTAAGGCCAGTCACTCTAAAGGGAAAAATATGAGTCATGCACTAGTGACAAAATGAAGGGGGCATTCTCTGTTAAAATATGGAAATGATTGACTGAGTGAAAGTAGTATATTTTACAAAATATAAGTGTTGGCAGTTACCGATTCTTAGTCAACCCTGAACGATTGAAAATTCAGCAGAATTTATACTCGTTCAGGCTATTACAGCACATAGCATCATGCTGTGCAGAGACAATTTTGAAATCATTAATATTAAGGTTTGTATCACAATAAATAAATTTCTGTGTAACTGCCGACACTTTTACTATCTGAATGACTATTGTCTGCTGTATGTTCTTTGCATACGTATAGCACACTAACATGTTGAAGGGGATGTGTAGGCATAATATAAACCACATAAAACACACTTAAGATGATAATTAGGGCCTCAACAGGGATTTCTGTTGAAATTTTTTTCATTTTCTCTCTGAGACACCTTTTAAGGTGGGTCAATATAATATAATTTTTGTCTACCTGACTAGGGCGAGAGCCACCAACCTTTGGATATGAATTAATGTATGCATTCTGCCACTGTGCTGTGGAGTCTGTGGTGGAGGCTCTCATTCAGAAGTCATACATAACTAGCCCTTTATATATTTCCATTTCCTTTCAACAATTGTTTTCAATGGAAAATAATTTAGAAATATGCACATGACCATATGTTCAAATGTTATTCTCTAGAGAGAGAACATTAAAACCAATATCCTGAGAGAGTTACATAGAAATTTAGCTACTTCTCAATACTATTTTATGTACATATGTGGC
This sequence comes from Harmothoe impar, assembly GCA_947462335.1. NCBI lineage: Eukaryota > Metazoa > Annelida > Polychaeta > Phyllodocida > Polynoidae > Harmothoe > Harmothoe impar. The sequence continues at coordinate 236,242 of OX381711.1, read as the reverse complement.
AAAGAATTATACTCCTATTATATGAGACATTGACTTAAGGCTTGAATATCTTAGAAAACAGCTCGGGACCCTCCTATTTTCTCAGCTTTGTTGGAAAGTGTATGCTATTATGGTCTTATGGCAAAAACCTGATGAGAATCTAGGTACTTTTACACCAAGGGATTGACCCACCTTTACAACCCTTATAGTAAACTGAAAAATGTCTAACTGCTTCAAAACACACTATATTATGTAGCAGTGTCCATTTCCCAAAGTTGGTTTGAGATTTACAGGGGATGCACAATATTACAGCATCAGGAAGTTTTTTACAACCCAGGAAACTGGGGTGAGGCTAGGGCATGCTAGTGCCAGCTAGGGCGAATTACTTTTGTGCCTAACGCAAGGGGTGAGGTAGTGTGAGCTTTGGGTGAGGTGCCCGAGCCCTTCCAAATGCCCACCCAATCTCACCCAGTGGCTAGCTGGTGGTGGGGGGAACTTGGGTGAGAAGTGGGTAAGGGCTTGCACAATGTGTGGGCTCGTCCAATGTGCAGTATATATCAGTTACTTATATGTCACCACCTCACACCACACTGTAGTATAGTGGTCAGCACCATCGCCTTGTACACCAAAGATCCAGGGTTCATGACCCGATCATGTCAACCTACCCACCATTTTTTCTTAATTAAAGTAGAAAATTGAAGATAAAATGGTGAGAAGGTTTACATGGCCGAGTCATGAGCCCTGGACCTTTGGGATACAAGCCGACTGTGATGACCACTAGACTACCGTGTAGGTACATGGTTGTGATATCTAAGGAACCTATATGTATTGTACATTGGAATGTTTTAACCTTTTGTTCCTAGCATTGCCCTCACACAAGCCTGAATCTTGTGCCAGCCCTATCCAACTCTCTACCATGTTGCCCAAATCCAAACTTGATGGCTGGGTCTGTGTGGCACTGTGGAAGAGTTGCCACAGGGGCTTTTATCCACCATGGCAATACACATCCTACCACTAAATACTGGTGTGCATGCTCGGGGGACCTTGGGTAAGATGGTGGGTCAGCACACAGACCAGAGGGTCATCCTCAGTGTGGGTCTGGGCAGAGGAGGCTATAGGCACAAGGCTTGCCCAGTCCAGCACATAGGGTGAGCTTCTTCTCACAGGGCTCACCCTACCTTGCTCTATGGGCATGCTTACACTAGTCTTACCCTTCCTCCCCCTGGTTTTCTGGGAATAGACCAGATTAAAAGGGTCGGCAGTTACATAAAAGTGTCTGCAGTTACGTGAATGTTGCGCCTCTTTGTCCCACTACACAAGAGCAAGGGATTAGACTGCAAATCCTGACCAGATTGAATGAACATATACCTCTCATGGTTATATATGTTTTAGAAATGATAGTCTAGGGGTATTTTTAGATTTATAGAGGAAACCTACCGTAACTGCTGCCACTTTTATTAAATTCCAAAATCATCCTTTAGGGCCTGGAGAGTTTTAAAATGGGTGTAGCCTCACAAATCTTTCCCCGGTGTTAATATGCAATAGTCCCCCACTTTTGAATGTAAAGTCCATATTAGGAGCCCCTTACTGGTAGGCCACTGGATGCTCCAAAAATAAAAGTGTCGGCAGTTACATGAGGGCCATTTCAGGTATAAAAGGCTATAATGTAAAATCTAACACAGATATCTCAAAAAGCTAATTGATTCTGTTGGACATATATAACTAATATAAAACTATGATAAGGAAGGGTTGTGACTATTTCTATTGATGTGGGGGAGTTATGAATAATGTAGAGATAGGCTGAACGCACCGTTTAGGGGTATTTTAGCCATTTGGAGGGTCATAAATCAAGAAATATCCACTGTACATCCAAGATTTTACATTTTTCTGAAAGCCTGGATTGATCCCTGTTTTATGAAAAGACAAAGATAACTGGAGTGTTGCAGGCATTGTTATTGCAGAGCTGTTTGAAGGTAAAAAAACATGCAAAAGTGACATTTTTGAGTGGGGAGGCAAACATATTCAGGCGCCCCTCCTCTTGGATCAGGGGGGCCCAGGCCCCTTCCTCTTTTCTACACCAATGCAATATATCAATATTTGAATATCATATATGTTGAATCAGGTGAAAGCAAACTTGCCAAAAGGTGTCTTTATGCATGTTCATACAGGCATGGTTGGAGCTGCAGGTCTGCCATGTGTCCCTGAGTGCAGCTTTATCTATAATGGAACAGAGTAAGGCACATCAAGAGAACCACTGCAGATTACTTATGTGTGAACATCAAAGGCAGTAGCAGAAGTGAAACATTGCATGACACCCCTTAACAGTTGATTTAAGCAGCTATGATTTGACTAGAAATCTGAACAGAGCATGTCAATACATCATATCTATAATTCACCACAGTGCAGGGGCAGTTGACAGCAAGTGTGCATCAGGAGGACATACACTTGGTTGTCTTTATTGATGTGTATTCAGGCATGAGTTGAGCTACAGCTGGTGTTGACGTGTCTCTCTGGGTGCAGATTCATATATAAGGCCACTAAAATAAGAAGTTGTTTCTCATCACCAATTGCAAGCGTTTCATGAAAAGCCTTCTCTTTTTAAAAAGATTTTTTAAATAAAAAAAGCCTTGAAAAGTGGATATTTGGTGTCAAATTAAAGCCTATACTGTTGATAATGTGGTGAGCTAAAACTTGCCTAAGATCAACTTCTGCAGAGCAATAAAGCCCTAGCTACTAAAATGTGAAAATTGTTTGCAAAATGTCTTAGTTTGCCTATATATCTTAGCCCCAGTAAAGATAAGGAAAGAAACACCCTTGTAACTGCCGAGTAATGTGAGACAACTCCCTTTTTGTCATGGCCTAATAACAGGGTTGTCAGGGGATGTAGACACCACATAAATGTGTGCACAATTGTTACAATGTAGTAATGGCAGCAGCAAGCAAAATTGATTTAACATATTGTTTAGGAGCAAGTGCAATGCGTCACGGGCAAGGCATTATGTAACGAAACTCAATTTGATGCTGGGTAGCATGAACTTTACAAGTGGTATGACATGATGATAACAGTGCATATAATTCTGGGTTCTACTGCTAGTATAGTGTCTGCTGTTCACCAGCCTGTTCACAATATTGTTGTGCTCCAGTCATTTCCACAAGAGTTCCATGCACATTGTCATTTGCATAATTCTGCTATATTACCAATGTTAAAACATTGCAGTTTATTATTTTGTCTAAACATTGAAGGGGGACTAAACTAGAAACCTCCACCTGCTCTTGTCGTAGCTACCGCTTGAATGAAGCAAATCAGGCATTCCTTCAGTGATGACGTCATAGCACTATGTTACCATAGAATGATGTCACATGGTGGATACTTGTTGTTACCCACTGTGTGTTGCTAGGCCACCCTGGTGACCAACTTTGTTTTGTTGGTGGGTTAGGTGCTGGGGCTTTGTTTTAGCATTTTGGGGGCTAGAACCAAGCGGTTTCATCCATTGGGATTCATCAGGCTACCAGGTCAGGGAAATGGAGGAAAACCCTCCCCAGAGCTGTTATTTACACCAGTGTTAATTTTCACAGGTAGGTGTGAAAACACTGCAGGGCTCACTGCCTACTGGGTGAAGTGGAGGAGCACAGAGGAAAAGTCTATAGAAAAGGCTTATTTATATATGATTTCATGGCGATCCCATGTATGTGTCACTATTGTATGATTCAAGAGCATACACTAATCTATCTTATGGGATATATACATTTAACAGCAAATTGATAGAAAATTCAGCAAATGGGTTATACAAAAACTGTTGCTTATTTTAGCCCTGTAGTGTTTATGCTACAAGCAAATCCGTTGCTAATTCTGGCCCTGCAGTGTTTTCACACCTACATGCGTTGTGAGAATTAACACTGGTGTAAATTATGGCTCTGGGGAGGGTGTCCCTTCATTTCCCGGACCTGGCTACTGGTTGTGGTTAATTTATCACTGGGGGTGGAGGACATTGATTAACTACATTGCGGTACCAACATTGGGGGTGTTGGTTGATATGTCCTTGAAACTGTAAAATCATGGTGATTTAGGGTTCTAAATTCATATAAGTGTGAAAAAGGGCTCTTGTGAGGCCTATTTAGGGGGGATTTTTGTCAAATGAATTGGGGTATTCATTTTAAAATCCAGGGGTGTATCTATGGATAGGTCTAATGGGCCGGGGCTATGGTTGCCTACACGTGGGGGGTGGGCTGTCACATTTAATAGGGGTGGGAGACCATTACAAATTGCTTGTTAAAGCTTTTTTGATAACGTCAGTAGGTTTATGGTCTCTCACCCCCCTAACCTTGATTTAGATATTATTTGAGGCTAGGGCCTCCAATATTTAGACCTATGGGTGCTGTTGTATGGAGTCTCTGGATCCAGTTGAAGATTCCTGTGTAGGGCAGCTGCAGCAGTGGTTGGTGCAGCGAAGATGAAATCTAAGACATAAATTATTATGTCATTAATTCCATCATGCCCAGGGGACCTGAAATGAGATCTGATTTCACTGTCTGCCCGGTGGTGGCCAGCTGAAGTGTTTCCGCCTGGGTGAGTGATTTTATCAAAGTGGGTTTTGAACCTTTCTTTGATTTCACTTCCGGTCTGTCCGACATATTGGATCCCACACTTCTTACATTGTAGGCAGTAAATAAGATTTGAACTGCAGCAGTTCACATCGTATTTGCTTCCAGAGGCAGTGCATGTGGTTCTGCCACTGGTGTCTAGACATGTGCAATATCTGCATTCGCCTCGGGTATGCATTTGTGGAGGTGAGGTTCCCTGGTGGGCTTCAGGGGTCTCAGTTTTGCACTGACCAGGTAGATTTGGGTTTTCTATAAGCGTGAACTGGGGTTTGTTTATGCAGTTTTCTGGTGCTGCAAGACTTGCCCAGGTGGTCCCAGTTTTCGTCTATAATTCTTCTCAGGCCATGAAGCCTGGGTTGAATGTGGAGATGAGGATAACTGGGGGTTCCTCCTTGGTGATGATCTCTCTGGATATACATAAGGCCTTACTGAAGGCTCCCTGTAGTAGGTTTGGGTTGTAGCCCCTACGCACAAAGTGTTTACCCTTTTTGATACAATGTGCTATAAAGTCATTGTCCTATGTACAAATTCTATGTATGCGCAGGAATTGTCGAAAGGGGATGCCTGTAATGCTGTGCCTTGGGTGGGCAGATGTTGAATGTAGGTAGTTTCCTCCGTCTGCAGGTTTAACATACAGGTCGGTGGTCAAAGGGCCTCCATTGGTTGTTTTCACCAAAGTGTTTAAGAATATGACACTCTCGGCGGAAGTCTCGGCAGTGAATTTAATGCTTTCACTGACTGCGTCTGTATTGGTGTAGGTGAGGAACTTCTGTAGTTCCGCCTCACCATGAGTCCATACAAAGAAGATGTCATCTATAGACCTGAGCCAGACTAGTGGTTGTTTGTCATAGGTGTATATTCTACATTCTTCTAGGTCAGACATGAACAGGTTGGCATAGGTTGGTGCCACACTTGTTCCCATGGCTGTGCCGCCGACTTGAAGGTAATGTTTACCATTAAAGTCAAAATTGTTTTTGGTTAGGACCAAAATCAACAGTCGGCAGATGTCCTCATTGAATAGGTCTCTAGCAGCAGGTGTCCTGAGTCTCGTCAGGAGCCTGTAGATAGAGAGGTATCCCTTTCTATTGGGTATGTTGGTGTATAGAGAGGTTACATCCAGGATGGCGCCCTTGGGGATGTTCCCAAGGTCACGTAATTTGCGTGTGAAGTCAGTGGTGTCTTTCAGATACGACTTGATTTGGGTAAGGTAGGGCCTTAAGTAAATATCAACTATTGCTGATATTTTCTCTGTGGGGCACACATTTGCTGAGACAATAGGGCGGCCTGGTGGGGGTATGGTACCTTTATGTATCTTGGCTCGTAGATACAGTTAAGCAGTTCGGTGTTTAGTTGTGATGAGTTTGTCATTATTTTTTGGTACTAAGTCTACCATGGTCAACTAAAGTGTCTGGGAACTGGGTTATTTCTGGATTGTGTGTCACTGTGAGGTCAGTGTCGACCTACATTTAGAAGCGGGGGTCTGCGAGTTGCCGTTCCCCCTCTTTTATATAGGGTTCTCTATCAAGGATAACTATAGCTCCCCCTTTGTCTGTGGCTGTAATCACAATGGATTGGTGCCGCGGTTTTGTAGGGCTTTTTTCTCTGATTTTGTGATGTTATGTGAGTTAGGTACTTTAACAAATGTTTTGTTAAAGGCTAATTCATTTGCTAAGAAAAAGGCTCTTAGCGGGATGGGTCCTGCTCCAGGGTTCCAGGGGGTATCACTTTTAATGACCTTTGACCTATTTATGGTGTCCGCTATGGGGTTGTTTGGGCCTTGGTTGATAGGTGTCTGTGTCACTCCCTGAGTCTGGATGGTCTCCAGGTTCAGAGGGGTCAGCTTTGTCAGGGTCAAAGAAGATTCTGAGTTTAAGCTTGAGGTGGAAGTTGTCTAAATCCCTTCTAAGTTACCCCATGTCGGGTTCACCTGGTGTTGCGCAGAAGTTTAACCCTTTATCTAGAACACTGATTTCATCTTGTGTTAAAATATGTCTAGAAACATTGACTATTGAAGGGGGTCCAATATCAACGGTTCACAGATTTTATTCGTAAATTCTTTAATAGATGACAATAAAAATTGATTGTTGTTGTCAGTTTTGTTAACAGGATTTGAATAAATATTCATAACAGAGTCTCTGGCATCTTGAGTGTGGTGGTGCTTGTCGCTCAACGGTGAGTGGGGCACAACATAATTGTTCAAGTTTTTAGAGTGGGTGGGGACACTCTCATGGGGTGTGTCGGTTTTTGCAGCTGGTCCAAGTTGTACTACCATTGGCTGATGGATGCCATGGCTGTAGCTATGGCCTGTTGCACGTCAACCATTGTCAGTGGTGGCTGAGTTGCTGTTGTGGCAGACTCTGTCACTGAGGTGGCTGTGGACATGTTGGAAGAGCCAATCTGATTGGCTCTGTGTTGATTGGCTGGAGAGGGGCGGCGTCGGCAGCTGCTTGCTCTCTGCCATTCCCCGGTGGTCTTCTTGACATTCTCGGCATTTGTTGAGCAGTCAGGGTTTGTAAAACCCTGGTTTAGGGGAGGCCGTGATCGGGAGCATTGGCGCTGTTGGTTTCCGTCAGGAGTCTGGCCTTTAGGGCGGTTGTTTTTCCCTTTCTCTTAGCTGGGGCATTATAGCCTGAGTTGGTCTCCAGTGGGGGGAACTCTGCAGGGTCAAGCCAATGCTCCAGGATTATGTCGGCAGCTCCCCTTGTCAAAGGATGGTTGGGTCGCTCTGTTTGAACACCTGTTTGAGTCCCTCTACGGGGGCTTCTTGGGGGTCCAGAGGTTGTCTGGTGTTCAGGCGTCTGTTAGGGTTGTGGGTAGGGGCAGTGTTGGTCTGTGGGGGGGGGGGGGTGGATTTGGACCTTTTCTGGTTGGTCTTCTTCTTTGTCACAGGATTAGGGTCCTGCTTATTGTGTGTTTCTTTGGGTGGGGTCACAGTGGGGGGTTGTTTAGGGGCCCCTCCTGCTGTCGACTCTTCCTCCTGGGAATCATCTATGACAATTGTAGCAGTGTCGGGGTCAGCAAACACAAGGCTAGCTTGGGCAATCTCAGTAGCTGACCTTTGGTGGTCCTTCAGGTAACTGGTTCTTTTTTCACATGCTCTCAGGAAGTCTGGGGATTGTTCCCGGTCCATGAGAGTGCCTATGGTTGCTTGTAGGGCTGAGGCAGTGGCTGTATGGCCCACTGCACTGTGGTCCAAGGCTTCGGCCACTAAGCATTGGGTCTTAATGGCGGCATCTAGCCTGAACTTGCCTATGCTGGCTATGACCTGGGGGTCAATGGCTCTGTAGTTGGGGGTAGTTTCCTCACCTGTTGCCCATGGGGTGACTAGATTGGCATCTGACAGTTCTCTCAGCCTGTCGGCCCTTGTGCTGGCGCGACCAGCTGCGGCTCTGGCGCTGCGGCACTGCCTCCACACTTTCTCGGTTGCTTCAGACATTTGAAGCCGCCGGGGTTGGTTGGTGGTGGGTTGTGTGTTGTCATTCTGGAGAGAGAATGAGACATTTCTGGTTTTAAGGTTGGTTTGTATTGTTAAACCTGGGCGGCCAGAATTGTTTGTTGATGGTGTTTCAGTTGGCAAGGGTATTTCTACAATGGAATTAGAACCCTTGCGTTTTTTAGAGGATTGCGAGACTTTGTCTGAAACGGCGGTTAGCGAGCTTGAAACTGCTGCGTCACGCAGGGCGAGGCGGACTAGCTGTGTTAGCAGTGTCTTCCTCGCTGTCTGAGTCGCTATTGTCATTATTAAACGGGTCTGAATCTCTATCAAATTAAGCTAAACTTTAGAATGATGTCACATGGTGGATACTTGTTGTTACCCACTGTGTGTTGCTAGATTACCTTTGGTGACCAACTTTGTTGTTGGTGGGTTAGATGCTGGGGCCTTGTTTTAGCATTTTGGGGGCTAGAACCGAGCGGTTTCATCCATTGGGAGTCATTGGGGCTGTTGGTTGAAATGTCCTTGAAACAGTAAAATCATGGTGATTTAGGGTTCTAAGTTTATATAAGTGTGAAAAAGGGCTATTGGTAGGCCCATTTCGGTTTTTTTTTTTGTTAAATGAATTGGGATATTCATTTTAAAATCCAGGGGTGTATCTATGGATAGGTCTAGGGGGCCGGGGCTATGGTCGCCTTCACATTGGGTGTGGGCTGTCAAATTTAATAGATCTTAGCCTCTATAGAGGTAGTATAAACCCATAATGAAGTAGAAAAAACATTCATTTACATGTGAATCAACCGTCTTGTCCGAATCCTAAATTATCTGCTATGATAACCTATAGCATTCACATTTCATGTATCTCTCAAAAAAGGACATGATACAGCCATTAAATTGAACAAGAGCACTTAATATTTATTTGTTATCATTGTCTCTGATTGAGTTCCCGCATCTCAACTTGAAATGAACATTATATTTATTCATGTATGGTATTCCCGGTAAGCAAAGATCTCACCTGCTGCTTCAGTCCCTGCAATGTATATTGTTGAGTTGAGTATTGTGGTTGAGATCAAACCTGGGTGACTCATGAAGCTGGACGCTAGACGTGAAGCGCCTGGGAACATGACCGACATGGATCCACATGGTTTGTGGCCGGAACATTTCATGGTCTTCCTTCAAACTTTCATGGCTACCATTAAAGGACAATGTAGAAGGGGTCTCCCTCTTTCTTCATCTTTTTCTTATGGAGAGATTACCTGAAGATTACGTCCACATATTGTGCCCTGTTTAACACTTTTGAGGCCGCGGACACCATGGCTGATGCCTGGTCTCTGTCTCCGTCACACTGTGGTTTTGGGTTTGACATGGTTGACACTGGCTCTCCTACACTGTTATTGCTAGTTTAACAAGGCTCAACCTCAATACAGACTCCATCTGAATGTGGGGTGGAGGAACATGCTTGGGGAAGGCAATGGCCTCATTACTTGACGTTTCTTGCCATTCATAGAACTATCAGTTACGGTTGTAACGCTCAGATGGAGCCCAGCGCTGTCTGAGAGTTACGCACAAAAGGGTCAGTTCTTTAGTGGTTGTGCTCATCTGAACCAATCATGTAGGTTTCTACCCTCAATTATGAGTGGCTGTTATGCTACTGGCGGCCTTAATTTGATGAGGTGAAATGTAAAAATTAGTAATTATAGTCATGTCTAGACCAATCAACAGGGGGTTCCAAAGACTGAATATTATTTGCCTCTATTCAGAATATCCCCATCAAAGTGCCTCAATATGTAGAAATGAAAAAACATCCTTAATTCAATTTATGAATGGTTTATAATATACATATATAAGATTCTTCTCGTTAATTTATAAGCCTGTATATTCTATATAAATACAAGGGTAATGTAAAGCAAAGTATTTATAGCTATACTAAGAATTATGAGTTCATTCATAATGTCTAATATGAGTTTGTTTGAGTTTAGATTTTTCAATTGGCGTTAATATATCACATTCATGGGGCATTTCTCAATTAAGCCAAAACAATATTCACAATGTATATGCTGCATACTCAGACTTTAAGTCTTTCTGAAGATGTTTCAAATCGAGGAGTTCAGCGAAAGACCCTCATAGTCAGTCCATGTACAGTTTTCCCCAGAGGGAATAGACTTTCCATAAGTTAGTTTGGGTAAATTTTGTGTGGATACACCTGACTCCCTACATGGTATGGTAGCTGCCATGCATATTATATCTAACTATTATGTTTATACTATGAAAGCAGCTTTGCGTGTAGCAGTTTTCTACTTTATTCTTAGCAGAGACTATACCCATATACACCCCGAGGAGGTGGTTATATTTAAGAGCTCTTTTTCTCTTTGAGAGCCCGTGTATCTAGCAGGATCTGTACCCACAACCTCAGAACTATTGAGCCCACCAGCTAACCAACTGCTCCATGGGGACTCATTTGGCTTATATCAATGATATTGCCTCTCGACCCCCAGGAGTATATCCAGTATATGGGTCAGATTTTTCAAACATGTACCAAACTGGGTTTTTTGGGTTTTTTGGGCTTCTAACAGCTGTAGAATAAAAAAAAAAGGCAGAGTATAATTTTTTTTGGTTTAATGTAAGAGGGGACACTATAGGCTTTCAGAAAAATCCAAAATTGTATGTGTGGGACCAATATTTATCAAGTTCTGACCCCTCAAAGTGCTAAAATACCCCAAAAACTCAATTTTAGCATAATCATACATTATTAATGTGTCCCCCCTGTCCAGTAAACCACTTAGAACCCTTCTAAATCAGTATAATTTATTAGGTATACATGTTGCCTCGCAGGCACAAAAGGTTTTATTAAGATATTTCTTGGGAATTTCTCCCCATAGCTGCTTATTTCGAAAATGGCACTCGTGTAAGGCCCGACAGTTTTATATTTCGACTCCCCAATGGCCTACTTTAAACAGCCATAATATAATAATTTTATGCTCAATCAGGAGGGGGTTATGGGTTGTACAACTGGTAAAAAAATTGGAATGATCGGTCTAGTTTTCACGGACTTATGTACCTTCGACCGATTTCGGAACAAAATAAAACTGTCGGGCCTTACACCAATAATCTTCGATAACATGCAAAATACCGTGTACCCCGCCGTTCAAAGCAAATGATATCCATGCTGGTATGCTTTCCTTCAATTTGGGTACGCATGATAGCCTAACCTTGCTCCTTTGTATGGAATAGGGGTGGTTTGACGTATTTCTGTAAGGCCCGACAGTTTTTCGCGGCTTTTGACGCGGGAACCTTTTGCGACATATGCTGCAAAATAGCGTCGCCGCTCGACGGCCGCGAACCGGTTTTCGGCAGAAGGGACGCCGAACGTATTCAAAACAGCGCGAAAATTGGAAATTGAGCTTCGGAATCGCCCAAAAAACCCGAAAAAGGTAAGAAATTTCGCAAATATTCTTCGATATTTGTAATGTATTTGGTCTCTAGCACCCCCCCATCGCTTTGATTCGCGTTGAAACGCTGTAATTTCGCTGTAATCGATGTTTTTCCATCATCGAACGGTGAAAATGTACCCGCCCCGGCCCCTGCCCGCTCACTTTCGGCGGTTTTACATGCTTCTCGTCGTTCCGACAGTTTTATGTAAGGCCCGACAGTTTTATTTTTGGAGCCAATTTCGCCCGGTATTATTGTTTATTTGACCCGAAACCAATACACAATGCTCTAATATGCTAGAACGATCACTTATACAGCACTGAGTACTAGTTTTGGGGGAATTTTGATGGATAGGCTTACCTGAGACCTTTTGTAAGTGAGATGCTGCCCGAAATTTACCAATTTTTCGGTTTTAACCCCCCCCCCCAGGCCCTTAATTGGCTCTGCACTGTGGTCCCATGTCCTTATATCTGTACCTACCACCCCCCTGCATAGTTTAACCATGATAAATCCATGCCAGACACCTGTATATTCACTGCTGTGGGCGTTTTTATTGATTTCAATATAAAACTGTCGGGCCTTACACGTATTTTCATTATTCGCTCATAGTATTAGTAATATCAACAAATTTAAAGTTTCTGCTGGTCAACATGGTAATTGCCTATGTCCTCTAGCATTCTATACGAAAAAGTTTTGGAAATCAGTAGTTATTATATATGTGAGGGTGGTCTGAGAGGTGCGTAAGGCCCGACAGTTTTATAATATATCAAGAGAAACAAGGCTTCCACTCATTCAATTGTCTCCATATTTTAACACAACATGCCCCTATGGTACTAATATCAACCCAAATCGCCATTTGCCAAATACTGAGAACTTTTTTTTACATAAAACTGTCGGGCCTTACGTATCGCCACTTACCACTGTATACCCCACATTGTATGTTCAATTTTGCTAATCTTTTCATGTTAATTAATTGCAGCATGGGCCGCAAAAAGATGGACCCTGCCCTCAAGCGGTCCAATGCGGACTATTGCCGCGAGAGGAGAGAGAGGCGCCAGCGGGAGGACAAGGAAAAGTACTATAAACACGAACGTGCCCGCAAGAAGGAGTCTAAGGCCAGACTCAAAGAGGAGATGGACGACACTGCTCGCCGTGACGCCACCGCAGTTGCCACAGGCTATGTGAGTAGCATGGGAATTTTCTTTAACTTAAATGATATTCCAATTATTTAATAATTATAATACAGTTGAAAACCATTATTAATAGTATTCTTGTTTGGTCAACTGGGTATGTGTAAAAGTACTGTCTACATCTGTATCCTTAGTCTCGCTGACTTTCAAGACTTGATGTGCACACAAAACTATGAATCAGCATCATTATAATCAACATTTTATCTCTTTCTTTAAAGGTCCAGGTACACCGTGCCAAGGTGGCGGATGCGAAAGCATATATATGTGAAAATATGGAAACACCTGACCAATGTTAAAATGATGCTAAAAGCGTATGCCATCATGTTATGTTAGTCTTTAGCATTCTCAATTGATGGAAATATATTTGTACAGTTATTATGCCTTAATGCGTCACTAAGGCATAGAAATAAAATTTCCCAGCTTTTTCAACATAGTATTATATTTTATTTAGCGATATATTAACGCTCCTTGAACACCAAGATTGTGGTAATAATTATCAGAAATATGGTCAGGATATCTTGTGTGCATGGGAGGACCCTAACAACTCCATTTGGAGTGGTTGAATACCATTCTGTACTGCAGAGAAGTCTATTAGTGAGGGAGTCAGGTGTTTCCACATGACTACCTTCAACAGGGTTGATATAGCATATGACTCCTACTGTGTAATCTACCATATTGCGTTGAAGTTTAAGGTTCTCCACTAATAGAAACACATTCCTGTTCAATTCCTCTGCTTGATAAATGTGGCTATAGCATGGATGAATATACTTTTTTCCTTTTTTCCCAAGAAATTATTGATTTTCCCTTACGGAAATGTCATTTGACCATTCCAAACACACAATGGTAGTGTGATATAACTGTAAATATGCTGTCAGAATATATAGTGTACATGGTAGGTCCTTAGAAATTCAAATTGGGTTGACTGATCATCATTCTTTCCTATAGAAAAGCTCATTAGTGAGGGAGACAGGTGTTTCCACACGCCAGGGTTAATGTGGGAAATACCTCCCTTAGGGCATATATCATCACTTCTGACTCTATTATCTTTATTGATACTGGATTGGGATTCTGGATTCTGGAGCAAAGATGACCAAGACATGATATGGACTTGGGCCATGTTGAGAAATACGGCAACCCCCAGAATCACACTTAATGTTTATAACACCATAATTTCTTTGGAGCAAGCACAGAAGCAGAGCAAATAAACTCAACCGTCTCTGCGGCGTCGGTAAGCAGCAATGATACATACACAAACACAACCCAGCCTTGGCAACCACTAGTGTACAAAGCAGGTGGTAGGTGGCGCGCGGGGGCGGGTGCCGGATAACATGAGAAGTTCCCGCTCATCAATACCTGAAACAACTGACATTGTTTCCTCCCATACTGGGCCTTAGACATGGCAGATTACTAATTTATTGTAGATACAAAACCCTATATCCCATAGTTTTATTGAATTATTTACAAGAAGTAGCTTATAGATCTCAAGGCTTTCCTAGGTATAAGATCCTGCTGTTCAGGGCAGAAAATAAGTAAAGTAGGATACTATGTATATGCAAAGTAATTTCTACCATAGGTTAGGGTCTTTACTTTAATCATAACACACAATAGTCATGGTAGATGTGCTCTTATATTTAAGAAAGCTATTCCAGGTACATAGGAATAGGGAGTTTTTTGAATAGGGTGTTTCCTTCGCAATATGAGGATCCAACATTGCCCCTATACTGTACATTTACCATGGATATTCAACCTACCCTCATATATCCAGCTCATGTCCCAACCTGTGAGCTACATGCATAAAAAAGGTTAAAATTGCACACCTATATATTTTTTCAACCCCCTCTCAGCTGAGTTAGAAACGAACTGTGGGAATCAACCATATACACACCAAAAGGAGAGGGGGGGGGGGTCTATTAAAAAGCACACATGTGCATGTTATAGGCTGTCCAGAAATGACATCATCATATTTTTTACCCCCTCCACCTTTAGTCATTTTTTCACTCTAGCAATGGGCCCTGACCTGCCTGTATGACCTGGGACTAGACCCTCTCATCTGAGACAAATTACGCACTGGCTAACAATCATGTAGACATTATGTTTCTTTGAATGCAAGAATTGCGTTTTTTGCCTGCATACAAAAATACTTTGGGCATTTTTTTACGCAGCAAGAACCACAATAATTGTATATAGATATTTTCTAATTTGGTAGTGCTATCATCGAATGACAGTTTTGCATCATCTAGGACTAGGTGCCCTTCACTTACATTGACTCTTGTTTCAATCAAATCCAAAACTGACTTTGTGTTTAAGGAGAGGGATTCTTGTATCTGTTTTTTGTTCCTGACCTCATTGATCTTATCTATAATGTCATATGAGGTAGACCTACTGGTTAGCTTAGGTAGATAAGTGGGTTCTTTGTCATCATTGCCTGGGCTATAATAGATGCATTGTTTTCATATTCTCTGGGTGAAGTCATGTTGGATGTTGAATGCAGCCGCTTCCATTTTGTATGTTTATGGTATCATTGTTTTTCTGTTGATTGTCTTGTGAACTTGGTTGATATAGAGATTCTTTGTATTTCAAACAGTCCCGCAGGTTAACTGCTAGTTTCAGAGAATATCTCTGAGAATATCTCTGCCGTACAGGGAAGATGCAGGGTAGCTGGGAAAAAGGGTCAAATTGAGTAATGGGACAAGATTCCGGGGCCTAATAGGGGGAGTTGGTGTTTCCTATGTTTCCTCGTTAGTAATTCTGGTAGGTCAGGCAATAAGCCTAAACATGAATCGGATGAATCTCTGTACAGAGCCTCTAGCATTTGGAGCCAATTTGAATGTATCAAACACAGGTTCCAGTGTGGTTTGAATGCCACCTGTGATCCCTTGCATATTACTGCATTTACCATCCAGTATTGGAATTTATTTTCTAAGTAACTTTCACAAATGAACATGATTGTGGGTAGTATTGGAACACAATTAGCAAGTCATCCATTGATTACTGTGTGCATGCACTAAATGTCTTTTGTGTCAAGCAGTTTCTTTTTTGTAAATAGAATGCAGAAGGAGACATAGTAGACCTCTAGAAGCGACAGTAAAGGATGCAAAGAACTGTGTGACTAGTTATGGTCAGATGCACATTACACTTTTCATCAACAAGGCTGGAAAGAGTATGGATACAAGCAAAAGTTCAGACAAGAACTTCTGGACCAACAGACGGTGCTAGGAGAGGTTTAGGAGCAGTCCCAGCTAATGAGGCTGGACAAGCGTTCAAGACCTCACGGGGACTTATTAGCAATCGAGAAATAAGGCAGGGACATTGTGGCCTGGAATCCCTCAGCCACTTGAGGGTAAACGACTAGCTATTGTCTGGTAAGAAATAGTTCTGAGCCAGGATTTAAGATGGATTTACCATATAGATAATATTTGCTAGCAGTTAGGACTTTTTTGGAAAATTACTTCCGCATGTTTAGCATGACAGAGTAGAATGGTGATGGCCTTAAGCTATTAACTTGGTTTGTCACTTCTTTTTTATCAAAAGTTTTGATCAGGCTTCAGATATTCTTTAAAACATATATCTGGATTGTTGTTAATTGAGTACTCTTTGTGTTGGGCCTGAATAGTTAGCTACATATATGAACTTGATAAATTGCCTCACGTCCACCGGTTTGGAAGCATAAGAATCTATCAAACCAACTGTTTCAACCATTTTGTCTGGGCAGGGCCCAACGTGCTGCTAGGTACTGGTATAACAGATAGAGAGGCTACTTAAAAGGATATAAAAAGTGATGAAAATCACATTTCTCATTTAATCAAAAGTGTATTTTACCTCACCAAAGGTACACATTAAAGTATTCCATAAAGTTCCTTTGAATAAGCAATAAATATGCATATTAATCTGCTATTATTGGGTTTATTCCTATGTCACAGGAGAAGGCCTGTTGCCAATTTTCGCCAACCTATTTCTAAACTAAACCAAAATAATATTGTTCAGTTACCTCTATTCTTTCTAGATGTTTGGGTTTTGAGGGGTTTTAAATCGCATTGATTAAAATAAGATAGATACCAAGTCTGTGCAGTCAAGGGAATCTGTGTACTGGAGATATCATCTATCAAAATGACATTTCATTAGATAAACCTCCTTTTCTGTTCAGGTATATGCATAACCTACCCCATAGAAACCATTCCAATGTACTTGAATGCACCACAGTTGCATATATTTCACCAATCAAATTATAATTATCTATTAACTGCACAGATGCAGGCAGATCCGAAATAGAAAGATGCATTATTCCCCCTCATGCTGATATGGCAGTTGATACTGTAAGATGTTTAATGGCTGAGAAATATGTCACTAGATTTTGGTTGTATATCATTGTGACATATTAACAAACCCGGGAACGGGCCCTGTGGTTGGTCTACCTATAATTATTTAGGCTATTAGCGGAAAGCTTTCTTATGTTGCAATCGGTGTATTTCATCATGCACAGATTTGTATTTGTTCGTCAATATTCTTTAGGGAGAAGCTTTCTATGAAAATAAGGCACGATAACTTTGCAGAATGGTTTTACATATTTCTCCTCCCTTTTCAATACAAAGGAATACTTCACTGGGTGAAGAAATGTTTTCTTTTTAGATATGAAACTTGGTAGAAACTTGTACCACTGATCACGGTCTTGACCCCATCGTACAATTCCAAAGATTTTTGTTGGCAACAAAGGCCAGGAAAGGCATCCTAACACACTATTAACAGCTATCTCAAGAAAGACGTCATGTTTGTAGAACTTCCTGAAGAGCTGGCTGGCATCAGACATGAAGGATGAGGGAATGAAGTAGACATCAGCGGGTCCATGAACAACAGGGTCTTGATAACCGGTCATCTTCTGTAAGGCATGGTTACAGCGATTAGTGAGACTATCATTTTTGTTCTCCTCCCAAAGTGATTTCAATACATTTGCTCCATACTGAAAGTGGGACCATCGCAGGCATCCAGCATCAGGTTTGGCTGTATTACAGGCTCTTGGTAAGTAATTCACAGTTGCGGGCAAAGACATTGACAAATTCCCTAATATTCCAGTAGAAACCATTGCATCATCTGCGATGAATAAAAACCCATCAGCTACAAATCCAAGTAAATGTACATAATGAGCACAAATGTAATTCAACTTTCCTCTGGGTGAGGTATATGTCACTATTGTCACGTTCCATTCCTCTAATTTTGCATTTTTCTCAGTGTCAGCAATGCAATACACTATCTTTGCATAGAATGGGCGATATAAAAGTTCAACTATTTGTATAATATTATGCATGGGATTGTTAAATAATACAACAAGTACAATCGTCTTATACCGTACCCATGGCCTATCAAGCTGTATATTTGTGTCATAAGCATGGCAAATATTTCTGTGTAAGGAAATAATCTTTTCATAATTGCCAACATAATTAGGTCTTTCATTTAAAGGTAAGGCTTTCATAATGTTTGGAAGGATGGACGTTGTGCTTGAAGTAGGCATCTTTGAAGGGGAAACTGTAAGAGAATTAGAGAAAAATCATTTTAATTTTCAATCAATTACATAAATTGTAATTGCATGGATTTGCTAAGAATAGTAGCAATCTTGAAGATGGTGGTTTATTCTAGGTACAGGTGAGGTAGCTATAATGCTATCTAAGATTGCTGCACTGTAGGCTGCTACCACTAAGTACTGTGTACTGAAATCAACATTTTCTATGATAGCTATGGAATACATACTGTAATACAGACGGCGTGGTGTGAGCTAGTGTATTATGATCATATATGTATAGCTAGAATGTAGACTATGTCATGATATAACAGGCAGAGCAGTGATCAAAGATATTTTAATTTCAATAAGCACTTGAGGGATAAGTAGAGTAGTGACTAAGAGCATGCTTACAGTATGCAGTCAGACATACATAAATGCCACACAATACCCCAATTAATGGAAAGCAGGATCTCCTATTTACCCATGGCTGCTTCATTATATTCGGCTTTTCTTCCGCAAGTCAGATATCTACAGGAGGCTGACCTGAGAGCAAGTATTCTATCATGTAATATGTGTCAACTTATATGTGACACTATTCCAAAGGATGTATGCACTATCCCCAGTAGCAAGCCATCATAGGGCCAAATCGGTTTCTGCTTGGGCAGATCTCAATACCTGGGTTTAACCTTGGCTAGTGGCAGGCTGTCAGACAGGTTGCTCGAATTGGGAATACCGATCAGAACTGTTCTTGAGCACATAGGTTTTGGTCTTTTGGTTTTGGTGGGACCCCATGCAGGTTGCTTGATGCGGGCACATATCAGTCTCAAAGTTGCAAAATTCCTAGATGAGTGTGGCTTATCTAATCTGTTTGGCTCAAATCTGATGATCCTTCATCATGCTTGTCCATAACTGGGTGCATTAATTAGCAGAACCTGGGATTTTCCAGTCAATAAGTTGTTTGGTTTGGGGGTACTGTTGGAGAGGACATAATACTTCCACTTTTTAAGAGGGGTGGGGGTCGGACCTTTTTTTATTGTTGGGGGTGGGGGCTTGGGAATTATTGGAATGCTCTAAAACCCGTATTTTCCCTAGGTGGCGTCACATGACCAAATTGAGCTACCCGACCAAAACCCAAGATAAACCCAAATTGGTTAGCCCGCCTGGGGCCACAGCAAAAACCAATGACAGAAACCCACCAGGGCCACACTGTGTTTGCTACTTAGTATACCCAGTGGGAGCAGTCAGCTTCAACTGCAGTGAACTTCAACATGGCATTTTGCATATAAATTTGTAAATTCTCTCTGAGGTATGACGGACACAAGAATCTGGTGGGAATAGAATATTAATCTGACATGCACTGACATGGGAAGTCTCCAGTAACATGCCTTAGAAATATTGACAGCAAATCAACATTTTGCTCATAGGTATATGACATAGGTTGGGTCTTCTCAGCATTTTTTGTCAGTTGATTCTCATCACACCAACACACTATGCTTTTAAAGTTAATTGTTTAGTTATTTATATAAAGTACTACCCTTAAATACAAGAAATCTCATTAGCCATGGGGTAGATGATAGAAGTCTTCTGGGCAACTCCCCCACCGTCGACAGTTCACATTCATTGGCAGCATATTGGCATAACATTTTCTGTACTGCCAAACATACTGCATCCACATGGGGTCCTTTGTAAATCGCATATGCACCCCGAGAAATGGACGCAATGGGAATGTATTACACTGAACTGTTGAATTGGGTAATATGTTATTCATTAGTTGTCTTGATCCAAGAGAGTTAAAATGAAATGCAGGTATGTGACATACACATCGCTTCGCTAGGCGTGCAATTATTCCAAAATCAACATCATCCAACTCAGTGATATATCTGACATTTGAAGCTTCTTGCAGTAGAGCCTTCCCTGTTTCTAAACTCATGAATATACCAGACCCTCCACAGAAGGCTGGTAATACAGGATACGGATACTGCTTCATTGTCAGTCCCCATTTAGGATGATTTCTTTTTGGTTTGTTATTGAACCTGCATTCTCCAAAGACAACATCATGAAGTTGGGTAGTACCATATTTGTCCAATAGGGTGAGAACACCAGGGATATTAAGGAAGGCATCGTCAACCATCTTGACAGTAAACTTAACATTACTGCACTCTGATTGCACCCACTTTAACCCATTGAGATACATCAAGTGCATGCTATAGTAGCTGTCCAGCACATCAAACTTTAGGATGTCTCCATATTTTTCACTTTCATTTGCAACTATCCAATTTTCAGACATTTTTAGGCTTTGTCCAAAAGCAAAAACCAAGCGTATTCTCTGCTTTTTACTTGAATCAAGGTCATCAGTGAAGATTTGACGCAGAATTTTACGATGATTCGTTTTCCTTGGGGCTGATGTATACATGATCAACAGGCTAATTGTAGCATTCCCTTTGTTGAAACAAAATGTCCTTAAAGGCTGAATAAGTGTTTTGCCTTCCCACTTAAAACAACCATCACAGCGGCCATTCGGGACTGGGTGCTGGAATGAAATTGGTGTCTGAGGAGCAGTGGTATTTGTTACATTTAGCTGCAGTATCTCATGGTATTGTGCTTTGATTGGACTTCCATTCAGCTCCAAGTGGTTGGGAAACAGACCTGTGTAGTTTCCGTAATGGTAAGCTAGATCTGTCCCTAAAACCAGTGAACACAGTACTATAAAACACCTGAATCTGAAACAAGTATTTCCAACCATGATCATGTTCTGACTCTTGATAACCTGCAAGAACAAAAGATTAAGTTGCTATTGACTTAATCTATTCATATTTTGTAATTATGTAGTCATATACTTTTGGTCTATGTCCTTACTTGAATATGCTCAGAATCTCATCTGGCAGATTTTCACGAAACTGCTTTTTTTAACTTATTTTTTTCTCATGCCTTTATTTTTTCAAATATGATAGATACATGAATCCTTTTGATGTATTCTGGTCAGGATAGACAAACACTTTACAGAGTACCCTGGTTTTGCCTATCTAAGAGTGAAAATAAGAGAGCTGGAGGTCAAAAAAGTACTTAAAAACAGCCTTTTTCCACCCGAAAATCATTATTACCCATTGTGCAAGCTAGATAATTAATAGAATAGATAGCTATGTGCTTATTTCTTCATTATTCCACTTAACAAGTAAGGTAAGGAATTTTTTTGGTACTAAATATGGACAGGAGGCAGGATTGTATAAGTCCTGTAGGCATATATGTCAATGAGTTGAGTTTGTAAAGGTTTATTGACAGAACATTTACATCAGTAGTATAGTATGTATCGGAACGGGACTATAGTTAAGTACTGTTTATTACTCAATCGACATGCAGCCAATCAGAGGCCTCCATTTGGTCACGTGACCGGAAGTGACCTACTTAGGGGATTAGTGGTGACGTCACGTGACCTAGTTAGCCAATCAGAGGCCGCCATTGGGTCACGTGACCGGAAGTGACCTACTTAGGGGATTAGCGGTGCATTCTGGGTAACCCTGCAGCCAATCAGAGGCCTCCATTGGGTGACCGGAAGTGACCTACTTAGGGGATGGTGCATTCTGGGTAACCTACTGACCTACTTAGGGGACCGGAAGTGACGTCACATGACCTAATGGCCAACCGGAAGTGACCTCATTGAGGATCACGTGACCGGAAGTGACCTGATTGATCACGTGACCGGAAGAAGAAGAAGAAGAAGAAGAAGAAGAAGAAGAAGAAGTGACGTCACGCGACTTAATGAAGAGATGAGCGTCTTTAAGGGGTCACGGGCTTTAAAATGTGATATCTTTTTTTTTTGGAGGAGGAGGCGAGTCTCTTATTTTTTTTTGGTAAACTAATAAAAAACACCACGATATAAGTTTTTTTTTCATTTTTTATTGTTTTACGAGCGACTGGAAGTGACTTATTGAACTAGTTAGAAGCGTTCTTTAGAGTGTATAAGGGGGAAGGAGGGGAAGGAGGGGAGGGGAGGGGGGGAGGGGGGCCCTTTTAACATGCATGGGGAGGGGGGCGCTTTTAGGATGCATGGGGCGAGTGGGGGAGGGGGGGAGGGGGGGGGGAGGGGGGCACTCTAGGGGGGGCACTCTAAGGGGCGCGTTTGTCTCTTTTAAGAAAGAAAAAGATTTTCAATCGAGAGACACGCTTCTTCCTCTCGAGAGGAAGAAGCGTGTCTCTTCGTGTTTTTTTTTTGTTTATCACGTGCTGCGATGAGGCGATCAGCTGCGACTGGAGGAAGTGACACTTTAAGAGATCGCGCGTCTTAATTGTTATGATATATATATATATATATTTTTTTTTTTTTTACTTACTAATAAAGAAGACGTATGAAAATAAAACACAACAATTCACATGTCCGTCGTTCTCGTTGTTTCTTGCTTGATAAAGTCAAGTAATATCGCGATGCCGAGGCCAAACTTTCCCATGTCCTCAGTCAACACTCGAAGGAGTTCAAAAGGCGTACCGCCGGCGCCGTCAGCTTCATCTTGCCACATTTTCAACACTCGGAAGGCCCACTCAGCGGGACTTCCTCCGTATTCGCATTCTTCAGCGATCTTATCTAACCTCTCAGGCGACAATTTTAAATGGTCCCCCACCTCTTTCCACCTGCTACCCAGACGTCTGCCGAGGGTGCCCAAGTGCTTATGCATCGCGCGCGAGTCGGGGTTTTCGAAATCCAACCCCTGTCTGTGGAGAAGGGCCATCCACTGAGCCAACAGTTCCATGCGTCTAATGCGGGTGAAGACGCGACCGAGCTCGCCCCATCTATGACGATGCGGGGTTTCACCCCACCACACTCGGAACATCGCCGTACACAGCTCCTCCGGTGTCTTGACACTGCGCTCTACTAGAGCATCCATACGGGCGGCGCTGACTTTTAAGCTACTGCCCAACTCTCTCCAACAGCCGCTCAACTCTTTACCTAGTTGACGAAGCAAGGCGTCGCTATAGGCTAACCGCCGCTGTCCTACCTGTCGGGTCTCCCCATCATCGGTCTGCTGCCTCGCGCCGCGTCTCACGTCGTCAAGCCGCATTAACTTTTTTTCAGGCGCACCGGGCGGTGAAGGCGAGCTTGAAAGTGGAATAGCTTGAGCCATCTCGTCTCGTCTTGGCGGCGGCGGCGGCGGCGGCGGCGGTGGCGGCGGTGGTGGTGGTGGCGGTGGTGGTGGTAGTAGCCGTTACTGGGGTCAGAGGCGATATGTTTTTTTTCCAACAGAAATGAGAGCTTTTTATACAGAGGGAGTTTAATCCCATTTCCAACAGCGCTCCAGCTGTCTAGCGCCCTGTCCGCATGACGCTTTTTCAGCCGCTCCGCTCCTTAAGAGCTTAGATGACGAGGGGGTGTGGCATCGCTATCCGTGGAGACCAGCTGAAAACGGTGTTTTTTCCTCACTCATAGCCTTAATACCTCCTACCCCCTACCCGAGGACGTCTCCCTCCCTCTGACATTCATTGTAACAAACGTCAGAGGTCAGGTGAAAATCGGATTTTTTTTCATGCACAGCCTTAGGCAGCTGTCACCCCTCCCTATTGAACTAGCCGGCCGCCCGCCCGCCTGGCCGGCCCGGTCTACTCACCACGGCAGGAGGTGGCGATTTTTGTCTTACACTTAAGTCGCTCACCACATGCACACGCCTCTACTCACAGACAGACACGTTCGTCTTAGGGGGGTCCTGCTTCACGCCACACGCCTCCTGTAGTTTTTTTTTGTATACACACTGTAAGCTCATCACCGTTACCGTTAATCCTTTATACAGCTAACGCGCGCTGAATGGCTGAACAGGGTGGTAAGCGGCTTAGCTCACCACAGTGGATCCCTCAAAAAGGGATCCAGCTGAAAACGTCATACCTTATGTCTTTGTGAATGGCCGCCGCCGGTCAGTCGACGGCAGGCAGCAACCGCTTAACCCTTTATACAGCTAATGCGCGTTGAATTGCTGAACAGGGTGGTAAGCGGCTTAGCTCATCATCACAGTCGATCTCTCAAAAGAGGGGGGGGGAAAGGGATCCAGCTGAAAACGTCATGCCTTATGTCTTTTTGTTTCTCTTTGTGAATGGCCGCCGGCCAGCCGGCGGCAGCTGAACAGGGTCGGTAAGTAGCTTAGCTCTAGAAGCGAGAAGGCGTATATAAGGGGCTTGGAAACCTCCATTCACTCACTCATTCTTTTTTGCTGCTCTCTACAGTCACCACCATGAGCAAAAGACAACAGCTAGCGGCGTTCAAGAACAAGAAGACTACGCGGAACAGCGTTCGTTTAGCGTCAGTGCCTGCTCTTGCTACTGAACATGAGACTACCGCCGCAGCCGGTTGGTCTTATCACCCTCCTGCTGTAGCGAGCGCTCGCGGCAGTAGTAGTAGTAGTAGTAGTAGCAGTAGCACTAGTAGTAGCAGTAGTAGTAGTAGTGGTAGTAGTACTAGTAGTACTACTGGTAGCAGTCGTCGTGCTAGCGACGTTGTTACACTCGCGACGGTACACGTTGCTGCTAAGCGCGCTGCCGCTGCTACCGCCGTCCCGCCTGCCGCTGCTGCTGCTGCTGCTGCTGCTGCTGCGCCTGCTACTGCTGCGCCTGCTACGGCTGCGCCTGCTGAGGCTGCTGCTGCGCCTGCTACTGTTGCGTCTGCTGCGGCTGCTGCTGCGGCTGCTTCTGCTGCACCTGCTGCTACTGCTACTACTACTGACGACAACGCTCCTGGCACAGCGCAGTACTGGCAACTGGGTTTTTACCTCCCCACTACTGTTGATGACTTTGATGACCTGCCGCACGTTGCACAGCCCCTCTCCTCCACCACTACATCGACGGACGCCCTCGACGCCGCTCGCACTGAGAGTTACAGCTATTCGGACACTCAGCCCCTGAACCGAGAAGAAGAGGAGGAGGAGGAGCAGCAACAGGGTGAGACAGAGAACGACGCTGACGACGAGGCGTACGAAGAACCCGAAGGGCAAGGGGTGAGCGGTACGTTTTTCGGCTTCCCTCTTCGACCTTTCGACCTCACTTCCTCCACTGCTAGCGCCCCCCCGTCCGGTCCGTGGTGACTGCCCTCACCGCCACCTTACGAGGGCGGCGGCGGCGCTTCATCTTCTACCGCTACACACAGCACGGACGGCGTGTGGCTGCGCTGTTCCAACAACGAGACCTCCGATACCACCAGCGCTGACGCTGCTCCTGCTATCGGTTCTGCTGCTGATTCAGCTCACGCTGATGGTGTTACTCATCCTGCGGGTGTGAAACGTTCTAAGGTGAGTTCCAGAACAACAAGGCCCACTAAGAAGAGAAAAATACAAGAAAAAGAAGGAGATGGACGAGAAGAAGCAGAGAAAACACTCGGGTTAGAGTTCTGCTTAGACGGAGCTTTGACGCTGGAGATCTGGGAGGACGTGGCTAGACTGTCTAGGAGGCCGCGCTACACAAAAGACGGCCAGGTGAAAGAGGCGTCTCTGACCAGAAGCAAGCGAGTGCACTTCACGGCCGACGCGCTGCGCGAGCTCATAGCACGCATCGCCGATATCCGCGCAGTGGTGCGCATACGCGACACAGCGGCCGCGCAAGGAAAACCTAATCACACCCCCTGGTTCGCAGTGCTGGATGAGGCGGGCGAAGTGTACGCAGCTGTGAGCTACTACAGCGGTAAGAACCTCGTCCACGTGCGCAAGTACGAAGGTCCTGACAAAAAACCCACACAGCAGGGGGTGACGCTGTCCGCCAGAGCGCTCAAAGAGTTGGATGACAAAACAGAGATCATTCTGAAATATCTCGGCATAGATTCGGAATGAGAGACGCTCAACGCTCACGCGCGCACACACACACAGCGTTTGACGTACGCTGTATGAGACAGACAGACAGACAGACAGACGGATACACAGACAGCAGACAGAAAGATAGTTACATAGACGACAGATTGATAGATGGCTAGATAGATAGATAGATAGTTAGACGGCTAAGTAGTTGGTAACCGAGTGAAAAAAAACATGACACAGTACGTATGCGAAAAGTGTTTCAAAATGTTTAAAAGAGTGTACAACCACGAGAGACACGTAGAAAATTGTAGAGTAGTAGCTAAGTTTTGCCCTCTATGCGGCGAAGGGGATTGCCGAAAGAGCGCTTGTCGACGCGAATCTCTGGACGGGGTGACCGTCCCTCCGCGCATATGTGCTGTACCGAACGGGGAGGAAACGTTCACGGCGAATTGGCCTGCGATACAAACGGGCGTCAGGATGCACGGGACTCGCGTGAGTGTAACAAACTTCAGGCTACCAACCGGCGAGTTGAGTGACGCTGTAGATACTATGCGTCGCATTCACTTGACACAAAGATTCAGATACAAAGTGGGTTTCTCGGTAGGCTTACTGTTACAACACAGAGAAGACAAGAGCAAACTGCGCTACTTCCACGCCTCCCAGAACAACGCAACTCTCATACAACTGCTCCCTACTGTAACTAATTCAGAAACTTTGGAAGAGCTCCTCTCAAAGATGCAAAACACCGTCGCTTGCGAGGAGGTACGGAAACTTTGCGACGCTGACACCAAGTGGCACGTTCTTTTTCCTACCAATTTGAACATCTGCGTTTACATGGGACCGGGGGAATTCCCCATAGGCGGTAGGATCACTCAGGCCGGTCGAGTTGGAAAGAGAAGCGGCGTGTTAGATTTTCCCAACAAGGACAACCTCTGCATCTTCCGCTGCATTTCCTTTCACTTATACAACACCAGCAAGCGCGCTTCAGATTTGTTACGTCAGTTCTGTCCCGCTGCCACACCTGAATCCTTTCCGGGTCTGAACATCCGCGACTTACCCGCGTTAGAGAACTTGTTTGACGTACAAATAGCGGTTTACACCGCGTCGCGTCAAGTGCGGGGGCGGAAGTTGAGAAGACGCGTTACTCTGATCAGACCGCCTTCCAGAACTGTGGCCGCCCGAGGTAAAGTCAACCTACACCTGACGGCGAAAGGCGGTTTGCACGTCTCTCTCGTCACGGACTTCAACGCGTACGCGGGCATATACGAATGTTGCAAGTGTAAGGCGGCGTTCACCACCGAGTTCTTGCTGAAGAGACACAGGAACCAGCTTTCCTCTTGCCGACAAGTCAAGTTGCGCTACGTAGGTGGCATCTACCAAAATTCGAGAACGATTTTCGAAGCGCTAGCAGACTTCTCCATTTTTCCCCCCGACGGACATTCCGGAATCTACCCTTACAAGATCGCCTTCGATTTCGAGGCTTTCTTCAGACCGTGCAAAGAACCGTCGACGGAGCACGTGTCCCTGCTGTGGGATCACGTCCCTTTGTCGGCTAGCGTCGCATCCGACTTTCCGGGGTGGGAGGGGCCCGTCTGCTTCGTCAGAGCGTCCGACGCAGATTCCGACCCCTTGTTGGACCGAGTTTTAAATCACATAAACGAGAACGCCAAAGCGATCGGGGAAGCTGTGCTAGAACTTTACCGACCGACGTTAGCGAAGTTAGATGCGGCGATAGGTGAAGCTCTCCTGCTGGAGGAGGCGACGTTCACCACCCCTTCTCCAGGCGGCTTCGCTGCGGCTCAGACCAGACACCCGTTAGTTCAACTGAAGAAGCGTCTTCTGAGATACATCCGTCAAGCTCCAGTGGTGGGCTTCAACTCGGGGCGTTACGACTTGAACCTGATCAAAATACGCCTTCACTCGTTCTTCGCCTCCGGAGACCGAAGAAACCAAGAATTCAGCGTCATAAAGAGAAGCAATCAATACTTGGCGGTTTACACACAGCACACGGTTTTCTTGGACGTAGTCAACTATTTGGCACCCGGTTACAACTACGCGACCTATTTGCGAGCTTTCACCAGGAACGAAGAGAAAGGTCACTTTCCTTACGAATGGATGACGTCTACCAGGAAACTGGCAAACAGAACGCTGCCGCCGAGATCGGCTTTCGACAGCGAGCTGACGGGCGTCAAAATGTCCGAATCCGACTACGCCGCATGTCAGAAAGTTTGGTCCGACGAGAAGATGCAAACTATGGAAGACTACTTGATCCACTACAACAACAAAGACGTGAAACCTTTCATAGAAGCTCTGAAAAATCACGCTAAATTTTTCCAAGATCGCGGCATCGACATGTTGAAAGACGGAGTTTCTCTCGCCGGTTTGACTTTACGCTTCCTCTTCCAAAACCTAGAAGACGCGTTCACAACGTTTCCCCAGTTCGACGCCGTCCTCCACGCTCTGATCAAAGAGAATCTAGTCGGCGGTCCTTCCATCATCTTCCATAGATTTCACGAGAAGGGCACCACGCGGATAAGGGAGCACAAGTACGGCGAAGAAGCGAGACCGTGCCAACACATCCTAGGACTAGACGCTAACTCTCTGTACTTGCGCTGCATGAGCGAAGCGCACTGCACGGGCTATTACGCGGTGAGACGGCCCGAGACCGAGTTCAAGCCCGAAATCAGGCAAAGAAACTCTCACAGCGCTTTGGAGTGGTTACGCTTCGTAGAGCACGACCGCGACGTGAAACTGCGCCACGCTCTGAACGGCGGCGAGATGGCGGTAGGCTGTCGGAGAATTCGCGTGGACGGATTTCACGCGGCCTCTAATACGGTTTTCCAGTTTCACGGGTGTTGGTTCCACGCTCACGAGTGCATACCGTCGCACCGATATCAGTGCGCTTCACTGAGAGAGGAGAGACGCGACAGAACGACCAGAGTAAGCGCTTACTTGAAAGCGTTAGGTTACAAGCTGGTCGTCGTGTGGGAGTGCGAATGGCGAGAGATGAAGCGTCGAGATGAGCGGGTCAAGGCCTCCCAACAACGCTGGAAGGTTGACGCTTTGAAAGTGTCTCGAAACGCGATGAGCGAGAGCGACATCCTTTCCGCTGTGAAAGAGGAGAAAATGTTCGGTTTAGTTCAAGTGGACATCACTACGCCGCCTCACCTACGAGAGTACTTCGAAGAAATGACCCCCGTTTTCAAGAACGCGACCGTTTCAAAATCGGACATAGGCCCTCACATGTCAGACTTTGCACAGGAAGAAAAGCTGTTGAACACGCCTCAGAGATGTCTGATAGGGAGTTACCACGGAAAAAATATTCTCTTGGGAACGCCGCTTCTCAAGTGGTATTTAGAGCACGGTTTGATAGTCACCAAAGTGCAGCTGGTGGTAGAATACCTACCTAAACGCTCCTTTGCCGGTTTCGCGGACGAAGTGACGGCGGCGCGAAGACGTGGCGACGTGAACGAGAACGAGAAAATTCTGTCAGACTGTTACAAGTTAATGGGAAACGCTACGTACGGTAAAACAATCTGCAACAAAGAAAAACACACGGCGGTGAGATACACTGACAGTCGGAAGTTCGAACTATTGGCCAATTCGTGGCGCTTCAAAAAGGCGTCCGAGTTGACTTCCGATCTGTTTGAAGTCGAACTACAACCGAAAACGGTCAAGAACAACCTCCCTATTCAGATAGGGTTCATGGTATACCAGTACGCGAAGTTGAAAATGTTAGAGTTCACATACGACTTCTTGGATAGATTCGTCGATCGGCGCGATTATGCCCTTTGTCAAATGGACACCGACAGTCTTTACATGGCTCTCAGCGGTGCCACGTTGGATGACCTAGTGAAACCTCGCCTGAGAGAGACGAACTTCAGAGAGAAACGAAAGTGGCTTCCGACAGCGGTGTGCGACGAGCACTTAGAGCTTTTCGTGAAGACAAAAACGGAAAGAGTGCGAGAATGGTGTGCGCCGCCCGGCGGATGTTGTGAGAGACGGTACCTTCACGATCTGAGAACTTCGGGGCTCATGAAAGCGGAGTGGGAAGGTGACGGGATCCTAAGTCTCAACCCTAAGAATTACATTTGCTACGATCGAGTCAGCGACACCGGTGAAAGAAAATCCAAAAAATGGAGTGCAAAAGGCGTACAGAAGAAACAAAACCCCCAGGAACCAGACGCCTTCTTGGATGTTCTTCGCCAACGAAAAACTCTCATTGCTGTAAATAGAAATTTCAAAGTGGTGCGAAACAAAATGGTCACCTACACCATAGAGAAAGACGGCGTGCGCTACTTGTATTATAAGCGTCGCGTGCATTCTGACGGTGTGACAACGAGTCCTTTAGAGATATGAAAAAAAAAAAAAAAAAAATAAGCGTGTGCATCTTTTCAAAAATAGAGTGTTTATCAAGATTGAAAAAAAAAAAAATAAAAAAAAATTAAAAGAAAATATTGTTGTGTTTTTATTATCATACGGCTTCTTTTACTAGTAAGTCGCGCAGTCTCTTAAAGCGTCACTCATGTGACGACGTCGCTTCCAGTCACGGGATCCTAAACAAAAAAAAACTTCTTCTTCTTCCGGTCACGTGATCAATCAGGTCGCTTCCGGTTGGCCATTAAGTTGTGTGACGTCACTTCTGGTCACGTGACTCATCAGGTCACTTCCGATCACGTGATCCTAAATTAGGTCATATGACGTCACTTCCGGTCCCCTAAGTAGGTCAGTAGGTTACCCAGAATGCACCATCCCCTAAGTAGGTCACTTCCGGTCACCCAATGGAGGCCTCTGATTGGCTGCAGGGTTACCCAGAATGCACCGCTAATCCCCTAAGTAGGTCACTTCCGGTCACGTGACCAAATTGAGGCCTCTGATTGGCTAACTAGGTCACGTGACGTCACCACTAATCCCCTAAGTAGGTCACTTCCGGTCACGTGACCAAATGGAGGCCTCTGATTGGCTGCATGTCGATTGAGTAATAAACAGTACTTAACTATAGTCCCGTTCCGATACATACTATACTACTTACATCAACAAGTTGAGCCTTTCAAAAGGTCTGTCAGGATGATATGTATACCAACACCAGCAAACAAAAATGTTCAAGATGATGAACTATCACAATTGTATTCAAATATATATATAGCCATAAAGAATATGACATAATAATAATGCACATATTGAGACACTCCATCAATCTCTACACATTTAATGCAGGAATCCACAAGTAGGCAATGAAGCGAGGATGAGAAGGGCAGAAAAAAGACTGAGCGTTAATTTTGACTTCTTTCATAAAATCATCATAACTTTCAATATTCTGGGTTTTAGCTTCAAGTTTATCCCATAATAGCATGCCTCTATACATGGGGCTGTTTCTACATAGTTGTCCT
This sequence comes from Harmothoe impar, assembly GCA_947462335.1. NCBI lineage: Eukaryota > Metazoa > Annelida > Polychaeta > Phyllodocida > Polynoidae > Harmothoe > Harmothoe impar. Next base: position 204,971 of record OX381711.1, on the reverse strand, counting down.
TTCAGCCTCTGGAGTTTTAGACTAGCATTCCTCCTTTCTACTAATCTAACACACTTACATGTTGTGTGCAGATCATCAATTGAGATCAGCCTAGAGTCAATGATATCCAAGCAGCATCGGAGACAGTGGTTTTGTACAGTTTGAACAGCTTTAAACATCGAGGACGGTCCACTTTCTAATAGACCATCACAGTATTCAAACATCGGCATAATCATTTGTTTGTACATTAACAATGACAAATCCTTGTCCATATACTTTTTCAGGCGTCTAAGATGTTCAAGCTTACATCTGCCTGAGGCCAATACTTCGTTACACTTTTTTTCAAAGCCTAGATTACAGTCAAGTAGTACTCCTAGATAATTAAATGCCTCTACAACCTTTAGTGTGTCACCTTTCAGGACTAAATCAAAGCTCTTATAATTACGAACATATTTATCACTATAGCACCATTACACCTGAGTGTTACTCAAGTTTACAGTCAGTCTATAATCATCACACCACTGGCTTAGGCTAGTTAGGTCCTCTTGGAGCAGCTGCTGTGTAATTAAAGGGTCAACATTGCTTACAAAAATGGCTAAATTGTCAGCATACATTTAGTATGATGCATGTTTCAGGACTTTTACAATTATATTTATATTAATTTCAAACAATAGTGGCCCTACGACCGACCCCTGCGGGACGCCACATGTGATCGGTTTATCAGCAGAGATGCCAAGATTTCCTATAACAGTTTGCTGACTCCTGCCAGACAGGTAGCTTTTAAACCATGCCAAGCAGCAATCAGAGCCCCCAAGTAGCCGTAACTCATTGAGCAGGAGGAGGTGGTTTACTGTATCAAAGCCTTTCTCAAGTCGAGAAAGGCCACAGCCACCACCTCCCCCCTATTCCTACATTCACATAGACTTTGTACCAGAGCAATACAGGCCCCTGCGGTCGACCTATTTGGCAAAAATCCAAACGGCTGATTATCTATAATACTGTATTTAATCAAATATGCCATCAATTGATAGTGAACTGCCTTTTCTGTTAGCTTTGAGAAAACACTGAGTTGACTAACTGGGCGCCAATTAGTAACCTGGCACAAGTCACCCCCTTTTGGTAGCCGTACAGCAACAGCGCGCTTCAAGATATCCGGAAATACATCATTAATAATCGAAGCATTTATCGAAGTAGCTCAGGCTTACATAGAAGGACATCCTTTATAACCAATGACTTAACATCTTTAATACATGCAGACTTATTAACCTTGATTTTCAGAACAAGTTTTTTTATCTGGGATAGGTTCAGAGGTAAAAAATGCAACTCAGGTCTATCCAGTAGTTGAGTCCTATTTATAATCAGTCTACCCATGTCTAGTGGACCGAAAACGCAAGCCAGCTTATTGCAAACTTCACTATAGAATATATTCACATGATCAGGTAGATCATTCTTTACCACAGTAGTGCCTTCAGCGTATTTCAAAATCATGTCCACTGCCTTTTTAAGCCCTTTCCACACTGTATTTACCTCAGACCAGAAACGAGTTGGGTCATCTTTAATGCAGGAATCGAGTTTTGTCCTAATATTTAAGCGCTTATTTCTGACTAGTACATTACCAATTTGCTTATCCAAAGCATGCACAAGAATAGTATATACATTCAATATACCTTGACGCACCTTCTTGGACTTTTCCGACAATATATTTTTGCATGCTATCAATTGTAACACATGCTGATTTACATTTTTTCTATGTTTGAAACTCCTGATAGGATGTACAGTATCTAAGTGCGTGCTAACAGTGGAGACAATTTGCTCTACATGTGCAGACGCACTCATCTCAGTTTCCATGGCCCAGTCATTTCTAATAGCATACACATTGGTTACATCACGACTGTATCCTTTATACTAGCGACCTCTAGTAACAACACATTCTTTAGACACCATGATAGCCTTCTTCTTTTTAACTACATACACCAGGGCGCGATCCCCAAACATATCATTTATTACTCAAAATTTATTGACTTTACCACAATTAGTATACATATAGATTGGATAGATTTGCCGTAGGGGTGAAAGTAAAAAAGAAAGTATGGTGCATATAGATCAGGTAAGTGACATGCAACTGTTATTTGGCTGTACATGATCGGCGGCCGTACATGATCGGCGGCCGTACATCATCGGTGACGTACATGATCGGTGACGTACATGATCGGTGATCTATTGAGTGCCTTACCCTTTCTGAGCATGATAAAACATAAATAAACCTTACCAAGGTGAACGTATGATATGTGTCTTGAAATGTTATATGTTAGAAATGTATAGATGCGACTATCAATATCATTTTACATGACATTTCAATACCGATCATGTACGTCATGTGACGTACATGATCGGTGACGTACATGATCGGTGACGTACATGATCGGTGATTTATTGACTGCCTTCCCAGTAAACAAAAAACGTTATACAACATTTTATAACGTTATATAACGTTAAATGACGTTTCTCTAAGGCTCCTTACTATGGGATAACGTAATATGGAATTTTATAACGTTATTTTGACGTAAACTAACGTTTTTTTGTTAGCTGGGTTACCCTTTCTGAACATGATAAAACGCAAATAAACCTTACCAAGGTATACATATGATATGTGTCTTGAAATGGAATATGTTAGAAATGTATAGATGCTACTATAAATATCACTTTACATGACATTTCAATACCGATCATGTACGTCATGTGACGTACATGATCAGCCCATTATTTATTGACTGCCTTAATTACCCTTTCGGACCATCTTTAAAACATAAATTAATCATAGCAAGGTGCACATATGATGTAAGTCTTAACATGTATAATCTTAGACATGTAAAGCAGTGGGTAATAAGAAAATTTTACATGACATTCCAAGCCGATCATGTACGTCATGTGACGTACATGATTGGTTGTACATTGAGCCCCCCCCCCTTTGGCCCATATAAATATTTTGGGATTTTTCTTTTCCTAATAAACTCCCCAAAACTACATTACAGCCAGTAGGTATGGGTAGATGGGTTAAATAGTGGAGTAAATGAGGCCTTAGGGGGATACTGTTGATTTCCGATCATGTACGGCCGCCGATCATGTACGGCCACCGATCATGTACAGCCACTTTATCAGTTGCACTGGTTTGGTTAGAGTAAGTCTTATGTGGTCTACTTGTAGGTTCATCTTACTTATTTTCTCAATCTTACTATGTAGACTTTAAACATTCATGCTGATCATTCTGAAGCCTTTTGACCGACCAAGATATGTCATCAGGTTCCCTAATACCCCGGCCATACCTCGCACAATTCGATACTCTACCTACATTTGAATAATGACACAAATACACGCTTGTAGACATAAAGTTCTCAGGTGCTAATATACAGGGCTCAGAGTCCAGTGCTGCTGTATGACTATCCATGACGCAGCACTAGGTGCAGTTACTAATTCAAAAACACAATCACATTATACAAATGCACAGTCAAAGAGGGCAAGCCCAAAATAATTATCAAAAGAAAACAAGTAAATACAATATTCTTACACTAAATTGCATATGACAACTCCCATGCATACATCTAAGTTTGACTTAAACCACGGTATGCCATACATCATGATGGCTTCTTGGACTACACCAATCCAAAATTATACTATACACTTGGCATAATACTACATTCCAACTCAGACTTGACTTCAAAAGATGACCTCACAATATTCCATAAAACCAATATTTAAATGATATAACTGCTTTCAAGATAATCCATGATATCATCGGCTTCACTACACTTTATGTCACCGTAATTAATCAATACATTAGAGGGTATTACTTATTATGGTATTTGACGGTTTTCAAAACTCACATACATTCAATTCATGTCAGGGTATATAGTTCATTAATCTAACCAGTTATGAGCTAAGACCATAAGAATTTATTGAAAACTGATAATTTCCATCTCTCCCTAATGTAGATAATAAATACACAGATCAAAGAGCAAATGTCTCTTCATAGTAACCCATAGACAGTAACTCTGAGGGCAACAATGCAGAGAGGGGATAATGCCTGATTGAACTACTGCATTATCATTGGTTGTCAAACAAAATATATACCAATAAAGATACCTGGATTCACAATACAGACTGGGCAACCCATCCAGGCTAAACAAGGGGAATAATAGTAATCTCCTTCATGTAATCTGTGCTAAATATTCCTCGAGCAAACTGGAAATTAGGATTTCAGTTTCATTAATGGTTCTCACCTGAGTCATATATAGATGTCTAGGTCAAAAAAGGTTCCCATGGTCATGGTAAGGAAATTTTAATATAAAATTCCCACTATTGACAGTTTGAACTTAGCTGTAAATAATATGACAATATTGAGCGTTTGAACTGTCAATAAGAGGAGGGTTCTCACTAAGAGAAAGGTTAGTGCAAATTGCTGCTCAAACAGTGCAAACAGTCAATAACATAACAAATTACTCTTATTGTCAGTCTGTACTGGCGGGGCTGCTTCAACGAGTCAGTAAGGTTTAATAGATGATATCTTAGGCATCCCACGGTAGGCAGCAGATAAAAGGTATAGTAACCCCTGTGACCTTTAGTTAATGTGCCAGCAGCCCCTAGGGCAGTGGTCACATGACTATTCCCACCAGCATCATCAAGTGGTCTGTAGTTATATAATTAAACATGAACCTTAATGACTTACCGAAATCCGGTATGGGATATGACTTAACATTGGTATTTCAACCCGGTACATAACCGGACCGATAACAGCAGTATCTATACTGAACCATCTGTATACATTAAGGAATGAATAAAACCTGTTCTGACAAACCTGTATACAAGTAGTCTTTATCAAGACATCATCACATGAATAAATATACCAAATAGCAGCAGTATACCTGACTATTGCAGATATATTGTTCTGTTAATGGCTGTTGAAACTGTGATGATACTCATAACCGAAATCAGAAGAAAAATATTCGTATATATAGATTACTAACCAACTTTTGAATATGTTTAGGCACTGAGAAATTTGCCAATGTATCTTTTAGATATTCTATTACACACACTATACATAAAAAAGCTCTGAACATATTGATAACATACATATACAAATAGAACAGTGATCCCAATTGGTATTTCAAGTAAGTTTGCATATATCCCCTGCGGCTGATATTTGATAGAAGAATATTTTTGGTGTTGCTTAACTTGACATGTTTGTAATTCTGCTACATCGTCGCTACACTATAGGGTTCGCTACACTAAAAGAGCTTGTTTAGGCAAACATTTCGATTTTGTAACATGTTGCAAAACCTGTATTTGGTGCTACCGTAGGGTTTTATTACAGTCGATACCTAATTTTGACAACTTTTCTAAAAGGATAGAATGATATACTGTGTCATAAGCCTTCTTCAGGTCCACAAAGGTAGAGATTGTTTAATGTCCTTCATTCAAGCCCTAATAAATATTATTGGTGAAGTATGCAACTATTGAGATAGTTGAGTGACTAGATCTAAAACCACCCTGCTGAGGATCCAACAAGTCATTCTCCTCCAAATATTTAACGAGTTTATTATTTACAACTTTTTTTAGCATTTTACCTATAATTGGCAAAAGGGTCACTGGTCTCAAGTCAGCTACATCCGACTTGTTACCAATTTTTTTGCAGTGATACAAATTGCCATTGGCCTACTGAGAGGATAATGGAGAAAACGGGCTTCTTTTATGTTATGTTAACATACAGTTGTATTGGAAATGCATTAGAAAGTTCTTACCCCCCCCCCCCCCCCCCCCGCCACCCTTACTTCCACCCCATGTTTCCCTATATTGTGGAAATTGTGTGTATTATATATTAGGGTCTTGGCAAATTTTGAGTGGGGAGGCAAACAAATGCAGGCCCCCCTTCTCTTTGATCAGGGGCCCAGGCCCTCATGCCATCCTTTTCCTACACCAGTGCAATATATCAATAATTGAATATCTCGAATATTGAATCAGTTGAATGCAAACTTGCCATAATGTCCCTTTATGTATGTTTATCCAGGCATGGTCGGAGCTGCAGGTCTGCCATGTGTCCCTGAGTGCAGCTTTATCTATAATAGAACAGAGTAAGGCACATCAAGAGAACCACTGCTGATTTCTTTTGTGTGAATATCAAAGGCAGTAGCAGAAGTGAAACATTGCATGACGGCTCTTCACAGTTGATTGAAGCAGTTATGATTTGACTAGAGATCTGAACAGAACATTTCAAAACATCATATCTATAATTCACCACAGTGCGGGGACAGTTGACGGCAAATGTGCACTAGAAAGACTTACACTTGGTTTTCTTTAAAAGATTTCTAAATGTGTCAAATTGATAAGAATATCCAATTACCTTGTTAATCACAGTCTTGGAATCAAGATGATATTGTGAAGATATATATACAGAACAAGTCCATTCCACAAATTGAGTTACTTTTTACCAAAAATTATTTGAAATGCATACAATATATTGGCATAATTACATAATTGCAATAAGCCCAATGAGTACTAATAGTAAAGATATGCATGATGATAACTTCATAATTTTTCCAGATTTTAGCCTCTTTATGGTTGGATACAAGTTCCTTTTCTCCACTATTGGTGAGGTGGTTCGCGCGCCAAAGCTTGTGTTACCCGGTTAGGGGCGCCCCCTATGTTCTGTCGCTAGGCTTCTTGTGTACGTTGGATACTGTCTTTGTTTATGCCAGAGCACCGCCCGGAGAGGTTTTTAGGCTCGCTGCTTGCTTTGAATTATTGTCATATATATTGTGGAATATTTTGGATCACCACAGCCATGCAGCCTTGTAAGAGCTGCGCATTTGTAAATGACCATCGTAAGGCCGCATGCCCTCAGTGTGCCAAACAAACACGTTCAAAATGTGGTTCGGTCGAGGAGGGAGATGAAGATTTTGAGCTTCACAAGGCGGAGGAGCCAGGTTCACCGGCCATGGACAGAGAGCAGAATATCTCCATGCAAATCAAGTTGGCAGAGGAAAAACAGGCCATTCTGCAACGTAAATTGGAGATGAAGGTGATGGCGGAACAGTTGGTGGCGATCAACACGCAAAATGCGAAACTACAGGAGGAGCTGGCTTCTAACTAAGATGGCGGCGCCGAGACCAAAACAGGTACGTAGAAGCCAGTCGTTCCACCTCCAAGGTTTAAGCCTCAGACCTCGGGGGCCGGATTGTCACTGGAGAGTGAGCAGGGCTTCCAGCGTCAACTGTTCTTGGTGGATGGATCGTTGGCTTTGGCTTCTGGAGGCAGTACCATGGCGAGACAACTCTTCAAGCCGGGTTAGAGTCAGTTGGTTTAGGCCTTTAGGCTCTAGGGCTGGCAAGCTTGGATATAAACAACACAGGACTGCATATGCAAGGTGAGGGTAGTGGCATGTCTGGCTTCCATTGGACGAGTGAATCAGCTCGCATAAAGCGATCCCGCCATTGGATCCGCCCCGACTTCCACTTGCCAATTGATAAGAGTTATGAAGAAATGTCTTATAGAGAACTTGTGTACAGTATGGTCTCTGTGACGGAGTGCATCTTTAAAGCAAACGACGCCCGGTTCGACTTACAGGGGTATTTAGATCACTTTTTAGATCACCCTTAAGGAGATCAGGCCTACATACCTGCCAAAGGCAGTGGCACGATATGAGCATGACGTTACCTCGAAAGTGGCTTCAGGTGAGGTTAAGTTTACTGCGGCGGAGCACACGGCCAATGCTACCCACTTTGGTATCGAGAACACTAAGGCATATGTGGAAGCCATGCGGATGCTGCAAGGACCTACTCAGACAGGGAAGCCAGGTGGCTCAAACAAGCCTTCCACGCCGAGGATTTGGTGTCCCTATGATGTATGTGCGAGCTGGAACTTTACATCCTGTCAGCACTGTAGTTCTATAGTCCCCGACTACGGGGGTCAAAATATGGTAGTATAGTCAGTACTGACTATAGGTATTATTATCAGTGTAGTCTTTTGAGTTTATAAAGTCTCTTTATTGCTTTATTTACTGTTAGCTTTTGGTGTTGTCATTACACAGCTGTAGGATGTTGTTATTGATGTGACACACATACAGGCAATGGTTCTTTATGTACAGGCGGCAGTCAAGACAAAGTTTACAGGCACACAGAATGTATAGGTGCTAAATAACAATACACAATGGTGTTAGCTGAGCAGTGTCAGGTCCATACATACATCTGGTCACACAGCATTCAGGTCTATGGAGCCAGTGCTAGTCACCATTTAATAGTTGGTGAGTAGCAGAACTCACTCTAGTATAGCTACCGTGAGACATCAGGTACATTATCTTCAAAGGTACAGCCTCAGTCATTTGTGTAGTGTAGCATTATCTGAAACACACATGTGATGGGTATAAGAGGAGGTAGCTGCATCCGGTATGGAATGTAATTATATGATGCAATCGTTTTCAGCTCACCCAGCAATCTCAGAAAATGGTTTATACAATATTAGCAATATTTTATTAGTTGATAATAACAATGTGCTAAGTTAAAGAATTATATTACAAGAGAGTCAATACATACAAAATCTATATGTAACTAGGATGTAAGTCGCTGTTGGAACAGGCACAATACAATCAGCTTGCCCTTTGTTTTAAGGGGTCGCAATAGGCAAGACCAGCTACAACATAAGCATGCATAGAGTTGTTCAATTATGCCAAACCTATATATTATACATCATTTTGACCATATATTACACTTTTATCAAATTCCTTTCTTTATTCCACATTTTTAATTTGTGGAATGTGAATGGAACAAAAACATTCTTTTTTAGCTTCTTTTCGTTTAAACAGCAGTTTGGTATGGTATTTTCAGGTCTGATGATCAGAATGGGTTTTTGGTGTAATAATTGGGGGCACCTTTTCTTTCTTTTAGTGATATTCCAAGTATTAAGGTCTACAGAGCTGTTCAAAGCTGCATAGTTACCAAAAAACGGTTATTTTCATGCAAAATTAGGAAAAATCATGTTTTTTGGTATTGATGCAATTTTAAAGGGCACTGTATACCTTAAAAATTAAAATATCAACAAATGAAAGAAAAGTGGCCTCCATAGTGACACAAAAAAAACTATTTGAATCATTAAACCTATAAATTATGTTCCATTTCTGTCCGATAATGCTGTTTTAAGCAAAACCGGCCCCTTCGGCGCGGGGATTGTTGGGTGGGGTGTAGTGCCTGACTATATGCCTATTCCATGATCCCCCCCATGTAGGCCTACTAGTAGCCGCCTGGAACTCCAAACAACAGACGCACCCCCCCTACACACACACACACACACACACACAGAAACCTTTCAGCTGAGGGCGGGAAAAGGATGGGCGTCCCTCTGCCCCAGATTGCCCTTGGTTATATTGTCATGGAGATGCGTCCCTACCAACCAGCGTTGCTATCATCATTTGGCCCTCCCTCGCAATGAGAGCTTTATGGTTCAATCTTTTAAAACGGGAAAACTCTTTTATTTGAATGTATTTTGCTTTTATATCCAAATGGGATAACTACATGGATATATAATGTGGATTTTCGTTGTAATTGATCACTAATCTTTGATAGATACCTTATTTAAGTGACAGTTAATTTTAGAAAACAATGGTGGAAATTTGTGAAATTTGCTGTTTCTTGTTTCTAGGCCCACAATACGAGACTATTTGTGCATCTATTATTTGTTTTGTTTTCTTCAATATACAATAGTCTTCTGAGAATTACTCTAATAGCTTTAACGTATACAGCATATAAAGGAATCAAAATATAAATTGCAATAGATTCAGGAAGAAAAATCGAGTTAACTTTGAAAAAAATGCACAATCCTATCTAGCCTCTTTTGGTTTATCTGTTCCCGGCGAGCAGTCAAGTTCAATGGGGTGGTTTGCTGGTCCCAACTAATGTCGTTTTATATATAGGGGAACAAGCCGAAAAAGAATGTTTTTGTTCCATTTACATTCTATAGCTCTTAAAATGCCATAAAATTGAAGTAATTTAATAAATAGGTAACAATGTGCAACGACCAAAAAAAAACGGAGGCAGACCCAACTGACTAGACTAATTTGAGGTCACTGAATCCACTCAGTTTCAAGATATTCCAACCATGATTATTTGTTTGTCTACTACTGCATCTATGGTCCGACCAACATACAGCAGGGACAGAATTCATGAAAACTTGTCACTTTTGTTTGCCTGGCAGATATAACCTGACTCTGAAGCACATTTAGTGGTAAGAGACCATGAAAAACAGTGGTCTCTTACACTACTCTGCTATGAATCTAAATAAGTGATATTTTACCGATATTAATTGAAAAAGTACCTTAAAACATATAAATTTATCCTAGAGTGATATGGCATTGTTTTAAGCTACTAAGATCAGGATTGTGACCCGTTCTGACGAGAGCTACATTGAGGGAAGCTACTATTACTCTTTTTTAGCCCCCACCGGCACCAGAATCCCAAAAAGAGTAATAAATAGACAGATAACCCTTTATGCAGAATGCAATGATAGATCATCGGTGTCATATATTTTGTATTAAAATTTTACATCTATAATGGGTTCTTAGACAAAAATGGTACTAAGGCCAGTTTCTGGTTATCATGGGAGCCATTCCCACAGTCAAAATATTGGATATTGGCTCTAGTATATTGGAAATGTCATCAATATCGCAAACCTCAAAACAGGCCTTGCAAATTCCTTTCAGAGCCAATTTTCTACTAAAAGGTATCCTTGTTTGAGCAATTATGACCATAAAATCTAATTTTACACGAAATATTAGCCAGGTACATTGCTGGAATATGGTCAGAGGTGGTCTTGATGTGGAATACAATAGGAGGACAAAGCAACCCTTTTTAAGCACTAGCTATATGTTTCAAAGTGTTATTTTAGACCTATTTATTCACCAACAGATCAGTATTGATGATGTAACTAGTTGAGAATATGATTTACATGAAAAGAAGAATTTTCCTACTTTTTTATCAAATAGTGTATAGTAAGCTCTAACCGGTTACACAAAATAGGACCATGTGAAAATCTCAAAACTGCGACTTACCACACAATTTTAAGTGATGTTTTTGAATACCCCAGGTCAGAAAAAGACCCTGTTAATTGGATGTTGACAATTGAGACTATGGTCTGAGTGACAGTGACTGCCATCAAACATGTATTTGTGAAGAGGTAATAATAATTGCAGGTCATAGCATATAGTAAGATAGTCCACACTAGTATTTGTTTGGATGTTGGCTATGTGATAACGCATTTGCACATTTAGGCTTTTTTTCAAGCACCTGTTTTGGACCAATTTGAGACATTAAAGTTGTTTTTTTTTGAGTATGAGATGATCTAAATACACCAATCTCATTTATTTTATCCTGGTGTACAGAAAGAACTTGTTCAGCTCGGAAATATCCAACACCAGCAATGCAAAAATAGAAACACTTCGCTTAGCTTTTATAATAAATGACAGTTTTAAGTAATGAGTTGTAATATATATGTCCTTATACATATACCATCATACCTTCATCCACACACGTTTACTATAACTCTCATAATATATAAATATATCTATCAGATGTATATATACAGAGCAAAGTACAACACAACATCCTGTATCACTTGCTTTGGTCTATAACCAGCTCCATGTATAAGAGGAGAGAAACCTCATAAGTGTCTAATTTTCAATTACGACAATTTAATACTTTAACCCGAGACATATGGGTAGTATAAACAATAAACCACAATATCATTATACAGGAAGGTTCTGGCAACACACATATATATACATAGATGCACAAATAGTTGGTGCTACCTAACCATCTCTTCCTGTTCAGCTTGAATTTCTTGTAATGCTCAACTAATCTAACATGTACAGGCAAGTTATTCCATAATATAACCCCTCTGTACAATACACTCTTTTTACCGGTTTCATTTTCCGTGTCTGCAGAAAACATTTTCGGGCCTATATCATAAATTAATATATGCTGAGAAAAATCATAAAACCCCAAACAGGGAGACCACCCGGTTCCTATACACTACATGCCGAGGTCAATAAGAAAATCCCACAGTAAGGGCCACTCCACAAGGGGTGACCCCTACTTACAGCACCACATAAACAGCTCAGTTTTGGGTGCATGTACACCAAGCACACCGCTCACTATGAAAATGAATTACCACTCCCCAAGCTGGGGGGTGCAGTAAATAAATTGCTAACAATCTAGCTCAAACCTAAACTCACTAGTTTTCACCTGATGAGGTTCTTTACAACCGAAACTGCATGTTTAAAGATCATATAGTGACTCACTGATACACACACTACTATAAAACACACTGTGCCCAGGCATATCAATATACTTTGGCCCACCCTAGTCTTTGCAGTAGGTTAGGAGTTGGTGCAAAAAATGGACCAGCCTTTTACATAACACCAGGAGGGCAAAACCCAGTGCAAATATGGAGTGTAGTGACCCTTATCTGACACCACAACTCAACTCAGGGGTCAAGTACTATTATAGTAGAGGTCTCCCTATTGGTCAAGCTCCAGCACTGACCAAGGGCAGGGGTGGTCCATAGGACCAATCAGAACTCAACCAATGAGAGCCAACCTCTGTCAATGGGGACAACCATCAGAGCAGTGAATCACCAGTTGTGCCTAGCAACCAACCCCAAAGCATTCTGGTCCAGAATGCGGCCCTATGGGTAATATAGGGGGTTATAAGCAGTGGATTTTCCCACCTCAGTCATCTTCCAACACGCAGTAGTGAAGTGAGTATCTAACGCAACGTCAACACACCAGTATTCTTGTTAAGATTATACTCTATCGATTGACATTGTATTAATTCTCATGTTCTATTTTTTTAAATGTCCGACCAACAACCCAACAACCAGGGCTGGGGCCTAGGAGATGACTCCACAGACATGGACGCAGAGGGTGCTGGCAGTGGTTCCGACGGGGAGGAGGCACCTCCCCAACAACACTCCACACCCAATGGTCCTGGGGATGAGTCAGCTGGTGGGAACCCATTCTCAATCCTGACCCCAGTCCCCTCCATGCCTGTCACCGCCGGTAACACTGGGCTATTGTTATTGTCCTATAGGAATATAGTGTTTTCATATATTTAAATGGGGTTCAACATCCGCCTTACACGCTACTACTCTGTGGGGTAAACTAGTCAGAGGTAGGCTTCCGCCCAAAGATAACGCCAGGGTAGTGAGATCCAGTTTATTATGGTATTGTTGATGTTATACCACACATAGAGCAATTTCACAGGTTATATCCCAATCACAGCCTTCTCCATATATATATAGAGATATGTATTTCATTAGTGTCAGTTTGCTCCAGGGCTTGCACCGATAATCATATGAGACGGCCTTAAAATAGGCAGGATTCTTCTATATGAATCCGGAAGTACTAGTCGTCATCCGTTTGACCAATAAATACATTCAATCCGATCTCGTGTACATTGCTGTTTATTGTCACAATACCTTTTAATTTGTTCTATTGTCGATCTATACGCTTCTCCATTATATCGGTTGATATTATATTCCGACCTCAAGAGAACTCCAGGTGCAATCTATTCATCAATCTTTGGCTATTACCACAGCTCCAGGATATATACATACGATCAAATCCCAATTCATCAGATTGGCAAGTCTAGATAGTTGTTGTTCTAGTTCCATACTAACAAATCCAGTATATTGTATTACCATCTCCATTACTATCTCCAGTTGGACACAATCAGTAAATGACCGTGATATCTCCACACTATTCCATTAGTTCTCAATATTCCATAATGTAAGATATATATCACTATGTACCACACACATACTCCTCAGGAGTTACACAATGCCATCTGGTCTTCTCGATCGTACTCCCCAAACGCTCACTGGTAACTGACTGCTCTTCTCCCTTCCCCAACTTATATTCTCTTTATTTCTTGTTACAGCCCCTATGGATCAATGGCTAGGCTGCCTCCCCCCGTGGCCACAGTCTGCTCCCCCAACTTCCATCGATCTTCAATTAGACGGCCCTACTTCAGCTTTCATCAATCATCAATTAGGCAGCCCTGGTCCATGACCATCCGTTCGGTGATTAGGCGGACCCGGTCCATGACCATACCGTGTACAGGGCCTGGTTGCCGGCCTCCGCTGCCTGTCTACCCCCCACGTCGCTTCTCCCCTGCCTAGATGTTATGCCCGTCTATGGTTACACCCGACGCTGAGGTTCATCCCTATGTACTATTACCTCCTGCCGCTGGGCCGATTCCCTGTTTCCCCGTTCGCCTCTACCGTTCAAGCCTATCTCCTGACCTGGATTTATCCCGCCGTTATCTTCCCCACCAGCTGCTTCAGCCCGGATCTTATTCTATATGTTGCTTCCCTGTTTGGGTTCTAAGCCCTGACCACACGTCGAATATATTCAATCCAATGAACTCTGACTCTTATTATAGCCAAGTCTCTTATTATTGGACAATATGACTTCATTCATATATATATTATATTCATTACTTACTGTGTGGCCCGCGTACCATATCTATTCGATTCCCACGTGATTTCATGTATCTGAACGGTATCTTTCCCCTTTATTATATTGGTCTTTTCGGACTGTGCTATTGTATATACAGTTTCCCCTTATCTACTCAGTATATATATACTATACCCATACATACGCATACATATATATATATAGTCCCCCTTTTCCCTCACATGTCGTATCATGTGTAATCTTTAAGTCAATAAATATGCCTTTTAAGCGTTTTTGCTCTTCTTTGGTTTTCCACTATAACCCAACACCACTCACCACCCGGTACCTGGTGCCCCAGGCACCAGCACAGGGGGCTCCACTCCCAGCGGACGTAACACCCTCAACTCCGCAGCAGGGGGAGGGGGGCAGCCACCAGCAGGGGGAGGCTCCGCAGCCCAAGAGGAGGACTAGTCGACCAACCCATTCGGAGTGGACAACACCAACCACCCAACATCTGCTCTAAGACAGTTCCCATATATGGACATTAACTGACACTCAGCTGTGAGAGTGTGTCCCAGTGCATTCAGGAAGTGAGGTCATAGACAAAATCCCTCCCTCTGATTGGTCAGAGCTGCAAGGTAACCAAGGTACCCACGAGCATAGAGAGCATTCATTAATAGTTTGGAGGCCCCTCACCCCTTGGTGCTTATAGAAAACTGGCACTGATTTTAAACCAGGTGCATTATGCCCATATCTTCTATCAAATATCATATGATTTAAATTCCAATTCTAATATCATGTCCCAGAGGTGCAGTAATATCTCCTAAGTAATTTATAGCACCTCTATGAATATGCTTGTATAGCGGTAGACAAACTAAAATCTGATGCTAACAGGGTTAAGTCATAGTGGATAGGCAGAAATATTCTATCCACCTACCACTCAATCCTTTCTTATCAAAATATTGATGGGTAGAAACATGCTAGACTATAGTGCACCAGCTATGGATATCTGGGCATTATAATAGATTATAGATAATATCACTTTAAAGTCCACTATCAGTAAGAATGTATACAATATTATGCATCCAATAGAAGGTACATGCTAGGCTGTATGAGGAAAAGAATGTCTCTGAAAACTGCTGCTCTAGTGTATAAACAAACAATCATGCCTGTTCTTGAATATTGTGGATATTAATTAAATTGTAAATTATTAGAAAAAGTGGTTAACACTAAATTAGTCTCTTGTTTGGAAGAAAATGGTATTCTGGACCCAAAACAAGGTGGATTCAGGGCAGGCCACTCGACTTCAAGCACAGTCAGCTACTTTGTAGATGACATCTATAAGGGGATGAATACAAGGCAATATACATTTATTGGTTTGCTGAAGGCCTTCGACACAGTAAATCACTCCATTTCATTAGAAAAATTGCGGAAAATTGGTGTCGGAGATCTTCTTCATGAATGGCTAACTTGCTACTTATCTGATAGAAAACAGTGTACATCCGCAAATGACTTAAACTCTAGTGAGGGCCTAGTCACCTGTGGAGAACCACAAGGCTTCATTTTGGGGCCTACCCTGTTTTTAGTATATTTTAATGACCTAGGTAAATTAATCGAGAATTGTTCATTGTTTTTGTATGCCGACGACACAGTAGTGTCTAACACTGGTCATGATATTGAGAGGTTAACTGCAGGAATGGCGGAGGATTTGGTGACATTAGAAACCTGCTTTAAAAAGAATAAACTAACTTTGAATGCTTAGAAGACTAATTATATGGTTTTTGGCTTAAGAACAAAATTAAAGAAAATCCATCACCACTCCCTTCACTTTGGCAGGGTATGTGGGGCCTTTATCCCACAAAATGTCCTTTATCCCACAAAAGCCTATAGTTTTGTTAGATAAAGGCTGACCAGGCTTTGTGAGATAAAGGCTGGTTGATACTAAAATTCTGTAGGTTTTGTGATATAGAGGCCAGGGGATATTTTAGGGCAATTTGACATGATAGAGTATTATATTAAGGTTTTCTGATATAAAGGCAAGTTGAAATATGAGGAGAACAGTTTTTTTTAAGGAATATTCAGTATATGAGACCAATATATATGGGTTTTGGGTTATAAGGGCGAGTTAGTATGTGAGAATAGTTGATAGTTAAGGGAAATCAGACCACTATTTATAGGTTTGCGATATAAAGGCTAGTTGATATGAATATTGCATAGGTTTTGTGAGATAAAGGCTGGTTGATACTACAATTATGTAGGGTTTGAGATATCGAGGCCACGGGAGATTTTTAGGGCAATTTGACATGTTAGAGTAGTATATATAGCTTTTGTGATATAAAGGCAAGTTGATATGTGAGGAGAATAGTTGTTATTTGTGCGGAATTCAGTATATGAGGCTAATATATATTGGTTTTGTGATATAAAGGCAAGTTGGTATGTGAGGAGAGTAGTTGTTATTTGAGGGAAATTCGGCATATATAGGTTTTGTGATATAAAGGCCAGTTGATATGAACATTACATAGGTTTTGTGAGATAAGGGCCGGTTGATATCATCATTACATAGGTTTTGTGATATAGAGGCCAGGGCAGATTTTAGGGCGATTTGACATGTCAGAGTAGTATATATATGGGTTTTGTGATATAAAAGTAAGTTGGTATGAGAAGAGAATAGTTGTTATTTGAGGGAAATTGATTATTATATAGCTTTTGTGAGATAAAGGCTGGTTATATAGGTTTTGTTATACAGAGGCCAGAGCAGTTATTAGGGCAATTTGACATGTGAGAGTAGTATGTATAGCTTTTGTGCTATAAAGGCAAGTTGATATATGAGGTGAATAGTTGATATTCCAGGGAAATTCAGTATTTGAGACCAATATATTTGGGTTTTGTGATATAAAGGCCAGTTGATATGAACATTACATAGGTTTTGTGAGATAAAGGCCGGTTGATATCATCATTACACAGGTTTTGTGATATAGAGGCCAGTTGAGATGATTATTACATAGGTTTTGTGATATAAAGGCTTTTGTGGGATAAAGGCATTTTTTATGTGGGATAAAGGCTTTTGTGCTTTAACGCCAATTTTGTGGGATAAAGGCCCTTGGTCAGCCTTTATGTAACAAAACTATAGTCTTTTCTGGGATAAAGGACATTTTGTGGGATAAAGGCCCCACAGGGTACCCATTGAAAGGGTACATAGTGTCAAATATCTAAGTATCATACTCGATCCTGTATTGAATTTCAATAAGCATGCGGAAGGTATATTGTATAAGAAAGATTGTATTCAAGATATATCAACTGGCCTTCCCAAAGGAGTCTATGACGGTCAAGATTAGATTAAAAATGTACGAAACGATGATATTGCCACTAACTGATTATTGTGACATTTTGTATGATGTCGCAGGTAAATATATACTTGATAAGATTCAGGTTGCTGAGAACAAAGCATTAAGGATGTGTTTGGGAGTAGATCATAGGTATCCAATGATACTGACCCATCAGGATGCAGGTATCTCTTCTTTAACCCCATGCAGACAAATGCATATTGTAAATTTCATGTTAAAACAGAAGAAGAATCCCAACATTGTTAACAATAGACCAATATTTACTAGAGCACATGATGCACTGTTGTTTAGTACAATTTAACCAAAAAATGAAACCATGAAAAAGAGTGTATTATTCAGAGGGGCTATATTATGGAATAACTTGCCTGTACATGTTAGATTAATTAAGGATTACGAGGAAATCAAGCTGAACAGGAAGAGATGGTTAGGTAGCACCAACTATTTGTGAATATATGTATATATATGTCTGTTGCCAGAACCTTCCTGTATAATGATATTGTGGTTTATTGTTTATACTACCCATATGTCTCAGGTTAAAGTGTTAAATTGTCGTAATTGAAAACTAGACACTTATGAGGTTTCTCTCCTGTGTGGATCGATTGATAACTATGGGTACAGGAGTGGCCCTCTCCTGACACCCAGTCTATATCACGTAGGACCAGTAGCATTTCAAAAAGCATGAGGTTATGTTTAATATGGTTTATTGTACTGTAACAAACTCTTATACATGGAGCTGGTTATAGACCAAAGCAAGTGATACAGGATGTTGTGTTGTACTTTGCTCTGTATATATACATCTGATAGATATATTCACTATTTGAATAAAAAGTAGGAAAATTCTTCTTTCCATGTAAATCATATTCTCAACTAGTTACATCATCAATATATTACTGATCTGTTAGAGAAATAAGTACCTTTGGTGAATAAATAGGTTTAGAATAACACTTTGAAACAAATAGCTAGTGCTTAAAAAGGGTCGCTTTGGCTTCCTATTGTATTCCACATCAAGACCACCTCTGACCATATTCCAGCAATGTATCTGGCTAATATTTTGTGTAAAATTAGATTTTATGGTCAAAATTGCTCAAACAAGGATACCTTTTAGTAGAAAATTGGCTCTGAAAGGAATTTGCAAGGCCTGTTTTGAGGTTTGCGATATTGATGACAACTGTAATATACTAAAGCCAATATCCAATATTTTGACTATTGGAATGGCTGCCATGATAACCAGAAACTGGCCTTAGTACCATTTTTGTCTAAGAACCCATTATAGATGTAAAATTTTAATACTAAATATGTGACACCAATGATCTATCATTGTATTCTGCATGCAGGGTTATCCGAGCAATTATCTGTCTATTTATTACTCTTTTTGGGATTCTGGTGCAGGTGAGGGCTAAAAAAGAGTAATAGTAGCTTCCCTCAATGTAGCTCTTGTCAGAACGGGTCACAATCTTGATCTTAGTAGCTTAAAACAATGCCATATCACTCTAGGATAAATGTAGATATGTTTTAAGGTATTTTTTCAATTAATATCGGTAAAATATCACTAATTTAGATTCATAGCAGTGTAGAATCCTGTTTTTCATGGTCTCTTACCACTAAATCTGCTTCAGAGTCAGGTTATCTCTGCCAGGCAAACAAAAGTGACAAGTTTTCATGAATTCTGTCCCTGCTGTATATTGGTCGTAGTAGTAGACAAACAAATAATCATGGTTGGAATATCTTGAAACTGAGTGAATTCAGTGACCTCAAATTAGTCTAGTCAGTTGGGTCTGCCTCCGTTTTTTTTTGGTCTTGCACAGTGTAACCTATTTATTAAATTACTTCCATTTTATGGCATATTAAGAGCTATAGAATGTAAATGGAACAAAAACATTCTTTTCGGCTTGTTCCCCATATATAAAACGGCATTAGTTGGGACCAGCAAACCACCCCATTGAATAAGACTTGACTGCTCGCCGGGAACAGATAAACCAAAAGAGGCTAGATAGGATTGTGCATTTTTTTCAAAGTTGACTCGATTTTTCTTCCTAAATCTAATGCAATTTATATTTTGATTCCTTTATATGCCGTATACGTTATAGCTATTAGAGTAATTCTCAGAAGACTATTGTATATTGAAGAAAACAATACAAATAATAGATGCACAAATAGTCTTGTATTGTGGGCCTAGAAACAAGAAACAGCAAATTTCACAAATTTCCTCCATTGTTTTCTGAAATTAAATGTCACCTAAATAAAGTATCTATCAAAGAATAGTGATCAATTACAACGAAAATCCACATTATATATCCATGTAGTTATCCCATTTGGATATAAAAGCAAAATACATTAAAATAAAAGAGTTTTCCCGTTTTTAAAAGATTAAACCGTAAAGCTCTCATTGCGAGGGAGGGCCAAACGATGATAGCGACGCTGGTTGGTAGGGACGCATCTCCATGACAATATAACCAAGGGCAATCTGGGGCAGAGGGACGCCCATCCTTTTCCCGCCCTCAGCTGAAAAGTTTCTGTGTGTGTGTGTATGTTTGTGTGTGTGTGTGTGTGTGTGTGTGTTGGGGGGGGGTGCGTCTGTTGTTTGGAGTTCCAGGCGGCAGTAGGCCTACTTGGGCGGGGGATCATGGAATAGGCATATAGTCAGGCACTTCACCCCGCCCCACAATCCCGGCCCCCGAAGGGGCTGGTTTTGCTTAAAACAGCATTATCGGACAGAAATGGAACATAATTTACAGGTTTAATGATTCAAATAGTTTTTTTTGTGTCACTATGGAGGCCACTTTTCTTTCATTTGTTGATATTTTAATCTTTAAGGTATACAGTGCCCTTTAAAATTGCATAAATACCAAAAAAATAAATGATTTTTCCTAATTTTACATGAAAATCACTGTTTTTTGGTAACTATGCAACTTTGAACAGCTCTGTAGACCCTGATAATTGGAATACCACTAAAAGAAAGGAAAGTTGCCCCTGATTATGACACCAAAAACCCATTTTGATCATCAGACCTGAAAATACCATACCAAACTGCTGTTTAAATAAAAAAGAAGCCAAAAAAGAATGTTTTTGTTCCATTCACATTCCACAACTTTAAAAATGTGGAACAAAGGAAGGAATTTGATAAAGGTGTTATATATGGTCAAAATGATGTATAATATATAGGTTTGGCATAATTGAACAACTTTCATGTAAACAGTTTATTTACTTGTGTTTACACATATTACGTGATATTGGTCTGAAAAAGTAAAATGACCTAAACATGTGTTTTACAGACTCAGTATACAACGGAACGTCCCTATTTACGCAAACGTAAAATCGAGTAACTATCTAGTTTACCTGCCGATAAAGCCAAGTAAATGTCAATGTAAACCTCATGATTCCATGACATAAACCTCATGTTTACAGAACATAAACCTCATGTTTGTGTGATGTAAACCTAATGTTTACGTGATGTAAACCTAATGTTTATGTGATGTAAACCTCATTTTTATGTGATGTAAAGCTCATATTTACGGGATGTAAACCTGATATTTACTTGACATAAATCCCAGAATGACTCTCTTAAGTCTCATTAAATGCCAGGGCTATTTTTCCTGGGATGGTGAGGCATATTTTATTTTCAGGGATTAGGATTCCATCATTTAGATAGTTTATCCAAATTGATTCATTGTTATCAGGCAGCTCTTCAGTAGGCAGGGGGTAGGTGCAGGCAGGAGGCAGGCAGGAGGTGTGTTCCCATGGTCAGACAGCAGTGGACTGAGGAGCTCACACTGCATCCCCATTATATAGGGGGTGCAGTGCTGGTCACCCCACTAGAACGAGACTAGCTCCTGATTGGCTGAGGGATCATTATTGCATTGACCACCATGGAGTGCACATGGGGAGGCATCAGGTTTACCAGTAAACAAAAAACGTTATACAACATTTTGTAAAGTTATTTAACGTTATATAACGTATCTGTAAGGCTCCTCACTATGGCATAACGTTATATACAGTTTTAGAACGTTATTTTGACGTAAAATAACGTTTTTTTGTCAGCTGGGTTACATCATGTAAACATGAGGTGTATGTGATGTAAACATGAGGTTTACATCACATAATGAGGCTGGAGCTGGTAGGGCAGGGGAGGAAGCACTGGTGTGGCTTGTAACCGGCCCTGGGGCTTGTAGGGCGGGTAGAAAACACTGGGATGGCAAACAGGTGAACTTGTAGAAAAATAACATTTTAAAAAGTCTCAGATTAAAACAAATGATACATGTCTAGATGTAAAATTAGCCACAGATGACATTACTGATATCTATTTGATGAATTATGAATTATTATAAGTTATTGGGATTTACTGGGGTTTACACAGGTCAGTAAATATGACAATGGGGGTTACTGGGGTTTACACAGGTCAGTAAATATGGTATTGGGGTTACTAGCGTTTACACAGGTTAGTAAATATGGCATTGGGGTTAACTAGGGTTTACACAGGTCAGTAAATATGGCATTGGGGTTTTCTAGGATTTACAGATGGTCAGTAAATGTAGCATTGGGATTTACTTAGATTTATGGAATTTAGTATTAGTAATTTGTGGAATGGACTTGTTCTGTATATCTCTCTTCACAATATCATCTTGATTCCAAGCCTGTAATTAACAAAGTAATTGGATATTTTTATCAATTTGACACATTTAGAAATCTTTTAAAGAAAACCAAATGTAAGTCTTTCTGGTGCACATTTGCCGTCAACTGTCCCCGCACTGTGGTGAATTATAGATATGATGTATTGAAATGTTCTGTTCAGATCTCTAG
Source organism: Harmothoe impar (assembly GCA_947462335.1). Taxonomy (NCBI): domain Eukaryota; kingdom Metazoa; phylum Annelida; class Polychaeta; order Phyllodocida; family Polynoidae; genus Harmothoe; species Harmothoe impar. The sequence goes on along the minus strand of OX381711.1, from coordinate 182,357 downwards.
TCAAATCATAACTGCTTCAATCAACTGTGAAGAGCCGTCATGCAACGTTGCACTTCTGCTACTGCCTTTGATATTCACACAAAAGAAATCAGCAGTGGCTCTCTTGATGTGCCTAACTCTGCTCCATTATAGATAAAGCTGCACTCAGGGACACATGGCAGACCTGCAGCTCCGACCATGCCTGGATAAACATACATAAAGGGACATTATGGCAAGTTTGCATTCAACTGATTCAATATTCGAGATATTCAATTATTGATATATTGCACTGGTGTAGGAAAAGGATGGCATGAGGGCCTGGGCCCCTGATCAAAGAGAAGGGGGGCCTGCATTTGTTTGCCTCCCCACTCAAAATTTGCCAAGACCCTAATATATAATACACACAATTTCCACAATATAGGGAAACATGGGGTGGAAGTAAGGGTGGCGGGGGGGGGGTAAGAACTTTCTAATGCATTTCGAATACAACTGTATGTTAACATAACATAAAATAAGCCAGTTTTCTCCATTATCCTCTGAGTAGGCCAATGGCAATTTGTATCACTGCAAAAAAATGGTAACAAGTCGGATGTGGCTGACTTGAGACCAGTGACCCTTTCGCCAATTACAGGTAAAATGCTAGAAAATGTTGTAAATTAAAGACTCATTAAATATTTGGAGGAGAATGACTTGTTGGATCCTCAGCAGGGTGGTTTTAGATCTGGTCACTCAACTATCTCAATAGTTGCATATTTCACCAATAATATTTATCGGGGCTTGAATGAAGGACATTGAACAATCTCTACCTTTGTGGACCTGAAGAAGGCTTTTGACACAGTAAATCATTCTATCCCTTAAGAAAAGTTGTCAAAATTAGGTATCGACTGTAATATAACCTTACGGTAGCACCAAATACAGGTTTTGCAACATGTTACAAATTCGAAATTTTTGCCTTAACGAGCTCTATAGTGTAGCACCGATGTAGCAGAATTACTAATATGTCGAGTTCAGAAACACCAAAAAATATTCTTCTATCAAATAACGGTTAAGAAACAGGCCGCAGGGGATATATGCAAACTTACTGTTCTATTTGTATATATACGTTATCAATATGTTCAGAGCTTTTTTATGTATAATTTGTGTAATAGAATATCTAAAAAATACATTGGCAAATTTCTCAGGGCCTAAACATATTCAAAAGTTGGTTAGTAATGTCTACAAATATTTCTCTTCTGATTTGGGTTATGAGTATCATCACAGTTTCAACAGCCAGTAACAGAACAATATATCTGTAATGGTCAGGTATACTGCTGCTATTTGGTATATTTATTCATGTGACGACGTATTGATAAAGACTACTTGTATACAGGTTTGTCAGAACAGGTTTCATTCATTCCTTAATGTATACAGACGGTTCATTATAAATACCGCTGTTACAGGTTTGGTTATCTACCGGGTTGTAATACCAACGTTAAGTCATATCCCATACCGGATTTCGGTAAGTCATTAAGGTTCATGTTTTATTATATAACTACAGACCACTTGATGATGCTGGTGGGAATAGTCATGTGACCACTGCCCTAGGGGCTGCTGGCACATTTGCTAAGCAGCCCCGCCAGTACAGACTGAGAGTAATTTGTCATGATATTGACTGTTTGCACTGTTTGAGCAATTTGCACTAACCTTTCTCTTATTTAGAACATTCCTCTTATTGACAGTTCAAACTCTCAATAGTGTCATATTATTTACAGGTAAGTTCAAACTGTCAATAGTGGGAATTTTATATTTAAAGTTCCTTACCATGACTATGAAAACCTTCTAGATATGACTCAGGTGAAAACCGTTAATGAAACTGAAATGTTGCAATATTTCCAGTTTGCCCGAGGAATATTTAGCACAGATTACATGAAGGAGATTACTATTATTCCCCTTGTTTAGCCTGGATGGGTTGCCCAGTCTGTATTGTGAATCCAGGTATCTTTATTGGTATATATTTTGTTTGACAACCAATGATAATGCAGTAGTTCAATCAGGCATTATCCCCTCTCTGCATTGTTGCCCTCAGAGTTACTGTCTATGGGTTACTATGAAGAGACATTTGCTCTTTGATCTGTGTATTTATTATCTACATTAGGGAGAGATGGAAATTATCAGTTTTCAATAATTTGTTTTGGTCTGAAAACCGTTGAATACCGTAATGAGTAGGCCTAATACCCTCTAATGTTTTAAATAATTACCGTCACATAAAGTGAAGTGAAGCCGATGATATCATGGATTATCTTGAAAGAAGTGATATCATTTAAAGATTGGTTTAATGGAATATTGTGAGGTCATCTTTTGAAGTCATGTCTGAGTTGGAATGCAGTATTATGCCAAGTGTATAGTATAATTTTGGATTGGTGTAGTCCAAGATACCATCATGATCTATGGCATACCATGGTTTAAGTCGAACTGAGATGTATGCTTGGGAGTTGTCATATGCAATTTAGTGTAAGAGTATTGTATTTACCCGTTTTCTTTTCATAATTAATTTGTGACACTTGTGTGTGCGGGTGGGCGTTTGATTTAATTTATGCGGGAATCTTGTGATATTTATGCTTGCCCTCTTTGACTGTGCATTTGTATAATGTGATTGTGTTTTTGAATTAGTAACTGCACCTAGTGCTGCGACATGGATAGTCATACAGCAGCACTAGACTCCGAGCCCTGTATATTAGCACCTGAGAACTTTATGTCTACAAGCGTGTATTTGTGTCATTATTCAAATGTAGGTAGAGTATCGAATTGTGCGAGGTATGGCCGGGGTATTAGGGCACCTGATGACATATCTTGGTCAGTCAAAAGGCTTCAGAATGATCAACATGAATGTTCAAAGTCTACATAGTAAGATTGAGAAAATAAGTAAGATGAACCTACAAGTAGACCACATAAGTGTTAGTGAGTCTTGGCTAGACTCTAGTGATCCAGACTGGTGTGTTGATTTAGCTGGATATACTTTATATAGACAAGATAGATTAATTAAAAAAAGGAAGAGTAGTGGTGTAGCATGTTACAAAACCTGATCTATATGCACCATACTTTCTTTTTTACTCTCACCTATTTTAGGGTTCCCTCTTCTAATAGAACTCGTTTTCACTAATATAATGATTTCGTAACATGTTGCTAAAGCTCTTTTAATCGTTACACCATTATATCGTTATATTAAGGCCATTAATACATCGTTTCGCCTGTGGCAAAATAACTGTTTAGGACCATGTCAAGGGGTGGACACAAACAAGTGTTTCTCAGACCGTTATATTCACGTTTTGATAGATCGGAGATAATATAACAAGAGGTAACGAAAAGTAGCCTGTTGCAAAAGCCGAAAAATTTATATTTTAAATTTTGTTATTTTAATAGAAATATTAGTATAACGACTTATGAAACAGAATTTGAAATTTTTTGGCTGTTGGTTACCTTCAAAGTAGTTATATTAGGACATTTCTAGATATATTACCATTCAATATATTAAGCTATATTAGTGCTACCGATATACTAAGAAAGATTAGAGACAGAGTATAGTGTGGAATCCCGGTTAGACAGAGGGGGTTCCCCAGTGCAGGAATAGCTGCAGGCGCAGAAAGGTGCTGCCAGCTAGGTCTATAGCAGCAGAAATTCTCCCTGATGTTAACGTTGGTGGCACCATCTCTCCTCCATAGTACTAACTTACAGTCAGTCAGTAAGGCCCCACCAGCAATGATAGATACCACATATAGCAACAATAATAATAATATAACGTGAAAAACTAACAGGGCGATCAGGATCTTAATAGAACGATAAAGATTGTGTTTCTCGCCCCACCAGCAATGATAAATACCACATACAACAACAATAATAATTAATATAACTAGAAACATTAATAGAGCGAGCCATGTTCCTTCTGTGTGATCCCATTGCAGAATGAAGGGTTTAAAATGCACATAGCTTAGTATGTAAGCCCCCACAAGCAATGAAAATAATAGCATAGCACAACAATAATAATTAATATTACTCTAAACCTTAATACAGCAATCATTATTTTGATATATCGCTCAAATGACTATGTCCAAATTCTGTCATATCCGCTATATAAATACTTAAGTATTAATCATTTTTGTCCAAATTAGTTTTTGGAATATCTTTTATACATCTACAACAGGTCTGTGAAATAATGGAGTGGCTAGCCCCAGTATCTATCAGAAATTCCCCGACTCTACCCTTCACAGAAGCGGCCAAATACCACCTTTTTCCTCCATTCAATGAAGGGTTACTAGTGAACTTCTGTAAGTCACTCTCAGTACCTATATCTAATCCACGCCCTCTTATGTATTCCAGGCAAGGGTGATCTAGGGGGAGCCTGGTTCCAGAAACCATTGCACTATACTCCTCCGCATCAGCACCGGGTTTCCCCGACTCATTTCCCGAATGTATGACTGGAATGCTGATGGCTCCGGGCCCAGGGTTCCCAAGCTGCGCCTGCTTGTCCCCCATATGTCCGGACGTCACTACTGAGTGTGAGCTTACTCCCGTCCCGTCAGGAGTATCATGGCATATTTCTTTCGGGATCTCTGAGTTGCCTCCCTCAGGGATCCCCTTTAATTTTCCGAGTTCTTACCGGAGAATCGCATCACAGGCTTCTCAGCTGTGCATAATGCCCCTTCTCCTGACATCTGTAACAGGTTACAGTACTCAGCTCGGGTTTTATCTTCCGTTCCTGTTTTTTATCAAACAGAGCCATCATACGTTGCATCATGGCCTCTACCAATCCGAGGGACTGGTCTGGTTCTGATTTCTTCGGAACATTGGGTTCTTGTGGAACCGAGGAAGGTTTGGAAGGGGTTTTTGAATTATCCCCTGGGAGTTTCTCTGGCATTTTGCTAGAGGATGTTTTATCAAAAGGTTTCCGCCTTTTGTTATCACCGGACCTTTTGTCCCGGCGCTTCCCACTGAAGGCTACAGCCCCAATGGTCTCTTCTCCTTTGGAATCTTCATCCGAGGATCCCCAGCTGCTGCTATAGTCAACGACCGCTGACATTCGGGATTGGTTGGGTACCAATCCGGCTAGAAGAATCTTCTTCTTCTCATAACTGTCTATGGCTAAGAATAGATCAGCTAGTGAGGAATCGCTTTTCCAAGCTTTTCTGGTCAGTTCTTGATGATCAGGGTCACTCAGTCCACTAATGAACCAAACAAAGAGAAATTTCACCAAGAAAGTGTACCCAGAAATTTCACCAAGAAAGTGTACCCATAACAAAAAGAGTCTCGATGTAGTGATCTGCGTCTCTAGCCCATTCCGGTCTTGCTTGATGCAGGATCCGTTGAAGCTCCAAACCATATATCTTCGGGGACTCCTTTGTTTTCTGGGTTCGTCCCTTGAAGACCAACCAGTGATCCACTGTCACCAGGTTCCCGAAGATGTATACAGCAGTACTTTTGAGCTGATCATATGTACCCGAAGGGCCATATGTACTTCTCCCTTGGGAGACGGCGGATTTACCTGGCCCATCATTCAGCCAGATAATGAAGGCTCCTAATGAGTCTTCTTTGGACCACCCATTGTATTTGCAGTCATCCACAAATACTTGGTATTCATCCTTCCAGGGTCCTTTCCCTTTGTAGGGTTTGGTGACCTCTGGTGGCCCCCTCTATCAGCTGGTCTGATAGATTCTGACTCCAATCCATTACTTCAGTGGCATCCTGTCCCCGACTATAGCTATCCAAGCCGAGGCTCTTGATACTAGGATCAGTATCATAAACCTGTCTCAAACCGGGGGCCATTGAGGTTCTTCGGGTCAATGGCCGAACTGGGGAGACTGGATCATACCCGGCAGACCAGGTAGGTCGAGGACGAGAGGTTGTGCCCGGGTAGGTGGGGTCATGTCCTGTTGTTGTTTGGTCGTGGTGCTGGGGCCTGGGCCGGCCTCCTTGGCTATTTTTAGGCCTATCAGGACTATCAGTACGGGGGTAATGTGGGTTCTGGTCCCCAGACCATCCAGCAGAAGGTTCTTCTCCGGCCTTCTTGCCGCTGGTAGCGTGCCCCTGGGTTTGATTCCCCGGAGTTTTCCCTGCTCCCGTCTTCGCCTTCTGGTTATGATGAAAAATCAGGTCGCCCCAATTATCATAACCATACCACCCACCCTGCTGATCCGCATGTGTGGTGGTGTCTCTGTTCGTACCCGAAGGGGGTGGAACAGCTCCATACTGAGATGGACTATCCCCAGCGAAGGGGTTCAAAGTGTCATAACTAGTGACCCCCGACGTATTCCCTGCGGAGTATGCCGTAGGATAGTTACCGACGGACCTGACAGGGCAGGGGGAGCAGATGCATAGTATACATCCTTCTCGACCCGTCCCCCGGAAGGGTAGCGGGTGTTGGTTTTTAGAACTCCCGGGAGTGGAGGGTTCTCCACTCCTTCCCCAGGGGTGAGGGTCACCTCTGGGTCTTGTACCTTCTGGTTGCCTAGGTAGGTTTCCAACTCTACCCGTCTAGCTTCCAGTATGGATACTGCCTGAATGCTCTCTAGCATCTTCTGACATAGCTCTTCGTTCTCTTCTATAATGGCAGTTCTTACTGCCTCATTGTCCTCGACCTGTTGGTTACGAGCTTCCTTGGCGGCGTGCCATTCCCTAGAGTATCTTTCTAGGTCCGCCTGATACTACTGTTGACAGGCATAGGACTTCCGGTTAGCTTGACCTAACTCGGATAACCTTTTCTTCTCATCTCTCAGGGTTTCCTGATTCTTCTCCATCTGATCTTGAATCAGCTGGTTGTCACGGGTCAATTGATCCGTTCTCCACTCCATGTCCCGATGGACCTGCCTATTCTCTAGGATGTAGCGATCCCTTTCAGAGATCAACGAAATTAATTCGTCATGCAGAGCGTCGTACTGCTTGTTCATCTCTTCTTTGTTCCGGTAAGCGTTGTCCCGGTCCAAAGTGTCGTCCTGATTAAGATCAGGTCGGGTCCCAACGACGGGACCTCCTTCGGGTACGACCCCTCTGGGATACCGCCCACACTAACACCAGGCGGGAACAACCCGAACTAACCCTCCTCGGTCACCTAGATTGAAATGATTACTGTAGTAAACCCCTACACTGGTGGTAGTATACATATCATCCTGACAGACCTTTTGAAAGGCTCAACTTGTTGATGTAAATGTTCTGTCAATAAACCTTTACAAACTCAACTCATTGACATATATGCCTACAGGACTTATACAATCCTGCCTATATGTCCATATTTGGTACTAAAAATGTCCTTACCTTACTTGGTAAGTGGAATAATGAAGAAATCAGCACGTAGCTATTTATTTTATTAATTATTTAGCTTGCATTATGGGTCATTTTGATTTTCAGGTCGAAATAGGCTGTTTTTAAGTACTTTTTGACCTCCAGCTCTCTTATTTTCACTCTTAGATAGGCAAAACCACGGTACCCTGTAAATTCCTCGTCTATCCTGACCAAAATACATCAAAAGGATCAATTTATCTATCATATTTGAACAAATAAAGGCAGGAGAAAAATTGAGTTTGAAAAAGCAGTTTCATGAAAAACCTGCCAGATGAGATTCTGAGCATATTCAAGTAAGGACAGAGACCAAAAGTATATGACTAAATAATTACAAAATATGAATAGATTAAGTGAATAGCAACTTAATCTTTTGATCTTGCAGGTTATCAAGAGTCAGAACATGATCATGGTTGGAAATACTTGTTTCAGAACAAGGTGTTTTATAGTACTGTGTTTCCTGGTTGTAGGGACAGATCTAGCTTACCATTATGGAAACTATACAGGTCTGTTTCCCAACCACTTGGAGCTGAATGGAAGTCTTATCAAAGCACAATACCATGATAGATTGCAGCTAGATGTAAAAAATGACACAGGTCGTCGGACACAAATTCCACTCAAGGAACAAGTCCCAAATGGTCGCTGTGATGGTTGTTTCAGGTGGGAAGGCAAAACCCTCATCAAGCCTCTAGAGACATTTTGCTTTAGTAAAGGGAATGCTTCAATAGACCTTTTAATGATGTATACATCAGCACCGAAGAAGATAAAACATCGTGAAATTCTGCGTCAAATCTTCACTGATGACCTTGATTCAAGTACAAAACAGAGAATACGCTTGGTTTTTGCTTTTGGAAAAAGCCAAAAAATGTCTGAAAATTGGATAATTGCAAATGAAAGTAAAAAATATGGAGACATCCTAAAGTTTGATGTGCTGGACAGCTACTATGGCATGCACTTGATGTATCTTAATACATTAAGGTGGGTGCAATCAGAGTGCAGTAATGTCAAGTTTACTGTCAAGATGGTTGACGATGCCTTCCTTAATATCCCTGGTGTTCTCACCCTATTGGACAAATGTAGTACTACCCATCTTCATGATGTTGTCTTTGGACATTGTGTGTTCAAAACCAAGCCAAAAAGAGAGCATCCTAAATGGGGACTGACAATGAAGCAGTATCCATACCCTGTATTACCAGCCTTCTGTGGAGGGTCTGGTATATTCATGAGTTTAGAAACAGGGAAGGCTCTTCTACAAGAAGCTTCAAATGTCAGATATATCACTGAGTTGGATGATGTTGATTTTGGAATAATTGCACGACTAGCGAATCGATGTGTATGTGACATAGCTGGATTTTATTTTGAGAGCAGTGGATCAAGAGAATTAATGGATAAAATATCACCTAATTCATCAGTAGATTGTAAAACATTCCCATTGCGTCCATTTCTCGGGGTGCATATGTCATCTACAAAGGACCCCATGTGGATGCAGTATGTTTGGCAGTACAGAAAATGTTATGCCAATATGCTGCCAATAAATGTGAACTGTCGACAGTGGGGGAGTTGCCCAGAAGACTTCTATCATCTACCCCATGGCTAATGAGAAATCCATGCCATAAATCTCTAAGAGTAGGACCAGCAACTTTTCTGCATCTTTTACTAGCTTTGATCATTCCAAATATGTCCTGCCACTTTAGACTGTGCCACAACATGGTGACAGTAGGACAAATAATAATAAAGCCAGCAGTGATCAATTGTTTTCTCGCCTTCTACTTATTTGATTTAGTGCTTGAGATGATGTGCAATATCATCAGCTGGTCGGTGACCTCACCAGGTAAATGATATTAGAATAATTAATGTTCACACTCGGAACCTCTAGATGAAAAAAAACATTAGGATGGTAAGATGAACCTTTTAGAAGAGAATCGGAAGAAGTAAATTGTAATCCACGCCTATAAAATGACTAAGCAAGATAAATATATCTAGCTATTCCGGCAAAGGAAACTAGATTGCATGATGCACTAGTTCTCAAAATTTATGATATGAGACTTCAACCCTTCAAACGTAGGGTCTCTTGCAAATGTTCAAATTATCAGAATGATCCGGGGGTAAACAATAGGCTTATCTCTACCCTGGAGCAGTTCAAGACCAAATATATATGAAATACTAAGCCTCTCAGAGATTTTAATATATGTGTAAGTGTTTTCCATGTGTACTGTATTGACGTTATTCTTTTTCTTTTTCCCCAAGCTCATTACCTCATTTATATTATAAACCTTGTGACATGCTAATAGACTGTAAAGTGCTTTTCTCCTGATATGGCCCTTAGGAGCCGGGAACATATAGGCACCGCCACACACACACTATACGAACCTAACCTCTCCTAAATAAAAATATCATTCAAAAGTAAACTGTATGTGTATGCACTTTGTTATGATATTGCCAATTTTCAGTGGTTGACCCATGGCCACCGACAGGACCTCTAGATACTCAGTATCATGGTCACCATGTTCAAGGAGGTCATCATGGAGAACATGTTGGCAACTGTGTTTTTTAGACCTCCGTCAAATTATTCATCAGCAATTCCAAAATTCCCTCAGGCTGGAATATAGCATAAACTGTTTCTAAATCTGGTGATTTTAAAATGATTTAAAGCCCATTCCTGGAATAGTTGTAAAAAGATTACAAGTGAGGGCGCACCTCGTTGCTGCCCTCACTTGCTCAAGTAGTTTTGGAGGTCTGTGTTTGAGATGCAATTAGGCAAAGGAGGTTTGTTTGGGATTTATATTTAAAATATTAAGGACAGGGGTTCATTGATTTGATAACATATCGGTTATTGATGAAAATGCAGGAATTCCTTCTGTTATGAATGCAAGCTGGGAATTGTCAATATCATAACAAAGTGCATACACATACAGTTTAATAATGTTCATTATGGCAGCAAAATATAGACATGGATCAAGGATGACATATCATGGAGACGTTTGGAAGAGTTTCTAGATGTATATTGGAATTTCGAGATATGTCTAAGAGTTTACTACTTTCTACACAGAGTGCCGTACATTCGAAGATCTACATATATGTGTCTGTGGTCCTACAAGTTACATCTTTGACATGTGTCTGAGCTTGTTGACACGTATCTGCTGGAAGTAATGATTAAATCCTTACCAAACATGGTGAAGAATCTCATGAGGATCTTAATTTGAGTTTGGTGCAGGGGGAGCAAGCCTAAATGCCAAAACCTTTACTTCAACTTTATTGCCTGAGCAGTGCCAGCGACTATTTCTTATCTGGCCATGGTCAAGGACATATTTTTTAGATATGGAAAAATTAACAAAAAAGTCATGTAATTGTAGGGGAAATAATATGCGTGTACTATGGTTTCGAGGCAGGAATGGCACAGGTTTAAGCTAGGTGGCAACACCTGGCGTCCTATGCCATGTCCCCTGAACGGTTGCGAGGTAGGGCACTCAAGATGGCGCGCCGTCGACACTGCTTGGTCTGCAAACAAGGTATATAAGAGGCCACGGTTGGCCACATCAGGGAGTTCATCCACGGATGAGCTCAGACCCACACCCTTCGATACCTTTGTGACTGGGGTCCCTACACCCCTCCTGCTCCTGGCTCTTGCACCAACCTTTGATGGGACAAGACCAGTCCCTACAGCTCTGCTGACTTTGAAGCAGTGAGAACGCTGCTTGTGCACTTTAAACGTTGTCTGTAATTAACTTGTACATTATTTGAATTCTATTCCAAGGCCGTGTTCATATGAGAACCAAGGATTGAGACTTCAATAAACCTATTGCATTCAAACCAAATTTGGAAATAATCTATGGTATGAATTGTAGCCAGTTTTATCACAATTTAGAACATAGAAACAGTTTACTCATTATTACTTATCTAGCATGATATTTATAAATGGCTACAATTCATACTTTTATTCTAAGTAAAGAAATGATATACATATATATTTATTTATTTATTATACCAAGATTCTAGCTATTTTACACCTTATTATTAGCTTTAAATGTAAGATTTAGACCAATTTTGCAAAGTTCTATAACTTCAAAGGCCAAAAGATCTTAAAATATGAGCGGGAATCCATATTAAAGTCACCCTTATATGTTAGCAAATGATCTAAACTATTTTCTGAGACAGTTTAAAATAATTCCGTCAGAAAATAATGACAATTTATTAATACTCCCTCCCAAAACATCACATTTTTACCCAGAATGCCATGGGATACAACTGTCAAGATATTTTTGCAGTTAAGTTGAACATGTAGGTTTTTTACATGTGAAGTTTTACATATCTGTACATAATGTTTGATATGAAAAAAATCATGTATTTCAAAAAGAAGTTAGGGACCCCATTTTTCTTTTCATTTTCAGTTTCTATATGATTTAGACCTTAGAAAAAAAGACATTCTGTTTTACCATGGGTAGCGACCCACCCTAAGAAAACGTTTTCCACTTTGCGTCTTTGTTACCTGGGCTGGGGTGTTGTGCAGCGTCCGCGGGAGCAGAGAGCAATTCGATAAATATTATATTTACTTGAACTTTAACTTGAATTGAATGGTCATGAATAACCTGCAGCTCTGGAATGGTTGGATGAACACCCCATGCAGGTGGGGTGTGGAGAATGAATGGTGGCAGAATGCATTATTTCTGCACTGTGACTGATCTATGGTGCAGCAAGCAGTCTGACGTCTGTCATGATACTTTATAATTGAAAGGTCATGAATAACCTGTAGCCCTGCACTGACTGGTGAACCACCCCAGGTAGATGTGATACAGAGAGTGAATGGTGCAGGAATACATCAATTCTGCACCGTCACAGACGTGTGACCCATGCACAGTGTCTCAGTGTGTAAGTATCGATCTAGCTGCCTTATGATGCACTTAGAAGTTGAATTGAATTGTCATGAATTATCTGCAGCCCTGCTATGGTTGGATAAACACCACAGATAGATGTTATGGGGAGAAGGAATGGTGAGAGAATGCATCGTTTCTGCACTGTCACTGACCTGTGAAGTTATTCACAGTGTCCAGCCATGCATGGTGTCTCGTCTGGTGAGTACTGATCCCAGGTGATGGAAGATATCAACTCTTATCTAATGCCTTTATTACAAATGTATGGTTATGTACAACATGTTAACTGGTCGCAAATTTATTTTCATGATGTTCTATGAACTTGATTTCTGAGAGAGATATTTCACTATCCTGTGCTTTTTAACATGCTGCATTTTCCTTAATGATGAGAGGAGGAAGGATCTGCATTTGCTATGATTGAGTTAAGTTGAGTTGGAGTTTTGACAATTTTATTCATCTTCTAATTGACATGGTCTACCTAGTAATGTATTTTGCCCCAATTAACCCTTACAGTTATTTATTTAATCAAACGATTGATGATATTGACTGTTGACATTGTATTATAAGCTTTTAGTGTCGGTTGAATTTATTCTGGGTGAAATTTTTTTTGGATAAAATAATGACTAACAATATTGAGTCAGTGGTACATGCAGTCAATAAGAGGTCCATATGTAGTATTTGTATAGCTCTATGTCAAAGTGACATGGTTTACCTTTCAGTGATTATTGAGTCGAACTCTAACAAAGTCAATAAAAAGAGAAAAAAAAACGTGTTTGGGATCTTTTGTTCCATATAAGTGTGATTCTACAATTTAATTCAATTCAAAGATTTTCATTTTAACTGCAACTGACAGGAACAAGTCATGTATTCTGTCGGTTAAACCAAGACAAAGATGTGGATCTATACAATGTTTGGATTTAAGGTAGCATACAGTCTTGATCCTAGATGTTATGCAATGCCTTATTATAAATGTACGGTTATGTACAACATGTTATCTGGAAGGCATTTCACTGTATCATCCCAAGTATCCATATGTTATATTTTTGCATTTCTGTTCATTTTTGCGTTTCTGCTCAAGGAGCTGTATGTAAAAAAAAATGATATGGAGGGCCGTATCGAGATACGGCCATCTGTATGTACATACGGCCATAATTGCGTTTCAGTTCAACATAAGGAGCACATAAATTCTGTATGTTTAGCGCATTTGGACCCCAGAATACGGAGGGGTAGAGGGGGTCCGCATGGTAAAAATCATTTAAAATGAGTTATATTTGGAGCGGTATGCTATAAATAGAGTCTGTATGTAGTAGAAAAATATTGGTGGCCGTTAGGAGTTGGATGTGAAGAGTTGGTGTTTGATGTAAGGAGTTGGTTTTGGATGTAAGGAGTTGGTGTTGGACGTGAGGACATGGTGGTGGACGTGTGGATGGATCACTTCTGTCTGACACATTGAGGTTTCTCTCCTGTGTGGTACCACCTGAGCTGCTGGCAACATTAAGAATATCAACTTTGTTCACATTGGGGGTGGGGGGGGGGGGGTCTTGTTCACTACAATAGCCTTTGTGTTACCTCATTTTTATGAATGATTCTTCACTAAAGATAAGAAAATCAGATAAGAAGATGGTGTTGGACATGAGGAGATTGTGTTGGAGATGAGGAGATATTCTCCCGACCTCCCCTCTCCCTTTTTTGACCTCCCCTCTCCATTGCCTGACCTTCCCTTCTCCATTGCCCGACCTCCCCTCTCCATTGCAAAACCTCTCCTCTCCATTCCCTGACATCCCCTCTCCATTCCCAAACACTTTCTCTCCATTACCTTACATCCTATGTTAGGTAATAATACAACATACGGTGAACCGTCTTCCTGGTAGCAAAGTCATTTTAATTATCTTCTATGAACTTGATTTTGAGGTAAAACTAAATGGGAAAAAATACCTATAATTATGATACGAAAGTTCAATGTCTAGTAAAATGCTGAATTTTGGTTGAAATTGTCCGGAAATTTGTGGGATCAATGAGGCTTTATAGCAGTATACACATGCCTAAAATTAGGCTTTTCTGATGTATTTAAGCTGGATGCATAGAAGCATGTGCAGTGGTCCGTTTTTCAATGGTATCAACCGACCTTAAACAAGTTTATGACATTGAAGGTCTAGTTTCTTGCGTCCATGGAAACACACATCAACTTGAAGGTACAGGTCAATATAAATCTGCAGAGCATTGGAAAACAATTGCTTTTGATTTAATTATTTAATAGTCAGAGTATGTATAATTATACATAGAACATGTGATAATAGTTTCCTCAAATATGCTATGTCTATCATAAGAGTAAGTATCTTTAACATGTGTTAGTAGTATTGTTTGTATCGGAATGCGACTATAGACGGTACTAGGTTTTACTCACTGGACATGCAGCCAATCAGAGAGCTCCCTTTTGGCGGGAAATTCAAAATCAGCCAATCAGAGGCCACCATTTTGGCGGGAAATTCAAATGGGTCACTTCCGGTCTACCAGCCAATCAGAGGCACTCTGGGGGGTAGGGGGAGGAAAGGGGCGGCGGCGATCTCTTTGGGTGCTAGTAGTAATTTTAATTTAAGAGAACCACCTCCCCTCTCGAGGGGGGAGGTGGGTCTCTAAATGGTTGACTACTAATATTTAATATTAAAAACAAAATGAATGATGATGCATGATGGCGGTGTAATGAGATATAAAAACATAAAACTTTTTCACTTTTAAATTTTGTTTTTTGTTTTGTTCAAATATATTTACAACTATAAACATATATATTTTTAACCATATTTCAGACTGTACATAGTGTAACCTCACCAAGGTTAATCTGTGCAGGGTACTCCACCCCGACCAATACTGACTCAAGACATTCCTAAAAAGGGAGTATCAGGAGGGAGTCAGATTCTCCAGAGCGCTCTGACTAACCATCCAACCACCAGTCCAGCAGAAACTCCTGAGGTAGATAGAAGACTGACAGCTCAGGAACAGTCTCTGTCATTGTCATATGCCTCATGTTGAACTATTCAATGAACACCGGATGGTGGCGATAATAGTCACTCACCTCCCTCCTCCTCCGGCTTTGTACAGTCTGTGTAGCAACAGAGGGAGTAGTAATAGTCCTAGTCACTACTAGTCTATGTCGATGAAGTGTGTTGTTGAGTGAGAAGTGCCAGAGAAAGCACTCGCAACATCACTAGCCATCCTAGCAGCATCAGCAACATCTCTAGCAGCGCTAGCAACAACACCAGCAGCATCATGAGCAATCCTAGTGGCATCAGCAGCAACATCAGCGAGAGTAGCAGTACGTTCAACCGCAACATGTGCAGCGGCGTGTGCAGCAGCAGCCACACCCCCGGCAGCAGCAGCGAGATAGTCTGCATCTTCCAAGACAATATTAGCAGTAACAGCAACATCTGCAGCCTTTGCTGCAACAGTGTCACCATCGTCGGTAGCTCCAGCATCAGCACGGGTAACATCGACAGGTGAGCTAGCTGCTACAGCAAGTGCAGCAGTTGCTGGAGCAGCCGCGGCTGTGGCAGCAGCCACATGGTCAGCGGCCGCAGCGACATCCTCAGCAGCACGTGCAGCACGTCTAGCAGTTTCAGCACCAGTAACAGCAGCTCTAGAACGATTAACAACAGCGCTATAAGCAACACTCACACTATCCAACCAACCGTACGGATCGTTATAAAAGTCAGCCTGGACACCACTTGTGAACTGAGCAGTAAGCATATCCAGTGGTAACTCTGTAGTAGTGGTAGTAGTTTTGGGTGTTTCAATGCTGAAGGTAGTAGAAGAAAGTGTGTGGGGATCCGTGTTTCACTCTCTCTTATGTACCATGTTCCGAGATAAACCTCTTAACCGATCAAAAGGATTAAAATAGAACTTAAACCAATTATCACAGTGATTTTCGCTAGGTAGGATTACCTGTCTACTCCCAGAGGAATAGATGGAAAAAAACTCTGTTAAAGGACTCAAAATCCGCAGACACAGAGTCTCGTCCTCAGTAGGGAGCTATTAGTCTGAATTTCACCTGTCACCCGACCACTGCATGGGGGAGGTTAACTTGTTGATTTTGTTTAGACTTAAGCTGCTTACCACACGCACGCGCCTGTAGTCACAGACAGAGTGGTAGACACCCCCTGGGGTGTGTGTGCCGCTACCTAAACACACTTCACACCTCTCGTTAAACACCCCCTGTAGGGTTGTATACACACTTGAACCTCTTAATCTCTTAACAATCTATAATCTACTTATACATCTAACGCCCATTAAGCCACTTATGGCAATTATCAAAGTTGTTACACCTGTATTCCCGAAAGTTGATTAGAGATGTAAGGACCCCTGAGAGATCCAGGTGGAAACAAGATTAGATCCTCTCGGGAAGAGGGTCTGGGTGAAAATAGGATTAGAGCGCTCTATCTCTCTCTCAGCTATATGTCAATTATCACAGTTACCTGTATTCCGAAGGTTTTTTTTCTCGCTCTTTCATGATGATTGAGTAGGGGTGGAAGGGTTCAGGTGAAAGTAGGATCTTACTACACATACACACACACACACACACACACACACACACGCCCACGCGTCTTGGGGGAGGGTGGTGTTTACGCTCTTGATCTCATAATCCTTTATACAGATGGTGTGGATTAAACCAATTACACCAATTAACACAGTCGGTACACCCTCTCATGTTGATCGATCAGAGGTGGAGGGATCCAGGTGGAAGTGGGATTTGGGTTTTGTTTTTCTTTTCATGACTATACAACAGGTGAAAACAGGATTAGAGCACTCTCTCTCTTAGCTATATAAGAAAACCTCAAATTCCACCTCCACTCTCCCTGTCGACACCACCATCGACCCCTTCTTGCTACTGCTGCTGCTGCTGCTACTATTACGACAACGACCATCACTAACCAACCCCTTGCAGGGTAAGTGTTAAAAAAAACACTATACGACCCTTACAGGGTTAAAAGCACCATCATTTATACTACCCTTACATGGTTAAAGCACAAGACTCCCCTTTTCACAGGGTCAAAGTCACATACTGCTTTACAGGGTTGAAGTAGCAAGGCTGTCCTTAGAAAGTTGAAACAGCAGCACACCGTCCTTACAGGGTTAAACGTAGACTTGTGCAGTCCATGGTCTGACTATATGACCCTTACAGGGTTAAATAGCTACCACTAGAAACCGAGTGTCCTACTTGAAAGTGACGAGAAGACGACAACTGCTGTCTCAACTCCACCGCCTGTCCAAGGATTCAGCACAAGTCATTGTGCCAGCCAGGGTCCTGAGAGGACATGACAGCGTGAAACTTAAATTACCCCGCACGAAGAAGGATATCTTCACTAAGGGCCCCCTGTACAGGGGAGTTAGACTATGGAATAAGCTCTCCCCAGAAACTCAAAGAACTGTACTAAGAGCAGACTTCATGAAAGCTGTAGGATTGGACACAATATCGGCTAGATTATTGAAATTTAATGTTATAAATTATGCTAATCTCATACTATAAACTCTTGAGATAAAATCGCTCGATTGACTCTCCTTGACATTAGTTGAAAAACGCCCATTGTATGTGAATTCTTATGCGAATAAAATAATCAATCAATCAATCAATCAAAGCACCATACTACCCTTACAGGGTTAAAGCCCCTTTTTACAAGGTTAAAGTCACATACGGCTTTACAAGGGTTGAAGCAGTATGCTGTCCTTACAGGGTTAAATCTCTTTTTTGATCTACACACACACACACACACACACACACACACACACACAGTGTAGACTTGTGCACCCTCCCATGACCTGGCTTAAGCTGCATTAGATAGAACGGGAGGTGACCGAGGAGTCAGACTCCGATATCCAACCAGGGATGATTATTCTTTTTTTTCAAATATTGTCCCACCTCAAAAGAGGAATAGGACTTTCTCCCAGTGGGCACAAAAGTCAGTTCAATGTTGAATCAATGTCGAATCAACTCTGAATCAACAATGACAACCATTCATCAATATTGATTCAATATCCTGTGCCCACTGGGCTGTAGCACAAGCTCTTTGCTCAGAAAAAACGGGGTGTAAAGAGCCCCTTTGTCTAGTACAACCCCCCTTCGGGTCCGGTTTGGTTGGTCCGGTCTGCGAGCTGTGTTCTCGCCTGAAAAAGCCGGAGTAATGGTGTGGATGATACAAGTGACAGGTTGTACCATGTACCGCCTCGCTTTTTGCGTGCTATCAGTTACAGAATGCTCTCATTGAATTTTCTCATTCATAAAATTGTCCTATTTTGTACAAACAACTGCAAAATTCTAACATTCAGCGCTGAAAATATACACCAATCACGCCAAAAAGTACCACCGCCAACTTGACTACATATGGTCACCCAGCGGAGAACAACAGAACTATTTGTGCTTCGCAGCTTTGTCGCGAGGTGGCGCCACAAGGTGCTTTCAGCGTTCCGTCGTCACTGATAAGACTTTGCCACAATGATGCGAGATTGAGAGTTGGTATCTATGGTAACGCGTGGCGGTGTACAGCATAGAAAAGAACACCGTGTCCCTTTATTTTTTACTAATTCCGCTAATTCCGAAACCAAATGCGACCAAAAACCGCTGGATGGAGCGAATATAGCACCTACTGACGTTGCCCACCACACGACCAGACTATTCGTCACCTTTATATCCTGACAGCTGAGAAATCTCAAACGTCTCCGAGGGGAGACAGTGACACTAATTACAAAGAGTAAATGTCTCCCCCCGGAGACCCAGTCTGTGTCATGTTGATCTAGGGATGTGACCCTAGACCTCTCAAATTTGACACGGTGACATGGATCTTTTTTGGACCCACGTGACATGGGACATGGACATGAGACAGGAGAAAAAAAAATAGATAGTGACATGGGACATGGGTAATTTCTTAAGATCAATGTGGCGACATAAGCAACCATTTCTTAAGATCGACACCGGACATGGGGACTACCCCACCCCTCCCATCAAGGACCCTCCTCCCCCTGAGGGAAGGAGCATGAATGCCAGACCCCCAGCGCTTACCATCCATCTTGACACCATCAGTGTTCACTGTTTCCAAAAATACCCCCTTTTAGCGGATTTTTTGAGTGTTCAAACCACCCTTTTTTAATGGAAAAAAATCGCCAAAATGGACATCTATTTTAAGGAAGCGGTTGATGATACATAATAAAATAGAGGTAGAAGTGAGGAAGGAGGGTGTGGTATTCAGAGTAACATTACTGAATAATCTTTTTGTTTTAGTAGGAATGTAGGTCCACCACCCCTGCCCATTCATGGCTTGTGTTTACTTTGCTGTTACTTTTCATTGTATCCCTTAGGTTAGACCTGAGGGGGTGCAATGAATTAGGGGTAACTGACTGGACAAAATTAGTCAATATTGGTATTCTCACAATTTTCTGAAAAACACAGAATTTACTTTTTTGAAAATACCCCCTTTTTTCTAGAAATGCAAATCCGCGTTTTAAGATGAAATGTGACCTCTTTATCAGTGTTTTTTAGAGGAGCGCTGATGGTGTCAGGAAAGGAGCAAGTGCGAGGGGTGGTGGTTATCTCTTAGTGCCGGGGTAATCTTCTCTGTATACTATCTAGTTGGTAGGGTAGGGGGTGAGAGTAGGGGTAGTGGTATGGTGGTGGGGTTGCTCATACTAGTGTGATGGAAGGGGGGTAGATTGTTGGTGATCTTACTGTATTTTTTTTATTTTTTATTTTTTGGTTACCCCACCCCTCTCATGAGGGTCCCCAGTCTGGGACGTGGAACCTGACACCGAGAACTTCTGTGGTGAGCAGAGTACTGAGACAAACAGAGGTATAGGAGCTCAGTGTAGGTTATTTAACAGGTCGATGTAAGAGAAGGGTTAGATAGTTGGTGTGGTGGTGTCTTGGACTAGCTTGACGACTGCATAGATAATGAGACTTATCACTATTATCATTATGACGTCACTCCCAGGACGAGTTGGAATTTTCTAAGCAAAAAGTGGATGTTTAGGATGGGAGGGACACTAATAAGGAGGGGGTAGTGACAGGGGCTCCAAGGCTGGCTAGCTGGCTGGCTAGCGTGTCGCTCTCAGGTATTAAAGTGTTCTTTTTTTATTAGGCGGTCTCTTAAAAGAGACCAACCAACCCCCTTCTAGGGTCGGTTTGGCTTATGTTGTCTAACACAACTGTAATATATCACACGTGTGTTACAGAGCATAGCCTACACGGCTAAGGCTTCCTCCGTCGGAACCTGCTAGGGCTGCGAGGAGGGACTGTGTCAACAAGTCGCCTTTTCATCAGACAACGGAGCGGTGGTAGTGTTCACCTTATGTTATTTTCTTAAACCTCATAGCTAAGGTGTACTACGTTAATCTCGGCTTAATCTTACGCCAGCTTAGTTTCTATCTCAAGGAAAAGTAATCCAACATATCTCATATACATTGCATAAACATCCAATGTATATTAGAAGTGACGTTTCTGTATATTTGTACTTCAATATACGTCAATGCACGCGCGAACCTCACGAGAAAATATAGAGATGGAACGGTGGCACCATCTGTCGGAATAGCAGGTAACTACAACAAGTCACCTGCATCCAAGGAGCTGCTACGCATACTCATACACATTGAACCTATACGATGGCATCATGGTAAATAGAAAAAACACTTGTCATGATAAGTAGTGGTTTAGTGTTTTAATACCGGTCATTACCGGGCGGGCGAGCCATGCACACTCTTTAAAGCCTGACCGTCATGGTTGAGGTGAGGTTGGGTCTCTTAAGCTAGGGTTGGGAGTTGAGGAGCTCTTACAGACTTAAGATGATAGAGTGAATATGTTGTAGCTAGACAATGGTCACAGCTGAGCGCGCTCCTTAAAGCGCGACCGTCATGGTTGAACTGAGGTCAATAGTCAACAAATTCAAACTCAAACCTCCACCGTGTGAGCCCCTAAGTAGGTCACATGAATGATACTAAGATACCGAGAACTTCAAGAGGCCTGGTCCCGATAGCTGCGAGGGATTACACCGATTTTGGTTTTCTCTACGGTCTCCCTGATGAGTGATCCGTCAGCTCCCGAATCAACTCATCCACCACCTCCTCCTGCACCTGTAGTTGTGCCGCCACCTCCTCCTCTCGCTGGTGATCTGCTGCAAACAGCTTCTCAATCATGTCAACGATTTCTGCTCGCGAAACTGCAACGTAACCGATCCCCGCCATTTTTCCCCAATTGAGATCAGCTGACGTCACACTAATTTTGATGACGTTGTGACGTCAGCAGTCAAGGTTATTATCCGGGTCAGTAAGACAACGTCATTTTACATCTATAGACCTATTTGAGAGTTGGGAACTAGACCACACTGGACCTCATCCGACCAAGACCCTGCATAACACACCTTTTCTGTGGGTACTGTCTCACGTCTTAGTATATAAAGAGAGTCCCGTCAGAGTAGTAGCGGGGTGTCTCTGTTTCTATAGTAGAAACTGGCCTTGTTGTCGAAGATAACGGCGCAGTCCTCGCACAGATATACCGCAGACCACCTGGCTGACACCCTCCTTGTCTCATCTCATTACACCGCCATCATGCATGATCATTCATTTTGTTTTTAAATAATAGTAGTCAACCATTAAGAGACCCACCTCCCTCCTCCAGAGGGGGGAGGTGGTTCTCTTAAATTAAAATTACTACTAGCACCCTAAGAGATCGCCGCCGCCCCTCTCCTCCCCCTACCCCCCAGAATGCCCCCCTCCCCCCCCTCCCCCAGAGTGCCCCCCTCCCCCCCAGAGTGCCCCCCCTATGCATGCATGCATCCCCTCCCTTCCCCCCCTCCCCCCCTCCCCCTCCCCCTCCCCTCCCCCTATCAAAAATGGAAGTCTCTGATTGGTTGATCTATAGGTCATGTGAACAAAGGGGTGTGGCCTATTTTCCAAATAAGGAGTGCTTCCGGTCACGTGACCAAAAGGGGGCGTGGTCTATTATGCAAATGAGAGGGTCGCTTGATCCAATGGAGGTCTCTGATTGGCTGGTAGAGGTCACGTGACCAAAAGGGGGTGTGGTCTACTATGCCAATGAGGGGGGGATGTGGTCTATTATGTAAATGAGGGGGTCACTTCTGGTCAAATGGAGGCCTCAGATTGGCTGGTACACTGGAAGTAACCCATTATGCAAATGATGGGGTCACTTCCGGTCAAATGGAGGCCTCTGATTGGCCGGTAGACCGGAAGTGACCCATTTGAATTTCCCGCCAAAATGGTGGCCTCTGATTGGCTGATTTTGAATTTCCCGCCAATAGGGAGCTCTATGATTGGCTGCATGTCCAGTGAGTAAAACCTAGTACTGTCTATAGTCCCGTTCCGATACAAACAATACTACTTGTGTTTTTCCAACATTATGTAGCATTTTTCTTCTTAGTAGAACCATTTTGCTCTGGATTCAAAGAAGCCCAATGTCAAGTCTCTATTCCAATTATTGGCCACTATAGGGCGGTTTTAAGGTTTAGGATGTGGCAGTATTTGGAGACAGCTTGGTGGAGCTGGATGATCCAAGCCATGGCACAAGTGAGAATCTTATAGGGCACAACCACAGGAACTGTGAAGTGTGAAATATAAGTAATATCTCAAAAACCTCTTTAGATTTTGGCTTGAAATTTTCATAGTCTGTTGTGGCTTAGGGTCAGCAGCCTCCAGGTGAGGTGATCGTAAGCTCAACCAAAGGTCAAGGTCGTAGCTGAACTGTAGGTTGATTTAGGTGAAATAACTAAATTCTTTTATAAAACTAAATTCTTTTACAAAACCAAGAACCAGACTAAGACTTCACAAATATTAATAATGCTACAATTACATCTTACAATGTTACCTAAGGGTTGAAAATTATACCAACCAATAACAACCACAGAGGATGAATTTAATATGTCATAAAATCTTGAAAAATGTTAATTATTACAAATACTAAACTATTTACCAAAATGTACGCGAATATTATGGCAACCACAGATTTTAAGCACACCTGAAGAAGGGCATACAACTATACCATCCCACCCCAAAACGTTGTTTCGTAATCTTAAAAACTGCTGTAAACATTGGAAATAAAATAAGAAATTAATTGCTTGGTGTTTGTCAGTTTTGTCACATAAAGCAAAACTTGAGAATACTTTTATATTTATGTGTCCTGTCCATTATTATATCTTGAATAATATGCTGTTAAGCTCTGCAGTGTTCTACTGTGACCTTCAAGGCCAGTCAGGTCTTCATATGGCCATGGTCAAAGTCAAGCCGCCTGTAAAGATCTTTAATCCTGAAATACTTGCTAAATAATCGGAGTAGAGAATTGATTCCAAGTGAGTTGGATTCGTACAGACAAGCTCCACATATTACTCAACAGGCTTTTTTTTTGTAGAAACTTCATTATGAACCTAGTTATGTTCAAGGTCAAGGAGCTTTTCCCATTACACTGTGAGGGTTCGTGATTATTCTAGTTAAAGGGACAATGAGAACGGCATTTTACAGGTGCGAGAAAAACAGACTTTATTACAAAGTAAATCACATTCCTGAACAGGGGACACTCAGTGTGAAATCAACACACGGCTTTGATCACGTTTCTATATGAAATAGGAAACAGTTGGTATAATATCAATATATAGCGCTGTCCGCACAGTTGGACATGTTGAAGTCTATCGTCAGTCGGGCCTGCACTGACTGCCTTCCCAGGTAAACACACAGGTCTTATATAACCACCAGACCTTTGATCACATGGCCAGGTGGAGGGTCGGCAACCCAGCTGAGAGCGGCACAGGGGTAACCTGGAGAGGACCTTAGTCCTCTCCCGGGAACTGTGTTGACTTATAAAGGGTTTCAATGAGATACGGGGCCTTTCAATGTCAATCTGTCGGGGAAATACAGAACTTAAACAAATCCTGTATACATATTAACCGTGAGAGTGTGTTTTACAATGTTCAAGTAATTTGCATACATCTTGCATGTATACTGTACATCATCTAAAACTACTTGAATTAATAGCTATATCAATTAATGAAATAATCTCAAGCCTGAATCATGCATCCAAGACTTGTGCAGTACAGAACCGTGGTGTATAAGTGCCAGGGCGCTCTTCACATTTTTGCGGGGATCTTACGCCACGCACTTATACAAGACAGCCGCTTATTCAAGTTCATGTATTTAGAGTTTAAGAAACATTTGAAAGCCCCTATACCTATAACCAGGCACATTTCCATGACGGTACAGTAGATTGTGTGCTACCTAAGTATGGCTTACATTTAAATAATAATAAAAAACAGCTGCTAGAAATTTCATTTTTAAGACCAATTTATTTTTTAAAGAGTTGGACGTGTTTATTTGACGAGTTATTGGTGAAAATCACAATTGAAAATCCATCCACATATGTTGGTTGACAACAAATAATGTATACATCCCATCCGTCACCATCCTCTGGCCTTCCATGGACTGACTATCATCAATGCACAATTATGCCCATAGCAGGGTTGATACACTTAGCAGTTGTACACCCCCACCTACACCACTACCACTTGTTACTAGAACTATGGGTAGAGAGGTATCTTCTTAAATCCAATACAGGAAAAAGGGTTACACTTGGAAAAGCTATAAAAAGGGTATCATGAGGGCCCACAAATACACTTCAGTTTTTGTGGAATCTACTTATACACCAATATATAGAATATCTTGGGGAGAAAAAGTGATTCAAATGATGAAAGATTTGAAGTGAGTTTTGCACTCTGCTATTAAACCCTATACCTACTGATATCTCCAGGTTTTCAGCCAAAAATGGCACAGATGATATTGTACTTCTCACCTTGTTGCTGTGAAAAAATATATTGAATTCTTAGGATTTATTCCAACTTTGTCTTGTGTGTTACCTACATGGAGGCAGTAAGCATCTTTCTCTTTTTCATACAAAATAACTGTAGAGGTCTATCATTTGGTTAAGAAAGACTTTTCACATTGCTGTAGAGCTTTGTCATTGAGCGGATTGCTACCAAGGCCAAACAGAAGCTTATTGTTTTGCATGAAGATTGTCAAGGCTGTTCTCTTTGAGTGACATACCAAGGAAGAGGTGGTATCACAATGGTCTATAAAGAGTTACAACTACTGCCTGGCTATCAGCAATCAAGGTGCAGTATTTTTTAGCACTTTGTCAGACTTTTTTTTTTTTTTTTTATCAGACTTTTTAGGGCAACACCATGAGGTTCAATCAATCTCTACCAGAGACGAGGGAATAGGGAGCAGCTCATCTGTCACTGAGATCTCCCTTCTAGCAACATAAAATAGGACAAGTCTCTGCAGAACATAACAATCTACCTTGTTCAGTGAGGCCTTTTGTGTTTGACAATTCATTATCTACTTGGCAAATGTTGGTGGATGGACCCTATAGCAGTGTTTATATTGTGTAATTGAACTGCCTATGCTCTCCACCTCCATGTTGGGGGAGTAGCCTTTCTTGAACAAACTGCTCCGAACTTTCTTGACCAAGTCTACCGGCATTAGTTAGTGACTCTTTGGTGTCTTCTGTAGCTTGTGGCAATATTTCTATGATTGACATCTAAATCTCTTGATAAGCCACCTTTATACCTTGTCTTGGAGGACCTGGTGAGCCTCCTGATTGTGAGGGCATTAATAGGAAATTTGTTAATGGCAATGTTAGTACCAAGATGAAGAGGCCAGTCCCATCCCTTTGATGGTGTCATTATAGGCCATACAATTCTGGGGAGTGCAGTCTGGTTTATCTAAGATATCACTTTAACCACTGACCACAGTTATAAGACTCTCACTGAGAACCCATTAGCCAGGCCCTTTATTAGCCTCACCAGGTTATCCCAGACAAGGTATAGTGAAGAAAAATTCTGTTTTAGTTTTGATTCAGCTTCTGTCTTTTGTCAGTGTCTTGGTGCTTTTGTGTTCTAAACATTATTGGTGTTGTTGGATATTTCAGGCCTGATGTTGAAGGACAGGGCAAACTGAATCAGGCTGGAAGGCTTCTCATGATGCCAATAATGCTTTATGCTGTACCCCCACTTTGCATAGTCAGTATGACAACAGTGATAGAAGAGGGGCAGCATCATGTTGAAGGCAGAAATATGGAGATGACATAGACCATAAGCATAGGTAAATTCTACAGAAATTGAAGTGTGATTTTGCATGCCCTCATACCCTTTTCATGGATTTTCCAACTAGAACAAGTTGACAGTTTATATTGTGAGAACTAGAATTATGGTCTTTGCTGCATCTAAACAGAATCTACAGGGTTTGCATATACATCTATTGCTAAATATTTGGTTAAATAGATTGTTGTTGCATCAAACAAATACCTAGATGTCAAACCTTTAGTAGGACTTGCATGTTATACAACAATTGAAAACCAAGTTATATGAGACAGATATTCCGGGAAGCCTACATTTATACATGACAAAAAGCATAGCTCTTAAGATATACTGTACCAAAGTACTTCCTTACTTTGATCATCAGGATCAGCTTTTGCTTGGCAGCTTTGCTCGGACATTGAATAATATGTGCAGAACAGAAGCTTTGAGATATACTTGAAGGTTGATCTGCTAACTCAAGGTGATCAGCGATACATGGTGGTCAGTCTATAGGAGGGTAAAGGGTAGTGAGGGATGGGGAGGTAGAGGTAGAGGCTAACTATGATCTTGTTAGTGGCAATGCTGAGAGAGGGTAAGAGTTTAAAGCTGAGTATGGAATTACAAAAGATTCATCTACACTAAAGTTAACTATACACATGATGTAATATACACATTTTCCTGCTCTATAACTGCTCTAAGATTATTATAAGTGTTGAAATTAGCCTCAGCAAGTCTGAAAACATAAAATTTGACACCAAGATTAAGCTGATTGAACAACTACATCCGTTTCTATGAAGGAAACAAGCTTGGAAATGTGATTCCGCAGCCATTTTGAAAATGACGGCCATCTTGGATTTCCAAACGTCAAATAATGCAGATATAAAAGATTACCCACTGAGGAGTGAGCATATTCAATTTCATGACCATAAAATGTTTTGCACTCGGCTATTATACCCTATACCTGCTGATATCTGCAGGTTTTCAGCCAAAAATGGTAGCCATTTTGTTTTTTGATTTTTTGGCATTTTTTGATAACATCAAGATATGAAATGTTATATGGCAGATTTGGATTCAGCACACCCAAGATTACCCTAATCCAACTCTAAAAACAATTCTACTGCAAAATCCCTTAACAATTCTGATTTCCTGAAAACAGGTCCTGACTATTGGTACTGTCCATTCAATCAGACTGTACTAAGATAATGGTACTGTGCATCGTTCATTTATTTTGTATATTAAGCATTGACTATCAGACAGGTCCAGGCCTAACCCGATACAGAGTACATACTCTCTTTCTGGGCTAGCACAAGATCTTGGTACTACTGTGTATAAATCACATCTTAGGGTGTACAAAGATCTTGGTACATCACATTTAATTCAATATTACTCATATCTACATTGATAATTATGAACTCCAAATAATACCATGGAAATGGAAAGAGCATACATTATCTGACTCAACCATGGTCTTACCTTTTAAAATTAAAATGGTTAAATAGAAACTGCATAAGAGGCCAAACTCTAGTTTTTAATGTAGAAAATGTCACACATGGCTTTAGGGAAAGTCATTTGCGATTTTTCCATTAGATTTGCTAATCATAAATAAGTCATATATTAAAAGCCTGATAATCCCTGATTGAGAGTTCTTTTGATTGATGGTATGGTAATGGAAGAATTACGTTTTTTTTTATGCCGAAGTGGTGGCGCCGCCAGGCACCATCAGAACGAGGTATATGATGTTTGCACTTTGCCAGAAGTCAGAACAGGGGCCGCCATCTTGGATTGTGCCGCCATCTTGGATTGAGGTGTCACAACACAAATTAATTAGTGCTGCAGCATTTAAGGCTGATTAGCGGAACACCCATCACCAAAAAAGACTAAAGGTCACTATATACCACTGGAAAGCTCTGATCATGGGCTTTTCAGATATGGTGAGTGTTAAAGAAAAGGTTGCGAGGAATCCAAGATGGCCGCCAAAATCCAAGATGGCCGCCAAAATATCAGAATTCCAACGACCTAGATATGGCTTAAAATGCTTTTTTAATGCTGCCTACCCCCCCTAATTTGGACCCAAGGAATTCAATGGATCTATTGGTTTGTTTCTAAGACAGCTGGTTGCTTAGCAACAACTGTTCTAATTGCTTATCTGCCTAGCAACACAATTTTCCATGGTCCTGAGGTTGATTACAACCATACCTACCCCCCCTAAATTGGACCCAAGGAATGCAATGGTTCTATTGCTTTGTTTCTAAGACAGCTGGTTGCTTAGCAACAGGTACTTTAATTGTTTATCTGCCTAGCAACACATATTTCCATGGTCCTTAGGTTGATTATAATTATACCTACCCCTTTAAACTGGACCCAAGGAATTCAATGGTTCAACTGGTTTGCTGCTATTACCGTATTCGACGTAATAAGCGCCCTGGGCCCTTATGAAATTATTTTGATAGTAGTTTTAGTACTTAAGAGTTTAATTGTCTCCAAAATCATGAAATTTGACCCTTTCTTCTAGTCTCAAAATGCCCCAAAAAGGGGGGGGCGCTTAATAGGGGGAGGGCGCTTATTACGTCGAATACGGTAACGACTGTTATTATTGTTTATCTCCCTAATAACATATATTTTCATGGTCCTGAGGTTTATTATCGACATGCATGGCAACAACTAAACAGCCTTGGATCCAGGTTATTCTGGGGTGTGAGATTGATAAAGAAACAAGCTCTGTGGACTCTTCAAGTAGCGCTTTGGACCCCTTTAGCGGCTCTTGGGACTCTACAAGCAGTTCTGGGGACCCTCTCATCAGAGGCTTTGTGGGGCCTTCCAGTTGCTCTGGGACCCCTTTAGTGACTCTACAGACCCCTTCAGCTGCTCTGGGGACCCTACAAGCGGCTCTGTGGACCCTTCCAGCTGCTCTGTAGACCCCTTCAGTGACACTCGGGACCCCCTCAGTGACTCTATGGACCCTCAAAGCAGCTCTGGTGACCTTCCCAGAGGCTTTGGAGGCCCTTCCAGTGACTCTGCGGACCGTTCCAGGGGGTCTGGGGACCCCTTCAGTGGCTCTTGGGACCCTTCCGGCAGCTCTAGGGACCCTTACGGTGGCTCCAGGAGGACCTCTGTACACTGTGATGGCACCTCAGGAGGCTGTGGGTGCATCTTTGCTGATTCTGTGAACACCTCTGCTGACTCTATGACCACCTCTTGCCCTGGAAACACCCAGGCGGGCTCTGGGTATGCATACCCTGGCATTAGTAGATGTCCACTAGCTCTGAAAATCTCTTTGCTGGTACCAAGGAAGACTCCTCCCCCTATACCATCATCTTCCCCTATACCAGGGATGGCTAGATCATCTTCCCCTATACCAGGGATGACTATCATCTTCCCCTATACCAGGGATGACTAGATCATCTTCCCCTATATGGGACTAGCACATCCTGGTACCTAAGGTAGTTGGGGGCTTAACTCGATCTCCTTATCAGGCTAATCCCCTATCCTTACACCTTGAACAAAGGAGCTGATAAGAAATACTCCCATGATGCATTGCTCTGGGGTCGGGGGCCTAACCACAATGCATTGCTCTGCGCCAAGATGGCGGCCCCCATAACCTACCCTAGTAGCAAACACACTGTGGCCCCGGACAGGGCCAGACTGTGTTTGCAAGTCTGGCCCGGAGTGGGCTAACTGATGGGCTACCGTCGGTTTAGGGCATTGGGCTTTGGTCTGGCCCCGTGCGGGCTTCCCATGTTGGGCGCAGATCGGGTTTTGGACGGGAAGCCCGCTTTGGGCTCAGATCAGTTTTTGGACGGGCTTCCCACATAGGGCTCAGATTGTTTTTTGGACGGGCTGAAAGTGGGTTCAGATCGGTTTTTGGATGGGTTGAAAGCGGGCTCAGATCGGTTTTTGGACAGGTTGAAAGCTTGCTCAGATCGGATAATTATGGGTTTTTAGAATCTATTCAATCATTCTCCAATGATTTCTTGTATTTGTTGAACCAGATATCCTAGGTCCTTCTAATCTACCCAAGGCATAATCATATTCTTCCTACCCAATAATGGAAGTAGCAAGCAGGCCTATTATCATCAGGTTTGAGCCACATGTAGCATAGACGAGTGTCTATTGTGCACATTGGTCTTAAAAGCCATAGTTCATACCTACATGGGGCACATGAGTCTTATATAAAGCAGATTGTAATGCCACAGAAATAGTGTTTACACTGGATAGCTGCTTAGAGAACCTCCTTTTCATCATTCAAATATATAGTCTATCTTATTTCCAAACTGTGAGAACATCTATTTATTGTTTCCTATTCTACATCACTTTAACATTTTATTGTATTATTAGGTAATGTCAATTTCATCTGGTTTTGTTGGAAAACTCAAGATATTGTATAGTAGTGACATATGGTGTCAATCATCAGAACTACTAGACCAGTTGCCCTGTCCAAACCCAACCTCAGCCCTCATCGGCCCGGAGTGGGCTAACCGATGGGCGCCCGTTGGTTTAGGGCACTGGGCTTTGGTGTGGCCCCAAGTGGGCTGCCCGAATTGGGCTCAGAACGGGTTTTGGACGGGTTTCCTGTCATCTGGCCAACATGAACCCAAATCGGGTAGCCCTCTTTGAAACTGATCTGAGCCCAAATCGGGCAGCCCGCTTTGAAACTGATCTGAGCCCAAAATGGGCAGCCCGATCTGGGCCACACTTCAGCCCAGCCATCTGCCCAACACGAAACCAAGCTCAGTTTTGCCCGACTTCAAACAGCAAATCCGAGCTAAAACCAAATTTGCCCCGTGCGGGCTTGCTACTAGGGTAATACGCTAGTCCCGTATATTAGGGATGACTAGATCATCTTCCCCAGTACCTAGGACAACTGTACCACATCCCTCAGTATCCGGGTTGTAGCTGAAGGGTCCCCAGAGTTACAGAAGTGGTCAACAGAGCCGCCAGAAGGGTCCACAGAGTCGCTGGAAGGGTTCTTAGTGCTGCTGAATGGGTCCACAGAGCTGATGGGAGCCACTGGAAGGGTCCCTAATCAACCAAGTTTTATTACAATACATACCCCCCCCCCCCCCACCGTAAGAAGCGCAAGGACTCTTAAGGGCCATCCACAAATAGCTAGCTGTTATGTATACCTCCTAGCTAATAAACATGTCCACAGGGCAGCCGGAGGGGTCCGCAGAGTCACTTAAGGGGTCCCAGAGCAACTGGAAGGTCCCACAAAGCCTCTTAGAGAAATGCTTGCAGGGTCCCAAGAGCTGCTGAAGGGGTCCCAAGAGCTACTTGAATGGTCCACAGAGCTTGTTTCTTTATCAACCTCAAACCATAGAATAGCCTGGATCAATGTTGTTTAGTTGTTGCCATGCTTGTTGATAATGAACCTCAGGACCATGGACATATATGTGACCTGTACTGGGAAAAGGGACCTTATTGTACCTAGATAACAGTCGTTGCTAGGCAATTAGCTGCATTAGCAGCAAACCAATTGAACCATTGAATTCCTTGGGTCCAGTTTTCAGGGGTAGGTATGATTCTTAGGACCATGGAAATATGTGTTGCTAGGCAGATAAACAATCAAAATAGCTGTTGCTAAGGAACCAGTTGTCCTAAAAACAAAACAATAGAACCATTGAATTCCTTGGGTCCAATTTAGGGGGGGTAGGTATGGTTGTCATCAACCTCAGGACCATGGAAAACTGTGTTGCTAGGCAGATAAACAATTAAAACAGTTGTTGCTAAGCAACCAGCTGTCTTAGAAACAAACCAATAGATCCATTGAATTCCTTGGGTCCAAATTAGGGGGGACAGGCAGTGTTAAAAAAGTATTTTGAGCCATATCTAGGTCATTGGAGATGGAATTCTGATATTTTGGCGGCCATCTTGGATTTTGGCGGCCATCTTGGATTCCTCGCAACCTTCTCTTTAACACTCACCATATCTGAAAAGCCCATGATCAGAGCTTTCCAGTGGTATATAGTGACCTTTAGTCTTTTTTGGTGATGGGTGTCGTCAGAAATAATGCTCCTGGCTCTCAAATGCTGCAGCACTATATGCTATGTGATAACAATAATATAAATCAACCTTTGATAGTTCCTGAGGTTGATTATAAACGTACCTACCCCCCCTAATATGGACCCAAGACATTCAATGGTTCTATCCGTTTGTTGCTAATACGGCTGGTTGCCTAGCAACGGCAATTCTAATTGTTTATCTGCCTAGCAACACACATTTCCATGGTCCTGAAGTTGATTATAATCATGCCTACCCCCCCTAATATGGACCCAAGAAATTCAATGGTTCTATTGGTTTGTTGCTTATACAGCTGGTTGCCTAGCAACGGCTATTCTAATTGTTTATCTGCCTAGCAACACACATTTCCATTGTCCTGAGGTTGATTATAATCATCCCTACCCCCCCTAAAATGGACCCAAGGAATTCAATGGTTTAATCCATTTGTTGCTAATACAGCTGGTTACCTAGCAACGGCTATTCTAATTGTTTATCTGGCTAGCAACACACATTCCATGGTCCTGAAGTTGATTATAATCATACTTACCCCCCACTAATATGGACCCAAGGAATTCAATGGTTCTATCTGTTTGTTGCTGATACAGCTGGTTGCCTAGCAACGGCTTTTCTAATTGCTTATCTGCCTAGCAACACACATTTCCATGGACCTGAGGTTGATTATAATCATACCTACCCCCACTAATATGGACCCAAGGAATTCAATGGTTCTTTCGGTTTGTTGCTAATACAGCTGGTTGCGTAGCAACAGCTATTCTAATTGTTTATCTGCCTAGCAACGCACATTTCCATGGTCCTAAGGTTGATTATAATCAAACCTACCCCCTTATATGGACCCAAGGAATTCAATGGTTCTTTCAGTTTGTTGCTAATCCAGCTGGTTGCCTAGCAACATCTATTGTTATTGTTTATCTGCCTAGCAACACACATCTCCTTACCCCCTTACATGGACCCAAAGAATTCATAGGAAATGCCATATTTGAAGTAATATCATCCTCCCCCCTGATAACCCCCTCCCGGCCCTGCTTTTTTGGTGTCTTGAATGGGTTCCCTTCAAACATACCAACCATGTAGACATTATGTTTCTTCGAATGCAAGAATTGCAGTTGTTGCCGCATATAAAAATGCCTGAGGCATTTTTTACGCGGCAAAAACCGCAATTCTTGTTATACAAGTGTAGTAATCCCAAAACTTGGGACTGTCAGAGACTTGCAGCTAACCTCCCAAGGAACATACACAGATGGTTGTACAGTCGTTCTCTATTAAGGATAGTTGAAGCTTAGGATTGGCATGATCACGGCTACACTCAGTGTATCATATAAGACATCAGCAGATGGTGTTGGCGGAACCTGGACCAGGTTGCTTCTACCCAATGGCTGGAAGATGCATGTAGGTAGTCCTAGGTTCTGTCAGCGGAGTCTTGTAGCAGCAGCACCTAAGAGGTCCTCAGTGAGTTTCCTCATAGGTCAGCTCCCAGTGGGAACTACCAGTGACCAGCAGAGGCCTGCATTATATAGCAGGCCACCAACGATGGAGACTACTGGTTGTCTGGGCTGGGTTGGTCATCCAGGCCGAGCCTGCAGGAGAAAGTGTGCAGTTATGATTGCAGTAGTGCCGGGCAGGTAACTCGGGCCAGGTAAAGTTCCCAGGCCGGGGTTAGTAACAAGGGTTATGCTAGTATAAGCCCAGGAGGAAGGATGTATTAGTGATAGAGAACATCCTTTGTTCATATCCCCGACCCCAACCTGTTAGACTGACCAGCAAGCTCTACCAGGTTACTGACCCCCATGGATGGTTCTGCAGTACCGTATCTGTAATAAGTACAATGGGTCTTAACTATACCACTCAGGGCCATGGATTGGAGAGAGAATCTAACTTTTTCTCATGATTAGAGTGATAGATCAGTATAGATCTATGCTACTAGCCTGTATAAATATTATTGTCAGCAAATCTAACAGCCAATCTAACAGCCAATTAGGAAATGGTGATTACTGGGTCTATCTAATATTATTTCATAAATTTAGAATGTTTAATGCATGATATCAGAATTAATATTAAAGATTGTGGTTTGTAATCTGCCAGTACATGTTCTGTTTTCCATGGTATCATAGATGATATATAGTTCATAGCTTAGCACTAGGACATGATATGGATAAGCCAGTTTGGCAAATTTTTATCAATTTCTATTAGCCAGAGTGGTAATGAATTCGCCAGAAAATTCTACACAATGGGGACTACCAGTAGTACCATGAAACCCCACCTACATTATTTAGCTTATATACTATCATTGTGATTTGGAAAACCCCGCCTATAAGCCGTAAGCCTGGACCCCACTCTGGTCTACCCAATTTTGAACAGGTTTAGGTACTTTCTTTTATTGATATACTATGAGTCTTTAGTCACACATGTATGCTGCACATTGAGACTACTTCTAAGGGCCTTAAATGAACTCAAAGTTAAGTAATTGTTCTGTGAAAGGTATCCTATATTTCTAGGTTATCTTTTCAAATTAACTTTTTCAAACCCCCATCTATTACGCAAATTTGAGTTTGAGGGAGAAAATTCAGCTTATGAGAAATAAAAACACCAAATAGAATTCGACTTTTGGGGTTTACGGTATATGTACTTGCTGTCCTCTATTCAGAAGTGTTGAACTATACGTCCTCTATGGTGTATTCTATTTTCCCAAAGAGATTGATGTTTTCACAACCCTCCCCCTTCCAATTCCTCCCAAACGAATCCTCAACCCCCCCCCCCAACGATATGTTAAATTTGTTCACGAATTTTGAAAAGCTATACACTAGGTCTTGATATTTCTCACTTGATCAGGCCATAAGATGATTACAAGAAAAAGGTGCACAGCGTATCTGGCTCATCATCATCATCATCATCATTTACGCACGAAGTGCGTTAGCACGTGGCGCATCGGGTTTTCTATTAATCAGTTTCTTCCATTCTTTCCTGTTTTGAGTGAGTTCCTGGGCTTCCTCGGGTGTTATTTTGAGGTCCTTTAGATCTTTGTCTAGTGTCTTGAGCCATGTTGATGCTTGGCCGCCTCGTAGTTTCTTTGTTTTCCTTCTCGCTTCCGCTAGTGCTTGCTTTGCTGGTGTTTCTTCGTGTAGGCGTTCTGCGTGTCCGTACCATCTTAGCCTCCTTGTCTTGATGGTCTCACTCCATTTTTCTTGCTTGGTGGTTCGGTATAGGTCTTCACTTGATATTTCTTTGGGCCATCTGATGTTTATGGCTCTTCGAAGGAGTTTTCTGTGGAAGGAGTCGATCTTGTTGTTGGTGGTTTTGTTGGTTGTCCATAACTCAGAGTTGTATAAGAATACACTCTCCACGCAGGCTCTAAACACTCTCACTTTTGTCTTCGCGTATCTGGCTCACTCTCACCAAATCAGTGCAACTGAAAAAGTGGCCGTACATGATCGGTGGCCGTACATGATCGGCGGTCGTACATGATCGGAAAACAACAATATCCCCCTAAGGCCTCATTTACTACACTATTTAACCCATCTAACCATACCTACTGGCTGTAATGTAGTTTTGGGGAGTTTATTAGGAAAAGAAAAATCCCAAAATATTTATAGGGGCCAAAGGGGGGGGGCTCAATGTACAACTGATCATGTACGTCACATGACATACATGATCGGCTTGGAATGTCATGTAAAATTTTCTTATTACCCACTGCTTTACATGTCTAACATTATACATGTTAAGACTCACATCATATGTGCACCTTGCTATGATTAATTTATGTTTTTGATATGGTCAGAAAGGGTAATTAAGGCAGTCAATAGATAATGGGCTGATCATGTACGTCACATGACGTACATGATCAGTATTGAAATGTCATGTAAAATTCTCTTACTAGTCGCAAGTAGTATTGTATGTATCGGAACGGGACTATAGTTAAGTACTGTTTATTACTCAATCGACCTGCAGCCAATCAGAGGCCTCCATTTGGTCACGTGACCGGAAGTGACCTACTTAGGGGATTAGTGGTGCATTCTGGGTAACCCTGCAGCCAATCAGAGGCCTCCATTTGGTCACGTGACCGGAAGTGACCTACTTAGGGGATTAGTGGTGCATTCTGGGTAACCTACTGACCTACTTAGAAGCTCTCAGCCAATCAGAGGCCGGCATTCTGGTAACCATGGTAACGTGACTTACTTACGTCACGTGACCTACTTAGGCTCAGCCAATCAGAAGCCGGCATTCTGGTAACTAGGGTAACGTGACCTACTTAGGGTTTGTTTGTAAACAACACCACGTGGCTCTCTTGTTTGTAAACAACACCACGTGACACGTGACTGTTTGTAAACAAACAATTCGACTTAGTCTGACATTTTCAGCTGTCGCATGCTGACCTGCTGCTATCATAAGAGAAACAAAAGCCCTAATCACGCTTTTCAGCTGGATCCTTCCACCCACCAGACATGGATCCAGATGGGAGGGTGGTTTAAAATTAATCCGTGTACCGACTGTCATACAATAGTGTAATTAGTTGAACACGTGTTACCTGTATAAAGGATTAGCAGGTCATGGGCTTAGAGTGTGTATAGAAAAACAACTACAGGTAGCGTGAACAAAGCGACCCCCTCCCTTTCTGTCACTCTGTCTGTGACTAGAGGGCGCGCGTGTGGTAAGCGGCTTAAATCTAAAGAAAAAAAATCACCCTCTCCTGTCGTCAGCAGTCAGCTGGCCGGCGGCTGGAAAATGCGATTAGAGGGATGATGAGCGCGGTTTTTTATATTCAATATATTAGAAGTGTGCTTTGTTGCTTATATAGTTCATTATGCGTTTAAAATGTTCGCGAGTATCGTAGAAATGTACAAAAATCCTATTGTGGCGCCATCTGACGAAAAGAGCGGAGAACTATACTAGGGTATGGCGAGCTAGACTAGAGCATGTAATCACCAGGCGGCAGAGTGGTCAAAAGACAATCTCGTAGTAGTAGGTCTACTTGGATCTTGAGTAGCCACCCTTGTGGTTGCAATTACCTAGACTAGTTGACCCTGCCAGCCTGGTCAAGTGAAATTAGTAAGGAGACCGCACATTAACGCGCTCCACAGTCTTTAGACAGTTAAGACTATAGTACCGTAGATTCTACTGTGTACTCACACTAACTATTTACAGTGCTACATATTCATACCCGTGTTCTAAGTGTTTTTTTAGAAAAAAGCGATCTACTCACCCATTTTTTTTAGACAAACTCCTATTAGCAGGTAACCCCTGTATAAACCATACTGCAAAGATCTGCTACTTCGAGCGTCTGCCTCGTGACTGATAGTGTACAACAAGACGAAGTGGGCAGAGGTGAAGTACTGTTCCAAGAAAAATTGAGGCTCTTTATATAGCTGAGAGAGCGGCTAATCCGGATGTTCTAAGCTTGTTTTCACCTAGAGCCCCACCCTCTTCCAGAGAGGAATCAAATTGCTTTTCACCTGGACCCTTCCACCCCTCATCCATCAGCATGAAAAGAGGGATAACAAGTGTAACGTGCGCTACATGTATATGGGATTATAGCTGGTGAAGAGATAAAGCCAGGTCAACTGTGTATACAAAGACTACAGGAGGTGATTAACGACAGGTGTGACGCGCCAGCCCGTGGACGGATTATCTTCTAAGCTGACGCTTATTCAACTAGCCAGCTGCCGTCCGCTCCACTCACCACGGCAAGAGGAGGTGCTTTTGTTTTACACTTAAGTCGCTTACCACATGTACTCGTCTCTACCTCACAGACAGACACCCTCTCGCTTGCTTCACGACCCCTGTAGCTTTTTTTGTATACACACTCTAATCTCATAACCCCCTGATCCGTTATACAGGTAACGGGTATTCTCTTTTAAATAGCTGCCAGTCAGCCTGCGGCAGCTGAAAACGACGGTAAGTAGCTTAGCTCTAGAAGCAAGAAGGCGTATATAAGGAGGCTCACACGTGTATAGGCGCCTTATAAGTCGGCAGGGGGTAAATACTAGTGAAAAAGGAAGGCAGGTGTGCAGGTAGCTTTCTAACAGACACGTGTGTGCACTAAGCTGCTTAAGTCTAAACCCACCTGCAGTAGTCAGGTAGCATGTGAAAACTTACTTAACAGATCTCTTAATTGAGTAGAGACTCTGTACTGAGAGAGTCTTTTCAGCCGTTTAAGAGGATTATCTAGGACAGGGTACATAAGGAGTGCAGCTGCTGCAGCTGACACTAGTGTCAGCTACTGCTTGTGCTGCTCGTGCAGCGGCTATTTGTAAACTAATTAATACGACTTCCTCATTAAATTTGTCATCTACAACTGTTTCAATCTTAAGGCTTTTTTTTTGAGTTTATTCTTTTTTTCAAATTTGGTCCCACCTCAAAAGAGGAATAGGACTCTGTAACAATGTAGCTCTCTTGATCAATTAACAGCCCCATTTTTCTTAGATGTCATCTGACAGCTTCTTGCTAGGCCAGGATATTGTTAAATAAACAACTTGGAAAGCTAATTACAGTTTTCTGGGCTTGAAATATGAGTATCTTGACTGTAACAGCAGCCTTTTTACCGTATAGTCCTTCAACAGACTCTTGCTGGCCAGACTTTCAAGCAAGTTTGCCAAAGTCCAGCCTGTTATTGAATGTCCAGCCTAGCCTGACCCTCAGTAGAATGGTCCTTGACCCATCTATTATAGTCCAGCAGTGCCTGACCCTTGTATGAGAGTAGTATTGGCGACATTGGCTGACTCTGATATTTACCTGTGTGTACGGGGGGAGGAGAGGGTTCACAGCCACAGCTCTCTTAAGGCAAAGCTTGCGCTTATAGAGCACTACTAGTGGGGGTTTGAATGAGGAGTCTATGGCGTTTGTCTTAAAAAAAAATAGCCATGGCACATGTCGATGTCGCTTAATTATGCTCATATCTCATGTCGATTTTAAGAATTGCTCATGTCACCTGTCACTATGTTTTTCAAGCTTCATGTCAAATGTCACTAGGCCTCATGTCGAATGTCGATTCTAAGAAACAGACATGTCGCCATCTCGAATTTAGTGGTCCACACCGCCGCTGCTGCTGCTGCTGCTGCTGCTGCTGCTGCTGATTTGCTGTTGCTGCTGCTGTTGGTGCTGCTGCTTGTGCTGCTCGTGCAGCTGCTGCAGCTGCTGACAGCTGCTGCTGCTTGTGCTGCTCGTGCAGCTGCTGCAGTTGCTGACGATGTCACGGATGCTGTTGACAGATGCTGCTGCTTGTGCTGCTCGTGCAGCTGCTGCTGCTGCTGACGATGTCACGGATGCTGCTGACAGATGCTGCTGCTTGTGCTGCACGAGACTGAGTAGCTGCTATTACTAATGCTACTAATACTAGTATGAGAAAATACATTTAGTCAGTTGATTAAATCAAGGAGGTTTTCTGACTTCAGTGGATCGTTTAGCCATCGGCCACGGGCAAAACTTGAAACCATTTTATACATGGGACAATTGGCAGAGTCGAAACATGTTGGTACGATGGGATCGATCATGTTCATCATCAGTTCAGGCAAAGGAAGTGTGTCGACAGCACGCGAAAACTTCATGTCTGGATGTTTCAACACAAGGCCTTTTATCACACTCACACAGCTGCTTTGAAGAGTGAATCCTTGACCAAACTTGAGCTTTTCCAACACAGCTTTGGCCTCTTTCTGTGCAGTAAGGGATCTCTCTTTCGGGTTCATCTCAGTGCTGTCTAGCATGTCCTCAAAGTCTTTAACATAATGTTCCAACGGGCTACAAATGATGTACTCCAGATCATCGTCCGTATATGTCGTCTCCTCGCACCATATTGTGTCTTCTCCTGTTTCGAATTCCGTCATTTTCTGAACAATCTCCTCGTGAGTGCCTTGCATATATCGAAGCTCCTTCAAAGACCTGATAACTTCTATGGCGAAGACTGAACAAATACCTGAAGGAATTTCACCACAGTCAGGCCAAGTATACGGAGCTAAGAAAAATAGCTCCAACAAAATCTTCTCCCTCTGTCCAAATGAAACTACTTCCGTTCCGATGAAGTTGAAGCATGCTTCTATCCATTGCTCCTTGGTGACGTCCTTCCAATGTTTCTTTACCTCACATGCATCATAGGGCACTGTTTCTCTTCCTGCTTCAAGTGGAAGTTGCTTTTTCTTTCTTGGACTCATTTGGAGAGAGTTTCGATGCTCTGTAGCGTCAACACTTCGATAAGAAAAGTAGCTGAAAATAGCAGAACTAACCATCATAACATTCTGAGCGAGCGTAGAGTGGACGATGCTACGATGATGAAGGGCGGGTCGAGAAAGTGTGATGGGTGAGAGCGTCGTTTCACTCCTTATGTACCCTGTCCTAGATAA
Source organism: Harmothoe impar (assembly GCA_947462335.1). Lineage (NCBI taxonomy): Eukaryota > Metazoa > Annelida > Polychaeta > Phyllodocida > Polynoidae > Harmothoe > Harmothoe impar. The sequence goes on along the minus strand of OX381711.1, from coordinate 141,755 downwards.
TCCTCTTAAACGGCTGAAAAGACTCTCTCAGTACAGAGTCTCTACTCAATTAAGAGATCTGTTAAGTAAGTTTTCACATGCTACCTGACTACTGCAGGTGGGTTTAGACTTAAGCAGCTTAGTGCACACACGTGTCTGTTAGAAAGCTACCTGCACACCTGCCTTCCTTTTTCACTAGTATTTACCCCCTGCCGACTTATAAGGCGCCTATACACGTGTGAGCCTCCTTATATACGCCTTCTTGCTTCTAGAGCTAAGCTACTTACCGTCGTTTTCAGCTGCCGCAGGCTGACTGGCAGCTATTTAAAAGAGAATACCCGTTACCTGTATAACGGATCAGGGGGTTATGAGATTAGAGTGTGTATACAAAAAAAGCTACAGGGGTCGTGAAGCAAGCGAGAGGGTGTCTGTCTGTGAGGTAGAGACGAGTACATGTGGTAAGCGACTTAAGTGTAAAACAAAAGCACCTCCTCTTGCCGTGGTGAGTGGAGCGGACGGCAGCTGGCTAGTTGAATAAGCGTCAGCTTAGAAGATAATCCGTCCACGGGCTGGCGCGTCACACCTGTCGTTAATCACCTCCTGTAGTCTTTGTATACACAGTTGACCTGGCTTTATCTCTTCACCAGCTATAATCCCATATACATGTAGCGCACGTTACACTTGTTATCCCTCTTTTCATGCTGATGGATGAGGGGTGGAAGGGTCCAGGTGAAAAGCAATTTGATTCCTCTCTGGAAGAGGGTGGGGCTCTAGGTGAAAACAAGCTTAGAACATCCGGATTAGCCGCTCTCTCAGCTATATAAAGAGCCTCAATTTTTCTTGGAACAGTACTTCACCTCTGCCCACTTCGTCTTGTTGTACACTATCAGTCACGAGGCAGACGCTCGAAGTAGCAGATCTTTGCAGTATGGTTTATACAGGGGTTACCTGCTAATAGGAGTTTGTCTAAAAAAAATGGGTGAGTAGATCGCTTTTTTCTAAAAAAACACTTAGAACACGGGTATGAATATGTAGCACTGTAAATAGTTAGTGTGAGTACACAGTAGAATCTACGGTACTATAGTCTTAACTGTCTAAAGACTGTGGAGCGCGTTAATGTGCGGTCTCCTTACTAATTTCACTTGACCAGGCTGGCAGGGTCAACTAGTCTAGGTAATTGCAACCACAAGGGTGGCTACTCAAGATCCAAGTAGACCTACTACTACGAGATTGTCTTTTGACCACTCTGCCGCCTGGTGATTACATGCTCTAGTCTAGCTCGCCATACCCTAGTATAGTTCTCCGCTCTTTTCGTCAGATGGCGCCACAATAGGATTTTTGTACATTTCTACGATACTCGCGAACATTTTAAACGCATAATGAACTATATAAGCAACAAAGCACACTTCTAATATATTGAATATAAAAAACCGCGCTCATCATCCCTCTAATCGCATTTTCCAGCCGCCGGCCAGCTGACTGCTGACGACAGGAGAGGGTGATTTTTTTTCTTTAGATTTAAGCCGCTTACCACACGCGCGCCCTCTAGTCACAGACAGAGTGACAGAAAGGGAGGGGGTCGCTTTGTTCACGCTACCTGTAGTTGTTTTTCTATACACACTCTAAGCCCATGACCTGCTAATCCTTTATACAGGTAACACGTGTTCAACTAATTACACTATTGTATGACAGTCGGTACACGGATTAATTTTAAACCACCCTCCCATCTGGATCCATGTCTGGTGGGTGGAAGGATCCAGCTGAAAAGCGTGATTAGGGCTTTTGTTTCTCTTATGATAGCAGCAGGTCAGCATGCGACAGCTGAAAATGTCAGACTAAGTCGAATTGTTTGTTTACAAACAGTCACGTGTCACGTGGTGTTGTTTACAAACAAGAGAGCCACGTGGTGTTGTTTACAAACAAACCCTAAGTAGGTCACGTTACCCTAGTTACCAGAATGCCGGCTTCTGATTGGCTGAGCCTAAGTAGGTCACGTGACGTAAGTAAGTCACGTTACCATGGTTACCAGAATGCCGGCCTCTGATTGGCTGAGAGCTTCTAAGTAGGTCAGTAGGTTACCCAGAATGCACCACTAATCCCCTAAGTAGGTCACTTCCGGTCACGTGACCAAATGGAGGCCTCTGATTGGCTGCAGGGTTACCCAGAATGCACCACTAATCCCCTAAGTAGGTCACTTCCGGTCACGTGACCAAATGGAGGCCTCTGATTGGCTGCAGGTCGATTGAGTAATAAACAGTACTTAACTATAGTCCCGTTCCGATACATTCTATACTACTGTCGCATCTACACATGTCTAACATCTTACATGTCAAGACACACATCATATGTGCACCTTGGTAAGGTTCACTTATGTTTTATCATTATCAGAAAGGCTGGGGAAGGCAATAATCATCGATCATGTATGTCACCGATCATGAAAGGCACCGCTCATGTACGGCCACCGATCATGTACGGCCACCGATCATGTACAGCCACCGATCATGTACGGCCACTTTTGAGTTGCACTGGTTTGGTTAGTCAGGAGGTTGCCTCACGATTTCAGCTTTCCAAGGGTATATAACACAACATATTCCCCAATTTGTACCAAGTGTTTTTGGCAGCAAGGTTTGCCAGATTGACATTTGAGTCAACAGTGGCGATCTGGTGAATGGCTAGCGTGAAGCCTGAGTTCATTCGGACTCTCAGAAAAATACCTTCCCTTAGACAACTGCCTCAGGTTACAGTAAGAAGCATGGAACCTGGCCCTAGACAGCTGCCTAAGGTTTTCTATGTCCTAAATGGGCTCACAAGTAGAGTTTGGACAATGTTAACAGAGAAATACAATATCAAATTAAATTGTATTAAATAGATTTTGATAACATCATTGTCTCTATAAACTATATACAAATGTTATTCAACCATCATCCACCTATTATTGTTTTATATCGATTTGCAACACTCACGACTTCAGTTAAGTACAAACCAGCATTTATAATGCATTGAGACATTGTATCAATAATTGAGTGTCCTTCAGCGTGGGATCAGTTGAGAGGAAACTTGCTGTGATAAGACTTGTATAGTGTCTTTATTTGTGTCTATAGAGGCATGACTGGAGCCACACTGCCGACATGTTCCCTGAGTGCAAGTCTATCAATAATAGAATGCAGCCAGCTACATCTAAGAGATTTGGAGGCAACAGCATTGTAATATGTATAGTCTAATGCAATGAACATACAAGGTTATTCAAGTTCGCCCATATCTTTAACCAAGTGCAGGTATCAGTCATTCTCACCAATCCTGCCTTTGGTCAGATTCTGTTAGCCTGTATTATAGTAGAGATTTCAGGCAAATGTGTAACCAGGCAAACATCACTATGTCTTTCTATGCTAACATGATGACAAACTGCATGGGGATCCCGCCATGGACATGCTCTTAGAGTCAGCAGGCTGGAAGGGCACCACTGAGTGTGGGGCTCCATCATCCAGCAAGACCAGGGTGGCCTGCTATGGGCCCCCTTGCTATGGGCCCCCCTTGCCGCACCCCTCCCATAGGCCCCTTCCGCAGGTGATGGATGGCAGTCCGGTTGGAGCGTGCAACCCACTAAAAAATAAGGGTACATTATTAAGGCTTTATTTACGACCTATTCCTTTTATGTAGGGTCCAATGCCTCGCCAAGACATGGGAGTTTTATGGTTGAAGGTTACAAAGGCTCCAACCTGACAGATGGGAGCATCTAACATTGAATGCCACCTGCCTAGACATTGAGGGTGCTGCCTCCACAAAACCTACCACTGGACTCCACTGAGGAAGGATCTGCTCAATTGACTGAGACATAGGATATTTAGGCTATGCCCTACTATGCCCTAATCAGATAGTGTACAGGACCCCTGACTCTAGTCCATGTGAATTTCAATCACTCACAGCCAAGTTTATTTTGTAAATGGCTGAGTTAACATCAGAAGTATAAGCTGGTGTTTCAGAAGCTAACAACCATATTATTAACAGAATAACATACGACAGTACTTAGGCTGGTAAGCTATAGATTATTAATCTTGAAAGCGCAATAAAGACATGTAAGCCCATGTTTTGCCAGTTCTTCAGCTTTAGTTCTAATTCTTCATGGTAAATAATTACTCAGTTTTAGTAATTACCATATGACATAGTAAGCAAAATGTTGTGGGCTTAACCAAACTTGATCTTACTTGGTAGCGATTGGAATTTGCATATCAAGTCTTATTTGGCTGTAGTTAATGGGTATGTAGGAGATTGTCCTGTGGAAACTTCATGATTGGGCTAATATCTCTAAGGTCGGACTTGGACAGCATCATCCTATACCCAAGTCTCCATAACACCTTTCCACACATCTCCTGTCTTACCTTTACTTGATATAAACTCAGATGTTTTGTCCGCACTTGCCACAGTGGCAGAATCATGGTCAGTGCTGTATGCATTTCTCATAGTTAAGCTATCAACTGTAGAGGTCCTTATTCTCTCTGTCATGGCAATAGAGTTAAGGGCAACATCCTCATATCTTAGCAAGAGGTAATTGCCCATTATTGATGGAATGTATCTTAAAAGTTTTTCAGCAGCACCTAACATGTGAGTAACATCATCACATATGTTCTTTGCTGCTCTGCTAACATTGAGTGATAGCTTAATTTGTAAAATAGATCTTATATGGCCTCGTGGATCACATACAAGATGTATGACTTTGACACTGTTTGCTAGCCTCTGAATCATATCTCCATCATGAAGGCGGATTATTTTGATGACAGTGTGTTTGAACGGGTAATTACAAACATCTGACATTGCTGCAGCCACTGATATCTTATTCTATATGTTACCCTTGGAACAGAAGACCCTTTTCCAAAAGATGGTCTGATTAGCAGCTTTAGATTCTATATCAATTCCATCAAAAGCACACTGATAGAAATGCTCAATGATCAAGTGGTTTTTTTTCTTCTGCAATATATATTTTTTACTCTTCATAGGAAATTTATTAATAATAACAGTGGCTCAAACATATAGAAGACATCAGGATGGTGACTGAAGAGAGCTCCAATAAAAGAAGACCCTGAACGATATCTTGCCAACACCATGATTTTAATAGACCTTTCCCTAGGTTGTAGATCAGCTGAATTAGGAGGCCTGTGAGTAGGTTGGACAGTAGGTGCCCAATCACTGCCTGATGAATTACCACTGGCACAGGGCAATGGCAACCGGGCCAAAAGACAAAAAACGAACACTGCTGATCATACCAACAGCGTTCATACGCATCTCAAAACCCTTGAATCCCTGTTGGATAATGCTGTCCAATTTGTAGTTCAATCCAATGATAAAGAACACACTTCTGTTCTATCTGGCAATAGATTTAGGGCCCTATACGGCCTGACTGGGTCTCCTATTAAAGACCCCAAAACCAACTCCCGGCGCCCTCAGAGGGCTCCCCCTGTCCCACCCAGTACAATTGAAACTCAACAAGGAGTTTTCAATGAAACTGAAAATACATTTTGTTTCAGTGACACTGAAAATAATGATGACGAAAATGATGACACTAATGATCTCTCGTTTTTTCAGAGCACCTTCAAAGCAGAGGAGCTCCCCAGAACCTGCAGGGATATCTTCCGCACACAGAGATACAACGCCCTGGAGGCAGCCAAACATGGCTGCCGTGAGGAGTTCTATGGGAAGTGCATTGAAAAAGGCCGCTATGAGGCCTGGGTGTGGGGTTATGAGGCCCCCCCGGCCTGGTGCTCAAAAGCCACCAACCTTCTCGAGACTCTCCATGCCAACAGGGAGAGGATGGCTCGAGACAATGCTGTAGCGGTCCAGGCATTCCTCAAGGATGAGAAAAAAGACATCCTTGAACAGTCAGCCATGGCCTCGGTCATGGTGGTGGAGGACACCAAGAAAAAACTAGCCGAACCACGAGACGCAGATGAGCTGCTCACTAGAGCTCATAATGATGTCTCCACCGGCATCAAACGTGAGACCAAACGTGAATTTAAACGTTTAAACCACCTTTCCAAGGCAGGTTTGGGGAAGTATAGCAATATACATGGTCAACACCTTTCGACCAGCCGAGAACAGCCTTAATAAGACTGTCAAGGATAATTGGCCCATACTAGGGGCCTCTAAATCCACAAAGGAAATGTACAGGAAAAATGTACGCCGCTGCTACAAAAGACCCAAAAACATTAGGGACTTTTTAGTCAGGGCAAGAACTGACTACAACCCCTTTGAGAAGGAGGACAGAACCAGACCACCCTCAGCCAATATCTGTAGAACCAGAAATTGTGCTCACTGCCCAATGATAGACAGGTCTGGCCGTATCTACAAATACGGAACAAGACTTAGTTTTGAGACCAAAACTAATGTTTGTTGCAAAAGCTCCAACCTCATTTACTGCATTGAATGCAAGAAATGCAAGATCAGGTATGTAGGTCAAACCTACAAACCAGTCCATGGTAGGCTCTACAGACACAAGTATGACACTTTAAAGGGTAACCTGCACACCGATGTTCAATACCACTTCGGCTTGCCAGGTCATGATGTAAAAGAAGACATGAAGGTTTACATCCTGGATTTCATATACGAACATCCCACCAGCAAAAAAGCCAAAAGTCTAAGACTGGCTATTGAATTCAATTGGATTCACAGGTTAGGTACAGCAGCCCCTAACGGGCTCAACACTATGGACAGTGTATACGGGTAAAGCCAACCTAACGCCTCGTCATAAATTTTTTACCGAAAATTTCCCTCTATTCAGGGTAATTTGTAAGTCCACTGCTGGGCCTATAACCCCGACAGTGGGCTTTAAGTTGCTTGTCTGTGGGGCCGGATTTTCGCTAAGATTTATCCTGCTAAGTGTCAAACTTAGCTTTACCTGTATGGCCGGAACTAGGGTAGTCCACTAGACTCTGCTGGTCTATAACCCATTACACAGGGGTTCCCTATAACCCTAGGCAAAATCTTAAAACTTTTATTTTGTCTCCCAATTGGGACTAGAGTCAAGTCTATGCTTGCACTACTAGTACAGAGTATAATGTAGCCTAGAACCCTGTTCTCTGCTCTACATTTTTAACTCCACTTTGCTTCTGATGAGACTAATGTCGAAACCGGTGCTCAGGGTAGTCACTGAATCTACTAAATGATTTATAGTGCTTTTATGTTTAGTACAGCATAATATTGGAGACCTCTACCTCTGGTTTACCAGAGTAGAGGAGGGTGCTAGTCTAGTCTAGGTTACTGGACCACCCACCCACCTGCACAGGTAGGCCTACACTCAACTATAGGTCTGACTGTGACCAGTGGCCCTCCCAAACTACCCTTAGTAGACAACACCCCCCACCCCTCTACAGGTGTGTTTGTTGTCCAGGGACCCAGCAGAGTCTAGAAAGGGCGGGAAATTACCCACTATATAAGTGGCCCCCCTTCCCCTAGTTCAGTACACGGTCAAGCAGTGGACTTCTCATGTGCCTCGTCTAACGCCAGCTACGGGCGTACCAATGCTTAACTTTGCTTCTAATCAACTTACAGAATCCAATAAAAGGTCTAAAATTACATTCATGAGGCCAAGAAATCAAATCCAGCTATTTTCAAAAAGTTAAGTGGCAGCCATTTTGAATTTTTGATAAAATTATCAAAATTCAAAATGTCCACCATACAGCTTCTTCTTTATCAATTGTTTTGATCCCCTAGCCACAGAAGTATTCTTTTTGGATTTGATATTGTGTATTTATCTTGATAAGATACTGATAGACCCACATTTGGCTCCGATTCCACCACTTTAGATTGATAATTTTATCAAAAATTCAAACCTTCAAACCTTCGAGCAGCCCTTTCACGATGGAAAGGATTTGACATAACCTTCTTGAGTTTTATCAAGAAATCCCCCAGATCCCCCGCTGGGATCTAGATTTAAACCTGAGATGAGGTGGATGCACCGCCTCTGCAGCATCAAATGTATGGCTTAAACTTACTAGACTAATCTAGATCCAGACTATAGACCTCAATAAACCACCAGGCCCCTTTGCTTTATTTATGTCATGCGGGACCAAAAATTTCTATTCCATTTGTATTGACTATGTCATAAAGTACCTTTGCCACGTCACACTTACCAACACATAGAACACATTTTACTAACCAAACTTCCCCAAAATGAACTATTCCATTCCCATCAGAAATTTCATCTGAGAATATTTATCTACTCTTTTGAACAAGCATCGTCATAATTACTAAAAACAATGTGGAAGCTTTGTTCTATAACATTGTTTCCATTTTCTGATTGTTCATTTCATTATCTCAAGCAATAATGATGAGGAACTAATTTAACTTATTATTACTAAACATTCACACCTGATTAGACTTTTAAGTTGATAACACTATTCATTTTTTTTAAAGTTTTTATTGGATCTAATGATCAATTAATAATTAACTGACCAAACCTAGGCTAGGCGCATTGCCTGTCTGCCGCCAGGACCCCTATCTAATGTACATAATTGTTTGACGGTCTTGCTATGCGAACATAATCAGCTATGTATATTATGCAGTATTTGACATAAGAGTAATGCTTAGTAACATAATTACACCAATACAACAGGTGTTCAATAGAGATTGATAAGGTGAGATGAGATGAGAATAGTATGTCAAATGACTTTATATTGCCAGCAAACAGTTTGGGTAGTCTCTTTTGATGGCCTTCTTAAACTCCCAAAGGGTCTCAAACATAGTGTATTGTGGCTTAAGGCCTATAAGAGACACTATAATTGCACATTTGTACAAGACACAACTTTGTGTCAAGATAAAGCCCCCATTCAGATGAGAGGGGCCTCAACCACCTACAATTTTTCGGGCCACATAAATGGCCTGGACGTTTGTGTGACTATAAAACCAAAAAAGTAACCTGCCACCCCTCTGGGGACCTGACTAATGAACCATGCCAAGCTGCATGGGGCAGCGACATATGATTAGCTACAAAGGTGAGCTGGGAAGGCTGACCTGGGTGAGAGGGCATTACATCCGTTTCTCCTTTTTGCACGCCTGTATACAGACTCAGCCACGCTGTTATCATGTGGCAGGCCTAAATCGTTGAAAAGTCGACAATATCCCTCAGACTCACAGGAATGTCTTCAGGTAGCCCTTCTAGCATTAGCACACGTTTCTTCCTGTCAACTTTAATTCTCCCAAATTTGTCATGGAAAGTATCAGAGTCGGCTTGGACCTTGTCTGCATTCTTACCCAGGTTTGCTATATTGTCAGAATCTTGCTCAAAGCTTTCTCCACTCTATCAAGTGTGGTTCGAAGACCTGTAATTTTGCCCGTTAGTTCCTCGTGCGCCTTTGTTGTTGTGGCAGCCGTCTCCGTGCCATTCACCATTCTCTTCTCCAGCGCCGCTATTGAGTCTAAGGATGTCACTGATACCTGTTCCTGGTGAGTTTCCAGCTCATTTAACTTGTTTATGACATCCTTAGGGGACGATTTGTGGTTTAAAACAGGTAAATAATTTTTGTCTCGCCAGAAGTGGGATCCACCATGTTGGATTTGTTGTCTTGCCTGAGACTGTCTTGCGTCAGTCTTTTCCTTAGATTTCTCATTAACATCAGACCGGACATGCTCTAGCCTTGTGTCAAGTTCCAGCATATGCCCTCAGGAATGGATAGAGAAAATCATAGAAAAATATGTCTATATTCACATAGTTATGTTATTTGTCGTTTAAAGGTATACAACACGATCTACGCATATTGTGGGCCTACAGTTTTAGGTGTGGGCCCATAGGTTTCTGAAGCTACAGGCCCACACATATCCAGGGCCCCCTCCTCTTTGATCAGGGGGCCCAGGCCCTCCTGCCCCCTTTTCATATGCCAATGCACTATATCAATAATTGAATATCTTGAATATTGAATCAGTTGAAACCAAACTTGCCATAATGTCTCTTTATGTTTGTTCATACAGGCATGGTTGGAGCTGCAGGTCTGCCATGTGTCCCTGAGTGCAGCTTTATCTATAATGGAACAGGGCAAGGCATGTCAAGAGAACCACTGCAGACTTCTTTTGTGTCAATATCAAAGGCAGTAGCAGAAATGCAACATTGCATGACGGCTCTTCACTGTTGGTTTAAGCAGCTATGATTTGACTAGCGGTTTGAACAGAACATATCTATAATTTATCATATTTCAAGTGTGGGGACAGATGATGGTAAGCGTGCATCAGGAGGACTTGCACTTGGTTGTCTTTATTGATATGTATTCAGGCATGATTTAAGCTACAGCTGGTGTTAATATGTCTACCTGGGTGCAAATTCACATATAAGGCCACTAAAAAACGAAGTAGTTTCTCATCCCCATGTGTGTCATGAAAAACTTTATCTTTTTAAAAGGATTTTTTATAAAAAATCGGTTAATAAGTGGATATTTGGTGTCATATTAAGGCCTATACTGCCAGTAATGCGGGATCTAAAACTTAGAACAACTTTTGCAGAGCAATAAATCCCTAACTACTAAAATGTGAAAATTGTTTTCAAAATGTCTTAGTTTGCCTATATATGTTAGCCCCCAATAAAGATAAGGAAAGAAACACCCTTTTCACTGCCAAGTAATGTGAAACAATTTTTTGGGTGGCCTAATAGAAGGGTTGTCAGGAGATGTGGATGTGTGCACAATCGTTACAATGTAATAATAGCAGCAGCAAGCAAGATTGTTATGCTCCAGTCATACCTCATTTGAAGTTGAACCTTCGTAGCTACTATTTTCTCATTTAAATTTGTAGAATTCTGCTATGTTACTAAGATTAAAATATTGGAGTTCATTATTTCATCTAAACATACCATGTGTTTGTTTGTTTGTAATTCCTTTATTTAACCTGCATTACATAGGACCAGGCCCTGTTTGTGCACTGCAGCCAGTGTGTATATAAATCAGAGATGGTAATCATGAGATGTATACAATCAAATTCCTTATGGGTTGGTTAAATGTCTTCATGTAGAATGATATATATATATATATATATATATATATAATATAATATAATATAATACAGAGATATAATTAGAGAGTTCATTATCCTTCGTCTCTGCTTCCGTCCTTTGTAGGCTCAAGATGTTTATGAGCCCTTATTACTTTACCTTGTTTCAATTAAGAGAAAATGTATTTACAGGAAGCATAGGTATACAAGTACAATAGGGTATGGTTACATAACTGAACACTTGCGTGTTGGGATGTAGCTAAACCCTTGGCTGATGTTATTAAGCCTTGGCTGATCTAATTGCCAGTGTACCTAATGTACTACTTATGAATATTGGAGATGTTTTTCCAATAATTGGTGATGTTATTCCAATGAGGACGATGTTGTGTCCTACTAAGAGAGCTAGTGGAGACAAAAATATCATATATTTGTACCAATAGGATGGATGAATAAGTGGGAGTGAGTGGCACCAATACAATCAATATAAACCCGACACAATATCAGTTTTCAGGGGGATGGAGTATGTCCTTGTACCTTTTCTTGTTCCACCTTTGGAACTTGTCCTTTTCCTTATAAGCCCTAGTTTCTTGTTTAAAACAGTTCCAAAGGGAAGAGACCCTAAACTCATAACTTTTCCTGTAAAAGGGGTTTATGGGTCTTATAATCTGTATAAGACGTTCATCGTGAGCACGGGTTCTTATATCTCTGTTATCAATATTAATATAGACATTGATAAAGAATGGTGATGCAATGGTTAATAAATTCTTTGTATCTAAGGAATACAGGTTGCAAATTAGTATTGAGGAAACTGGTACAGTCAGGTCTTGAAAGTCTGACAAATGCAGCAAAATATGGTCAGATCTCACCAGATGGTGGACTATCATAGTACATTTCAATGCAAAAATTGTCTAAGATTGTTACAGCCAGAATAGATTGGATCCTGTGTATGTCAGACTATCAGAGGTCGGATTATAAAGGCCTGACTATGTGCCTCCAACATCTTGTGCTTCATATATCCCCTATTGAGTTTGTAAACGTGTATTTATCCATCAATGATTTTCAAAAAAACAGCAGCATCGAAAAGTATATGAGTATTACAATAATATTGTTCTTGTGAGAGTTATTATGGTAAAGTTCATACAACTTAGCATCATGGGCATTCCTATCCCTGTGTGAGAGTCTTTGTGCAGTATAGTAATGGAGGTTTGTCTAACGGCCTAACAACAAACAGGGCAGCCTTAGTAGGATCATGCATTTGCAGCAAGTAACTGCTTAAGGTAGGTGCAAGGTAGTACAATGCAAGCATTAAATATTTGAGCAGCATTTGAGTAACAACAATAAGAACATGAATACGCTTGTTCATTGGTGGTACATGAAAATTTATGTCGGGTTAACATTGGGCTAGAGAAAAAAAATAAGCTAGGGACAGTTTTCACAACGGTGTACAACCTATCACCTTCACCTTATTATGTTCATACGCAATGCAATTATCGTGATCATATATGGTGCATCAAACTACATAAGTGAGCAAACAATGGACAAGCAGTGAGCAAACAAGATATCATTATTACATTATAATGAGACAAAGATTTGTATTGATTGTCAGCGTGTGCACTCTGTTATGGGTGACTACATGACAGTTACATACAGTAAGTTTAAACAATAATCAGAACTGGAGTGCAATAGGTCAAGCGGTTTAAAATTTGTTATACATGAGTATAGGTGTGTCACCAACTTATAATAATATTAATACATAATGAACAGCAAAGGGCCTAAAATAGAGCCTTGAGGAACTCCATAAGACACATCATGCCAATGAGAAGAAACATTATTTGCCATTGTCTTTTGTGCTCTATCAGTTAAATTATTTTTAAACCAAACAACTACTCTTTCAGAAAAAAACAAATTTATGCGTAAATAGATTTTTCTTACTTTTTCAGGGAGTAATTGCAGGCATAGTCTTGTCGCAGCTGGCAATAATATTCTGGGGCCACCAAAACAATTTTGACCCGCTCACGCGAAAATCCACCCCACCCCTGTTGTTAAAAAATGACCACTCCCTAAGTGTTTTTTTTTTTTTTGGTATGAGAAGATGTAAATACATCGTTCCCGTTTATTTACCCTGGCAACATAAAGAACTTATACAGCTCGAAAATATATATCACCAGCAAATACTTGAACAACACATAGCTGATCTATTATAAAGTATAACAATATTTCATATGAATGTTAATGGTATGTAAAATCACAGATATTTAACAATGAATTAGTTGGTTTTCATTTAAGATTACTTCAATATTAATGTTTTACAATACAAATATATCAAAAAATATATTATATTTCCACTACGTATCACAAATCCTCATGTATTTAACTCGAATACACATTTTTTAAACTATGATTGAGGTTGATGTCAGGAATGGGTAGCTCCCTGTTTACAGCTTTGTTCTGAATGCATTTAACAGTTTTCACATATTTACATTATTACCGCTTATTAATATAATACACTGAATATCAATACATACCGGTAGTTATTAATTATGAATATAACTTAGGTATATTACACTGTTTCAAACCGAGACTATTAATACCCTTATTACATATAATTAGAACTCCCCAGCCACCTTTTCCTGTCCAGTTTGAATTCTTCATAAGACTCAATATTACGAGTGTTTACACCTAGAGCATTCCATAACAATGCCCCTCTATATATAGGACTTTTTCTGGCAGTCTCGTTTCTTGGCTTTATAGTTAGAAACAATATAGCGTGTATACATACATGTTCTCAGTTCCGGTTTTCTCACAGGATTATGTTTAACCTCACACTGAGGACATATCCTCTTTCTGAGATCAAACTGGAAGCCACAGTTATACATGCATAATCCTAGGTTTTGTCCTTTGATGGGAAAAATAGAATTATGGTCCAAAAATGCACATTTGTATGAAAAAACATGATGGTTTTATGACGATGATTCAAATTTAATGAATTACCGGCAAATATTCTAATTTATCTAACTCCTGACAATCTGATTTTATAATGTGATTTTCTAACCACATTACAAAGGTTGTAAATACGTCGTATGAAAAAGTGGCCTCCCTTACAACCTTACTAGCATGGGCAAGGCTCCCGGCTAGAGACTTCTGTTTTAGTCAACTTTAGCTTACCCTCAGCTTCCTTCAATTTCATCAACAGTTCACACAATTTGTCATCAGGCAGAGATAATTTCATTGCCACACTATCAATCTAAATGCCCAGAAAAGTCACCTTTGTGAAATCTGTGTTCCCTTTTTGAAGGAAATACAGAGGTCTTGTCACCCTGAATAGTACAGTGCAGCACATCCATGCCATATCAGATGACATATCACGTACATCATCCATGTATTTATATATAAGTTGTGAGGCTACTTTTTCACAAAATTCATTCACAGCCAGGACACCCCCCCCCCTTTTAATAATCTGTGATGGGTCTGATACTCACCCCAGCAGCAGTACCCACCTTCTTCTTCTCCACTGCACCAATAGCATGAATACACCTTGGTTTTTCAGCACATTTTAAGGTTTTACCTTTGTTAATCTCTGCTGAAAGAAGCATATCTATGAATTCTTGGTTTAAGGATGGGGGAATAATTGCTATTATCATAACTACATTCACAGTCAGGATAAATAATCATTTAACCAAAAGAGGCCCCTTCCAGTAAATAATTCCAGTTCTAGTCAACTTCACCCCGAATAAAGCACTCACAAAATACCCGACAGGGTTTGAGGGTAATAGGGGAACTATCCAGGTTAAACTTACAAGAGCAATAGCCAGTGAAACACAGCTTGCCCACATCAAATTCAATCATCCTAGAACCAATCAACTCAGCAAGCCTTACATGTATACCCAGTAAACACAGTTACTTTATTTGAATGTAATTTCAACAAGTAATATAACGTTGCACTGCAAGGGTTTTGACATAGTTTAATGTAATTTGATGTTTAAAACATATTTAAATGACATCATTTGCTGGTTTAAAAAGGTACCTGTATCAATGTAGTTTAACGTTAGATAAGGTACGGGTAAATATTATTATGTGGGTTCAAATGCTCCTCTGGACACGGTTTGTTTCTTTTGAAGCACAGAGCACCACAAAGAAAGAGGCAGAGAGAGAAAAAGAGAGACATATAGAGACAGAAATAGACATGATAATGATGATGTGTAACTATAAGTTTATAGCACGTTTCTGTTGACAAGGCCAACGTGTAACAGGTTTATTCAGGTAGTGGTAGTCCACAACATAACATACAACCCAACTTTTAAAAACCGTTTTTATTTATAAAAACTGCATTTGCTGCAACTGTTGCTGTTGCTGAACATGCAGTGGGTGTTCAGTCACTACAGAGGGATGCTGTGTGTGATGAACAGAGCCCCCACCAGTGGCCAACCGATCAGCTTATCGTAGACCGTTTGACCCACTCAGGCTAAAATTGTCAGAACTCCTCCCCTCACCAACACCACCATGGCCAGCTCTACGGCCCGCTCCATGGCCAAATTCCGTAGACATAGGGTAGGTTCACCACTGTCAACCGGTCTGATCCATGTTTTTTCATGAGCTACCTGTCAGGTCTAATTGCTCCTAGAGATTTTTGTGCATATCCTTCAGAATTAAACCAAACTTTAGGTATTGCTCTGGAGAATAACATTCATAATGTCTTACAGTGCCATATATCAGTTTACATTATTTAATTCCATGATTTATCAGAGTATTCAGAATTGCCCCTTTTCACCCTAAGTCAGCCAAAATGCACATTGAGTCAGCCATATTACAACCACCAGAAATATATGGAATAAACCAGTGATTTCCTAATTGGATTGGCTGACATGAATGCATGCATCATATATCAATATGTTACAACTAACAATATAGAAGAAAACAATTTATTGAATATGGAATAATCAAGACAAAGTCAGTACTGTACCTAAGGTGAATACAGCTGCATTATGAGCTATCGATACAAGTAAATATTACTTGTATGAGCAATGAGGACTAAACATAACATTAAATACTTGCAGTTTGGAGTTCTATTGAATATATTGGGATCTCTGCCCCCTCTGCCCCTTTTCCCCCCTCTTTTTGCATTTCACCCTTGCCCTCTATACACTACATAAGTAGGCCTGTTATCCTTAACCCTCTAGTAGAAGAGGATATTCTGAGAGGAGGAGGTATTTACAAGGGTAGGGGGAGAGTTCTTAGACAAAGATTCAGGGTGAGAGAATTCCAGGGGGGATTCCAGAGAAGAAATTCCCATGGTTGACTTAGGGTATGAGGTGGCTGACTTAGGGTGAATTTATGGCTGACTTAAGGTGAAATGTGTATACCTTACAAAACCAGTCCTAAATATAATGTAGGAAATTAATTTTGCTCAACAAAGTCATGATTTGTGTGATTTAAATACATATCACGCTCACAATACCGATCGACACTGTATATAGAAGGGCCAAATACTTCAAATCAACTACCAAAGACTATGAGGAGTGGAGAGATTTTATTCTCTGTTTGTCAAAACAGGTCAAACAGGGTTACTTCTGACTGATCTTACAGTATGAAAAAGAATGATAATGCGGATGCAATGTGCAGTATATATTTGGAAAACACTTCAATTATTAAATCAGTGGGAGTTTATTGTCACCTGATGCATACTGAACTTGTAATATCATGTCAAAAGTGGTTGACTCAAGGTATGAGTTTGACTTAGGGTGAACCTAGTTTGACTTAGGGTGAACCTACCCTAGAGCTCATAGGGCCTACTGCGGGTACTACAGGCTGGTACAGGACCCCTCCTACCTCTATGCATCCATTCTATGCATCCATTTGAAGCCCCAATCAGTGCATAACCCGTCGTATTCGCCGTTTTACCACTATTGTCAAATGTCGACTTTAGACCATCCCTCACTGGTACCCGCCGAGCTGGCCCCCGCTTGCCGGGAACAGGCTGTCAAATAGTACTCTCCAGTCTCTCCTCTCGCTCCCTGACTATAGTGCTTCACCCTCTCCCCACAATCCTCAGATCAATCTTTGCCCCACACTCTCGATTTTGGGAGAAAACCGTGCTCCTTCTTTGGGAATTTGAATGGCTGTGAACCAAAGAGGACCTGTACTCACCCAGGTAGAGGGTGACCCCTGGTGTGTGAACAGAGAATTAGCATTAGTTTCCCATGAGGCTCATAATGTATACACATAGTTCATATGATCAACTATGTTACAGGTTTATCTTCTTTGGAAGCGGTAGGCTACCAATACTGTTCATATGTTACACTTTTAAACTCTTCTCTAGATACAATACTGCTGGTTACAGGACTGGAACCAACAAAGTGGGATTTCATCAAAATCACTTTTTTTAAAAAGAAAAAAGAGTGTAATGAATCAAGTGGTAATAGGGGCAATGTTGACACAGTTTTTCAGTGGACTGTGTGTTTACTGGGTCGCCCTACTGGGTAGCCCTATTGGGAATCGAACTGGGCTCCTGACTATTACAGTCTCACCCTTTAGCCAACTGAGCTATTGAGGTAGCTGGGAGAAGGTTGGTAAGTCAGCTGCACAGAGAGAAGAAGTAGAACCACTGTAACTCTCAAATGGGGGTCCAGCCCCGATCACTAAGGTAACTCTCCCAAGGACTCTGAAGTGACACTAAAGTAAAAAACGAACCACCTAATGTACAGGTGGGATTCAACTCACAATTGTCATTCAGTAGTGATCAAGGATCCCGGATTGTGGGTTTGAGTCTCACTATGATAATACTAATCTAATAATTATCAGTAATATGACTGCCTGGCTGCCACGCTTCTCTCAGCTGTCTCGACAGCTCAGTCAGTTGGACCATAGCACTGTTATTCACAGGTCCCCAGTTCAAGCCCAGGCCAGGCTTGTGGGGAAATTAATGCACATCTTTTTGAAACAGAAACCTACATATAACAATTTTGTCAACAATTTCTATAGTATTCTGTCAACATTATAGTGTTGATATATGTAAATATGAGCCATGCTGTGTTAGCTTAAGGCACTTTTTCTTATAAGGATAAACCCCAGTCACCATGAAATTTGTAAAATCAACCATATGTACCCAGAAGTAAATGCATAGTATAGCTCGGACTATTCAGAAGCTGGCTGCAATGATAATCTTTATAATTATTGCAGATATTGACAGACTTTTATCTAATATCAGCAATATGACTGCCTGGCTGTGGCCCGTCACTCAGTTTTCTTGATAGCTCAGTCAGTTAAAGTGTAGCACTGTAATACTCAGGGCCCCAGTTCAAACCCTTGCCAGGCTTGTGGAGAAATTAATACAGATACAAATCTGCTTCATGTCGAACCTTTTTTTCCCCTTTTTTTAAAAAAACGTTTATATAACGTTCTGAAGGTAATAATTTATATTGAGTTATTTTAAGTAATTTACCTAAATAAACTTAGAAGAACATTTTATATAACATTTAAGGTACGTTCATTTACATAAATCTATGTCAAATAACTTGAAATAACCCTAAATAATCCAGACAGACACATTTATTCTAGCTTAAAGGCCCAGGTGTGATATTAGCCCAAAGCCTTAGTTGTGAAAATATGTTTCAACAAGTCACTGTAAAACAGCTGGCATCATTTATATTGCAGAGGAATTTTAGTCCAACCATGTCCCTCATTGCGGTTGACAAAATTGATTTCATCTAGCTTTTAATCAAGAATAAAGGAATGCTGATTGAAAGATGATTGCATTACAAAATGAGGCCCCTAGTGGTGAAATTCTTCCTTAACAAAGAGCACTTGTATACCTTGGTGCTCTCATTTATATGATTACACTACACCTAATCCAATTACAGGCAATCACTCTACTATATTTCCCATAATAAAAACAGAACGATTATGATATGTTCTAGGCTGTGTCTCGAGAGATCGGGCCAATACAAACATCTTTGACAGGTTGCTATTACTGACTGGGTGCCATCTTTGACCAGGTGTCCTCTTTGGCACCTGGTTAAAGATGGAACAATAATGAATGGAGGAGCTGAAAGGAAAAATATAAGATACTATATTTCTTTCTTTTTTCAATGAGTATAGAGGTTGTATAGTACTTGGAAAATGTTGAATATGTTGATATTATGTTGCCAAGCTATGAAATATCTTCACTTTGCGCTTTTGAATTTAATGTTGGCTTCTCTGAAAGCTACTCAAATCGATGACCCATGTGGGGGACAAGATAGTAAATGTCTTAAAGCATTTCCTATGCCACATTTTTTCTTGGAGTTGCAAAAGAGCTTAAATTCCTATATTTCCCACCAGATTTCCCCCAGGCGGAACCTGCAGTCCTAGAAAAGCTGCAGTCCCTCGGTTGCTACTAATGGATTCAATGAAAAAAGGGTGCCAGCTGACCAGGACTCCCTTTTTGACGGAGGACACTGCACCATATTGCTTTTAGTAGGTACACCACAGACACATTGGTGCAGTGCTATGTTATAATAAGACATAAATTATAACTAATTTGTGATCTTTTTCACAAATCAAATTACAGATACATATCCATTCTAAGGTCCAGTGAATGTACCATGTCAGTTCTGTGTTGTATTCAGGAGAAATACGACATTGAGCTTGTGTCTCTAAAGGCCCCCACCCCCCTGCTCCCCATTACACTGTCGGAGCGTCGATTGACAACGGTTGGGGCCTGGCTCTGGCACACAGCAGTGGTTTTCGATTGAGTCAAGACAGTAGGGGGGGAGGGGGCTGGAGCATTGTTATATATAGAGGCTGTCAACCCTACACAGCCTTGCACTGTGATGTAATAAAACTTTGCTGGCTTTCTAAAATATGTACACTGTAAGAAGTAAGTACTGTACACCTACAGCAAAAGTTGCTGGCAACTTTTGTTCCAGTAGATTTTGCTGTAGGTGTACAGCAACTGACTTGCTGTAAATTTACAGTAACTTCTACTGTAAATTTACAGCAACTTCTACTGTAAATTCACAGCAACTTCTAGTGTGCATCTACAGCAAAAGTTGCTGCAACTTTTGTTTCAGTAGATTTTGCTGTACATGTACAGCAACTGGGTGCTGTAAAGTTACAGCAACTTCTACTGTAGGTTTCATATTGTTGTTCGCATCAATTTATATCAATTAATACGCATGCATGGAGAGTACTTTCCTGCATAATAGTCCAGTCACAGCTAGGATAATACACACTACACATTGTAATGGTTCAATCCTGCTTCATTACAGCTGAACCGTATGTGATACCAGCTTTTCCCCAGTCCGGGCACTTAAGCATTTAACTTTTCCCACCAATGTGGTGTCTATTCTATACTTTTGCTGTTTTTTTCTATTATTCAACACAATTATGCAAATATCAATCACTAAATGATAACTGCATTTAGTCTCTCTCATCCATTCTTATTCTACAATGTCTAGAGAGTTTGTGAGGCTTTATTTGACTCGGGAAAGGGTTGGGTCGAATGATTAATACAGAAATAGTCTACTGCTGCCACCTAGCGGCGGAAATCTACAGCACAATGTACTGTAAATGTACAGCAACATTGCCGGCGACCCAATTTACAGTACATAATGCTGTAATTATACAGCAAATAGTGCTGTAATACCAACTACAGCAAAATGTGCTGTAAATGTACAGCACATTGTGCTGTTTAAATACCGTAACTTCTTACAGTGTAGTTATCGGTATTAGTGAATTTTAATGAGCAAAGTCTTTATAGAGAAAGTTTTGTGTAATATTTCTGAAACATACTGAGTAGCATTCTACACAAAATCGACATGCTCATTGTACCTCCAGACTATGTTCCTTTTACCCCCCCCCCCCCCCCCCCCACTTCCAGACACACACAATGAATTGTCGAAATACTGTTGTACGCTGATAAACACTTACCAACCTGTACATATTAGTCACTACAGACAACATTTCTAAAGAACACAGCAAAAATGGCTCTATCCTCTCAGTCGCTCATATCTAGCTGGAGTCAAGCATAAACTTGGCCAAAGTTGGCTATTTAGTCAAATGTCTATGAATTTAATGCTGGTTCATACAACATTGGAGTAAATTAAAAGAGAGAGCTTTCAGTCACTCTTGACCATACATGTGCCCTATTATGTTGCAAGTAAGCAACTTAAATAATAATAATACCAGGTTTAACACAAAGGGAAGCTTGAATATGAGTTATTTAGAAGCTGTGTCTACCTGAACTTGGATGAGCATCAAATTCTCTGTGCAAGCATTCATGTGACATCATCAATTTCTGTGCCCCACACATAGTCAGAGTGAATCATTTACTAATATGTCACTTATGTATGAAATCATTTGACTATAATGATGAACATAAAATAGCATAGTCACTTTTTACTACAAGTAATAATATCAGTGTAGTGAAACATCATGCTGAATAGAGTTTTAAAGTACCAGGAACCTTTTTCTTCATGGGCCAACCTTGATCAGAGTTGACTAGCCTTCAACAGATTACACCATAAATTAACCATGGAAATTTTAGATTTAGGTGCACAGATTACAGATTAAACAGCACAATAATGCTTCAACCTATAAGAATGGTGAAGATGGTATTTCTAGGGATATATAACCTCTATAAAAGGGTCACTCAGTATAGCTGGGCAGTAATAGGATTAATGATACTGGTCTTCATATCTACCGCAATGATAATAAAATGGAATAACCAACTTTACAGAGGACATAGCAGAATACAGGTTTCATTTGAGGATGATTTAAAACCTTCTTTCGAAAGAAGCTTAATCAATGGTCATAAAAACACTTCTAGTATGCCACAGACACATTATTCTATAAACTACAGACATGGACAAGGTATGACCAGAACAAGACTTCAAGCCTATAAATATAACTTCACATATTTAAAGTGTCGTCAACCTAAGATACAAGCACCTCATACAGGTCAGCAGCCACGCCCTAATACTTGTGACAACTGTTTTAAGCGGCCATACACATTCACCATTAATTCACCAGAGGTGTGTGCAGGGGCAGATGCATCATTAAAGTTACTGATAACCATCACAACAATACACTCTGAATGGAAGCGCCGAGATGCTATACGGTACACATGGGCATCTCTTACTAAGAACAACACGCACCCAGAGGTGAGATATGTGTTTCTGCTAGGACACACCTCTGATAACATTACAGCCAAGATGACCCTCGAGAGGAACCAACACAGAGACATCATCATGCAGAACTTCAAGGACTCCTACAGGAACCTGACCCTCAAAACTCTGATGGCTTTAGAATGGGTTGCCACCTTCTGTCCTACAGCTGGATACATCCTCAAAACAGATCAGGATGTTTATGTTCATGTCAGTAACATTCTGCATCTTCTAAAGACTAGACTTATAGTCAGAGAACAGATTGGAGGTTGTTCAAATGCTGCATGTCCCATACGAGGCACCAGTAAGTACTCTGCTTCCTACGTGGAGTACCCACACCCTACCTACCCTGGGTTCTGTAACGGCCCAGGTTACATCCTGCCACGTCAGGTGGCTATGGACATACTGAGTCTGTCACCGAGCGTGCCCTTCTTCTTTCTGGAGGACATCTACATTGCCCTGTGCAGACATATACTGGGGTACCCGGTGAGGAGCGTAAGGGGGTTCATAGGGTCTCCATCTCAGGCTTTTAGTTGTTCTAATAAGAACACCTGTGTAGCTCATTCAGTAAAGCCTTTAACCATGCACAGAATATGGCGACAATGCCCCCAACACTACTCATAGTTTGGTCTGTATTTGGTTGACATAAGATATGATTTAACTGCAAACACCAAATATGTGGTAATCATAACAATGATGTGAATTCAATGTATATATATATATTTTGTAGATAGTTTCTGGAACTTTCTTTATTAAGATTTAATCAGGTCAATATGGGTAATTCAAGCCAAAATCAAACCAATTTTACCAAAGGGTTGCCTCAAAAAGGAAAGGTTTCTATCTTCAAGTTCTCCAACAATAAAAGTACTGACTAGTTTTACAAATACCATCCTTAACCCTGCAACAGATAATACCCAAAAGAAAACAAATTTTCAATGACAAAGATGTAGGACATCGCTTCAAGGTTGCTTCAGTGAATTGAAGACTCAAAGTCAGTTATGATGAAGTTGAAGAATATTTGAAAACAGTGTGTATTAATAAAGCCCTCTACAAATACCTGAGTATAAATCCTGAAAAGTATTTCCTGTCCAAAGACCAAGGAAACTATCTGCTGGAAACCCTGGGTCATTCATGTCAGTGAAAGTCTGTTGAAAACCAATGATTCTTCAGTACATGACACATCAATAGCAGGCCTGCCTTGGATGCCCTTCCTGTGGGTGTGACATTGATACATGGCATTGTTATCCCAAGGTGTTTGAGTGAAGAACCAGAAACCCTACAATATGCTTGAAAAGGATTAAAGGTTATCCCACTCTTTGCAATCTACAGTGTGGTTGACATGAAGCACAACTAGGGTTGAGGCACTTGTCAAGGATGCTCCTGACAGAGGTGATCACATTTAAGTGCTGAAATGAACATCCTTAAAGAAGACCAATTATATAAGAGTAATATATGTTTGTAGGTCCCAGCCTAACAGATGATACACATCATTAGGAACAATGATTACATACAGAGTCCCTTCAGTACATGGTCACTTGCCATACATGCTCTAGGGTGTTTACCCCTAAATTCAATAAATATGCCTACAAAATTGTGAGACCCATGCCCAGAAATGGAAATATGTCTAGAACACAATGCAAAAGTCTGCATATTGATATCTGCTTTAGATTCAGTGCAATCAAGCAGAATGTGAGCCAGAGTTTTTTCTTGACTGATGACCATAGCTGGGATGGTTACCGGTAGTCCTACTGTAGCACTAGGGACTGCGAACAAGGCTATATATCTACTCCACATGTTGCACTTTAATGGGTCAGCAAGTCCATAATAATCAGTGTAGAATAGAAATTTCAAAAGGACATTAGGGCCACAAAATCACACAATGGACCCATAGATTTTTAATGGTATTCACAGACTTAGTAAATATTCTGTTACCTCCTACGTCCAGATAAACCTTTATTTAGCGAAGGATATGCCCTAATACAACCTAATATCCGTTGTTTAAGCACTGGCAATACAATCTAACATGCAATAACTAATAAAGAGCTAATAATTTTCAGGTGTACCTATCCAAGCTAACAAAAAACCGTTATTTCACGTCAAAATAACGTTATAAAATTTCATTTAACGTTTTGCAATAGTAAGGAGCCTTAGATAAACGTTATTTAACGTTATATAATGTTATAAAATGTTATATAACGTTTTTTGTTTACTGGGATCTCCGTTATGATTGTTTTTCATGTTTATCTGAAATACTGAATTATAGTTTTCATGAGCAGATACACTCAGAAAGAAGATAGGAAAGTGGACCTAACAGCCAGATGTATGGCAAATTCTCCTCTACATCCCCAGGGTATCAGCATGATTTATCATGAAGCCATAAGGCACGAATTTAGGATGAAAGAAGGTCTGTCCGACTCAGAGACTCCACAGATTAGCTCACTCAGTGCAATAACTGCTGTGGAAGAGCTCATTCTCAGGATGACAATATCTTGGCGATACAAAGTTGTATGGTCCGATAGCCCAAAATCTTGGCTTTCATGTGATGTCATGATATTTGAGAAATTCCGTTTATTTCTTATAAAAAAGATGAGAAAATACCATACTGGAGTATAGAAACAGCCGTTTTCGCAGCCCGTAATACGACGGGTAAACACCATACATGCTCACTGAAGTGACCATGTATGTCACTTAATAACTATGTACATCACATGTGGGGACTCCTTAAGAGAATTAACATGTTGACCTAACCACCTTCCCCATTTCTAAAGTCCTGGATCCAATTCTCAAAGGGGTTCCAGAAACAGGACATTTTAAAAACGCTGTCCACAGTACGTTTCTTGATTGTGTAGTTGGTCTAGTACTACGAGTGTGAACGCATGAGAACATATACCAGACAAGGTAAATTAGACTTTAATATACGGCGACTGTATTGAAAGGATAACTCTTGAGTATTATATGACCAGTACAACCATCAGCTATACAGGGATCAGATCAGGATCATAATACAGGGAAGTAACGCTACAGCATAGTGTTAAGCCCGGAGTGCAGGGTGGTCTTGCCTCGACAGTCCCAAACCTGACTGACTTCCAATGGGGAAGTAGTCCACCTTTTATACACCGCTGTGGGGGTCACCTGACCGTACCAGCAGCGCCACCTAGTAGGTATAATTATGTAACACGCTTATATAAGTACTACCGACTAGAACCGAAGGTAATACAGGTACACTACCGTATACAACCGAACTAGAGAACGTCGGTATATGTAACAGACCGACGACTGGATAAACAAGTTACGTACACAATAAGACCGTGTCGTTTTACATCATAACAACATATAAAAGATATACCACGATAACAGTTAGACTCATAACTAACCCGTTACACTACCCCCCTCAAGAATGTAGGCAGGGTTGGTTTTATAATAATAATACCTCTTGGATACATTATATACCATGTACATATCTATTTATCAACAAGTAACATTTCTACTCATAGTTAAAACAGGCATACATACATGAACACACAATTTAACATGCACATAACAGTTTCTATCAACAGTATAGTCTTTGTATCAAAACCATAGTCCCGTAGGCACATGATATAAAAAATGTCCAACTGATAGTCCTTGACTAGTAACAGTTATTAAAACAAGGCACTAATAACTACCTTTGGAAACTACGTTCAGCAATGGTGCAAATCCGTGTGGAGTTAGTGTCCTTATATATAAATAATGGAACTATAGTAGTTCCGACATCCTTTGGCGAAGAATAGTTTATATATAAAATCCATAAATGCAGATCCTAAATAAGGTGGGATAAATCGTCATCCTTATAAGGGTTGGTACTCCAATACCTAGCGGTTCATGGTGGTAGAGATGGATATAGTCCAGCATCCGTATAGTGCTTCCATCTCTTGTGAAATATAAATATAAAAAGGTAGGTCCGTGCCTCCGTATATATATAGTTATCACACGAGGGAGATCCATAGTATAGTTCGTAGGTCAAACTAGTACAGAATGACCACAGGATCAGACGCCCTGGCAAGCAGTAGAATCGTTGAGAACCAACGGTTGTGGCTTGGGTTTAACCACAGTTGAAGTCATCAGGCTGCTTCTGGTTTGGTGGCAGTAGCGACTCGGTAAGTCACGACAGCACCGTCTATCTGCTTCGGTTGGTCCAGGGGCGGGTTGCGGTGTCGGTTTAGTTTTACCTCCGAGGAGCGGAACAGTGCACCCCAGAAGGCCTGATGAGGCACCAACCTTTAGGTGTCCATAGGGACACCACCAGCTGGCGTTTCCTCCTCACCAGGACTTCCCTCAGGAGGGGCTTGTGGGGTGCAAACCACATTAGCCTCCACCTGCTGCCACCAAAGATGTACTTGGAGCTGCAGTAGGTTCCCCTCCACCGACCCCTAGGCCTGACTGCCCCCTGAATGAGAAGGGCATGTCATACCGCGGGGGTCGAGCCGATAGTACTGGGGCCACTGGCCGAGCCTGCCTGGAGGCAAGCCCGAGCCTGGACCTGAGGTCTGGAAAACCAGTCCTCTCCCGGTTGGTCAACTTCAGCCCAAACTCACAAAAGAACTTGGCTTCACAAGTACTCAATCTTGATTCGAGCTGGTGGATCGTTGCTTTCCACAAAGCGTGATCCTCTTCCAGAGCTGACTCGCGAGCCGCGAGAGTTCTAGTGCATTCAGCGAGCTATGCCTCTCCTTCAGGGATAGCCTGTGCTTTTAACAATTTATATTGTTCCAAGAACGACCGTTCCAGGAACGAGACCTGATACTGGAGTAGCTTACTTGCGTTTTCAGCCATCTTTTTTCTGTAATACTCAAAGCCTCGGAATAAGGTATCAGAGAAACCAGCATCGAAGGAGGGACCGTCTCCGGGCAAAGCAGGTAACCCCGCTTACCCATCGTCAACACTCCCTAGCTCTGACTCGGAAGCCGCCACCTCCTCATCCCTTGTGGGCTTGGAGTGCGCTTCCTGCTGTGTAGGAGCAGTCGGCTGGGCTGACGCCCCATCTGGCTGTTGTACAACTGGCTGATCGTCGTCAACGACCTGCGAGGTACTCTCCTGTAGCTTTAGTTTTTTTCTGTTGCTGTACCCACACGTACTGCTTGACATAGTCAGGATCAACTTGTCCTGCTTGTTCGTCACCGACGATACCACAACAGTACCGTCGGTTTGGCCATTGTCGCTCTTAGATGTTGGAAGTGACACTACGCTTCTTCACAGGCGCACTGTGAGAGCGATCGCGTCCCCCTATGGTCTCATCTTTGGATGACTGGCGGCCCCTTTTAAGATTTGATTTCTTAGGCGGGGTAGCCTTCACGGTCGGCATCGGGAGCTCTATCTTTGGACCGAGATCTGTTTGTTCACACTTGGTGCCTTTACAGAGTCTAAGCCAATCAGGCTCCAAGAGGTTGTTCCAGCCTTTAAGTTTGTTAGACTTCCACTTGAACTGCAGTTTACCTACAGATCTGTGGGCGCCCGAAACCTTCTGAGCAACCTCAACTGCGTTGGTAATTGTGCCTTTGTGGACGCTCTCATTATCACACAGATGCCTTACCAAATCTGACCTCCGTTGACAACGGAACAAGTTCCCATCACTGTACTCTGCACAGGAGTTCTTCGAACTTCCAGGCAAGCAGTACATGTAGGGTTGCACATTCATGTGCTTCTCTACTAGATGACGGGCAAACTTAAGGAGGTCTGGCCACCGTTTTGCTGCCATAGCTACACCAGCAGTGCGCTGACAGCGAACATACAGGCAGGGATCCCCTGGCACGTAGTTCTTCCAAGCATATTTCAGCTTGGTGCGGGCCGACTTCGATTTATTCGGCTTCGCCCCACTTACCACAGCTCTGATGTACACAAGGTACCAGTCTATGAGGTGGTCGTCGCCAGATAACCAGTCTTCGTCCTCAGACCCGTTCTCTGAATGAGGTGGTGGAAGAGCCATTCTGCCATTCTCCTGAACTAAATCAGCAAGGCTCATGTTCTTCCGGTCACCCAGAGACAGGTTTAGACGAGCGTGGGCCGCCTTCGCTCTCAACCGCCGATAAGCTCTGCTTTCCGCGATGGACCAACCTTCTACCTCAGCCGTGGCTAGTTTCTCAGTGGTCAGCTTGAGCCTCTCAGCGTCTGACAGTACGCCCTCCACGTTAGGCGTAGCTTCAGGGGACGGTGTTGCCACCTTCCTCTTATGCTTACGCTTACGCTTTGGTTTGGTCCTAACCGTAGACCCGTCAGATCATCATCATCTGGGTCTTTTGGTTTAGGAGCCTCCGAACCGTCGGTGTGCTTCTGTGAAGAACCCTCATCAGGTTTCTCCACCAGAACGGAACCGTCAGTATCGCCCAGACCAGGCTCCTGCTTTGGAACAACATTACCCGGCCCCTCAGGGTTAGGTTCTGTCGGTACCAAAGCTGGGTTAGAACCGACGGTTGGAGCACAAGTGGTGTCCATCTCGTGGTCCGATGCAAGGAGCTGGCCCTCGTTGGCAGAGACCGAAGCCTCATGCCGAACCGAGCCTTTGCCGTCGACCCGGGCTGCCATACTCACAGCTCAAGTGTTGGAGAACCTGTCGTTTCCCTCACCCAAGCATCGGTATGCCAGCAGGCAACAAACAGTGTAAGTACTACCGGGTAGACCTAGGCACCACTGATCAACACGTTACCCTGCGGGCAAACGTGCTGATCTGAGGAAGCCTGACTGCCTGTGGGGCTTATATACCCCACCGTCCCCTGTCGCCCCGCCCCCCTGACCGACTTCTAGGCCAATCCGGGGCCGCGCCCTGAAGGCGCGACGAGTTGACCCAATTTCCAACGCGAGTTTTGGCGCGAGAAATTGATCAGGTGACGCAGCCAGCGCCCTTCCCACGCCAAGGATATCCGACGGTGGGAACGTCATTGATTGTTAACCATATCGTGGCAGAGCCACAGGAAAACCCGGAGGTGGTACACTGGCGTTAAAGGACATAATATAGCAGCATGTTTCCTAACGATATGTGGTCAAAATTAATCCCATACTTAGAATTAACCGGCGAAGCCAGCCACCCACCCCGAACATGTGCTTTTCTACCTCCAACGGATAACCACACCGGATAACCCTTCTCTTCTCGTTGTGTTTTGGTGATTGAGTACCGGGCTTGGAGACAACCGGCCCAATACGGAACTGTCCATGGAAATTTAATCAAGCCAGCAGCTGAAATGTCGTCAACAAGGTGAGAAAAAAATGTTTACACATTTTCGTCTCGGTCTCTGACACATGCACTCCTCCGTAGGTCTTCTACTGGTAGGTCTAGTGATTTCTGCACCGGCGGTGTCGAATCACTATGTTTACCGGTGCTTACGGTCACCCCCTTACGCACAACTGGCCTGTTTTAACGAGGCCTACTGTGCTTGGGCTTGGTAATACATGACGGTGGCTCAATCTGAAATATCCTAGGACGACCCCTTTTCCTTGCTACTGTCGGTACCAACGGTTTCACCGTCGGTCCTGCCTTCGGTACCGTAGGTAGTTTAGGGTCAGTTGGTGCTGTCACTGGGCCAGTGTCAGCACAGAGGGAATCATCACCGTCATCTACATATGGCACCTCATACCAAGGTCTGAGTCGAGCCACATATGATTTAGTTAAAGTTCCCTTTTGCAAACGAATTACCACAGTAGTTTCACTAACCACCATAATAACTGTATGCGGACCATCCCAAGAGTAAAGAGTCTCTACTTTGGAATTAGGTGTGCTAAACCTCGCTACCTATTCCCCACCTTAAATTGACGGAGTTTAAGGCCTGTGTCATAGCCCACCTTCTGCAATAGGACTCGCATAATGATTGCCGCAATGACTTCACAAACATTACTGTGCAGGGTTGCTCGAGCTGGTGTCCCTGCACGCCATAGACCATGTCACTAGGCATGACTATGTCCTCACCCATTACGATCATGTTAGGCGTTCAGCCCGTCGACGCATGTTAGGTAGCA
This sequence comes from Harmothoe impar, assembly GCA_947462335.1. Taxonomy (NCBI): domain Eukaryota; kingdom Metazoa; phylum Annelida; class Polychaeta; order Phyllodocida; family Polynoidae; genus Harmothoe; species Harmothoe impar. The sequence continues at coordinate 111,690 of OX381711.1, read as the reverse complement.
TTGCAAGCATGAGAGATATAGCGAGCGTGCTCATCCTAATCATCCCGATGCTCATTAACCATTGTCGTGAGACATTGGATCAACGTCCGATTGAAACGTTCCACCATACCATCCGATTGTGGTCAATAGGGGTTCGTATGCGTCTTGCAGATGTGTATTTTACTACACAATTCTGCCCACAGTCGAGATTTGAACTCACGACCCTTGTTGGAGTGAAGCATTAAAGGACCTCCCCATGTGAGGATCCAATTCTCGAAAAGTGCTTCTGCGCAGGTAACAGCTGTATGATTTACCAACGGATATACTTGGACATACTTGGTATAGTAGTCCTGTACCACCATCATACAGGTATTACCCCGTGGAGTCGTGTTGAAACCACCAATGATATCAACCGCTATCCGGGCAAACCGAACACCGAACAGTTCTTGACTCAGAGGTAATTTACCCATGCCAGGTCCAGGCTTTGACAAACAGCATTTGGGACATTGCTTCACCCAACGCCGTATGTCCAAAATCATACTAGGCCAGTAATATCTACTCTTGAACTTTGCCTCAGTTTGTTGTCTGCCAAAGTGTGCTGAAGTTCGGTGGCCATGACAGTAATTGAGCAACTGCAATCTGAGTGACAAAGGCACTACAGACTGAGCTGCTCTCTTCCTGACAGGTTGCACCCTCCAGCGGCACAATATGCTGTTCCGTATAAAAAGATTATCCCTCTGCGCTAACAGTTGTCTAACTTCTTTACATTCCAGTGAAAGTGTGGGGCAAACAGGCTTGGACAGGCCCAGCAGCTTCAAGGTATACACCCTCGGAATCGCCGGATCTGCAAACTGTTCATCTTTCAAGTGATTCAACGTCCAGTTAGGAACTTTTGCACCCACAGACACAATCACTGCATTGTGAGACCCACAGTCTCTGCAGTGTCACGGTGACAGTTCCGGATAGGATAGCGGGACAAGCTGTCCGCATTTACATGATCTACTCTACTCCTGTGTATGATATGCTCATTTTTCATGCCAAACTCAGAGAGGTGGTTCAACCATCTACCTATCATCCCCTCAGCATCCTTGAAGTTCAGGAGCCACTGAAGAGACAAATGATCTGTCCGTACGAGATAATTCCCACCATATAGGAAGTGTCTGTACTTTTTGTGTAAACCACCACTGCCAAGAGTTCACGCTTGGTTGTGCAGTAGTTACGTTGTGTTTTGCTTAAACTACTGGACGAAAATGCCAGTGGCACTTCTCGTCCATCCTGGATCTGCGACAAGGCAGCACCAGTACTTGTATTAGAAGCATCAGTGTCCAAGATGAACTTACCAACAGGTGCAGGGTAGTGCAAAGCAGGTGTTTCTAAAAAGAGTCTTTAACTCCGTGAAAGACTGTTCTGCGGCTGGAGACCAGACTATTTTAGCCTTAGCCTTCTTCTCTCCAATCATCAACTCTTGTAAGGGAGCTGTGACTCTTGAGAATCCAGGTATAAAATCTCTGTAGTAAGAACAGAACCCAATGAAAGAGCGTATCTCCTTCGTGTCCATCCGATGAGGCCAGTTCTGTACCACTTCAATCTTATGAGGATCAGCCATGATGCCATGTTCAGAAACAATCCTACCTAGGTATTCAACTGACTTTCTAAAAAGCTTGCACTTTGAAGGTTTCAATTTCAGACCATATGATATAATTCATTTCAGCACGGCTTGGAGGTTCAGTAGAGTTTCCTCCACAGATCCTCCGAAGACGATGATGTCGTCCAAATATACTAGGCACTTCTTCAAAAGTAAACCCCGTAACATGGTTTCCATCATTGCTTCAAAGGTTGCCGGGGCGTTACATAGCCCGAATGGCATGACGTTGAACTCAAATAGTCCCATATGGGTAGAAAACGCGGTTTTTTCTCGGTGCCGGGGGTCCATGCCGATCTGCCAATAAACAGCTTGTAAATCCGGTGTACAGAACCATTTCGCCCCACCCAAAGATTCCACACATTCATCTATTCGAGGTAGAGGATATGAATTCTTCCTACTGAGTAGGTTCAATCTCCTATAGTCAATGCAAAATCGACAGGAACCATCCTTCTTGGTGACCATCACCACAGGACTTGACCATGGACTTTCACTAGGTTGAATCACATCTTCATTCAACACCTTTTCTACCTCAGCCTCCATAGCATCTTTTTTAGCCATGGGTAACCGTCGGTAGGGGATTCTGCTGGGAAGCGCGTCCCCGGTATCAACCCGGTGTTGTACCGTGTCGGTACGCCCTAGAGGATCCCCTGGTTGCGCAAAAGCGTCAGATAATTCTGACAGCTCATTCACCACCATTTCGCTCTCTAGGGTATCTTGGTGTGACTCACATAACAGGGATCTTAAATGTTTCGGTAGGCTGGACTTTGCTAGAGCATCCTCATGGGTGGGATGCCCTGCAACCAAACCTACGTCCACAAAATCCGCAGTCAATGAATCAACACCATATGCTCGCGTGGTTTTACCAATAGGTGTCCCCTTTTGCAGAGTGAGTTCTCTACTACTCGAGTTACAAATTGGTATCATCCCCCAACGAGCGTTGGCCAGGTAAGTATGATAGCCAGAAAGACCTAGCTCAGTGAGCTTTTGATCTTCTGGTTCAAACATTCCTGGCCGTTTGGCCTGCACTCCCACGCAGCTAACTAGGACATCTGAAACATGTCCTGGTGCTAGCTTTGTGTCCTGTGCCACTGACACTACAGAAGAACCACTCCTCAATACGCACTGTACGGATTGTTTATAAGGATGTTTAATCTGAAGTAGGCCTGTTGCGGTGTTCATTGTTACCCCGTAAAGGGCAGCAAAGTCCATCCCCAATATGCCATCATCAGTGATGTCGGTGATGGTTGGACATATCCAGTATGTCTTGCCATCGACCAACATAGGTTTTACAGTTCTGCCATAAGTCTGCATACTATCTCCATGAATTTACGATCAACCAGGGTGTGAGATGCACCCATGTCGACCAAAAATTCACCACGCGTCCCGGAAATAACCAGACTCAGGTACCAACGTTGTCCCCTTAAAGGAACGCACTGGGAGGTCAGCATCGGCCTGTCCCCTCCATCCATAGCAACCCCTTTTGTCAGGAGGTAATCCCAACATGGGTCGCTCGGGGAGTCTTGAATTGCACTGCTCTGGGCAGTCGATTCCATCCAAGACTCCTCTAAGCCAGCTTAGGATTTTGTTTGTCCTTGCCAGCCCTGCCTTGCCAGACGCCTACAGGTTGTACAGACCCTTCTGCCTCTGCGCGGCCTTGGTTCATGGAAGAGTTAACACCGTCTACTACTCCCGAACAGGTATGGCTAACTGCGGGGGCGCCATCCTTGCCAAAAGGATGGGCCCCTTTTAGTTTTCCGTCTCCCTCTCGGTTTGAGCAGCGACGGGTGCAGGGGCTTTGCATTTGCTAGCCCAATGACCCATCTTCTGACAGCGTCAACACGGTTGAGGTTTTGTGTCCTTTTTCTTTTTTTTCTTTCTCTTTCCAGATCCAGAACCAGAAGTGGACGCGGAGCTCTTTTCAAAGTGCTTCCGCACAAACCCTCGAACAGTTTTTCCATGTCCTTTTCAGACGTCACTGCCGCCACCTCCTCAGAGGCGGGCTGTTTTTTCTTGGGTGGTTTTGTAGCAGCCTACGTCACCTGAGCTCCTTTCGGGGCTATAGATGGGGATGCCGCCACTACACCACTAGGAAAAATAGCCTGTTTGGTGTCATACACATCTGCATGGTCAAACATGTCAGCCAGAGACAAGTCCGGCTGCCATTTTTCCCGCAGATATGCTTGGAGACTAGTGTCCCTGACCCCATTGACAAACCTGGAGGTTAACTCCTGGATGATGGTGGGTGTGTCAGGTCTACATCCCTGATAACACTTGGATATCAGTTCCTGTAAAGCAAATCCGTAGGATCTCAGATGCTCGTCCTTGCGTTCAACACGCTTGAGCAACTGAGTCCTTGGGTCATGCTCACCAATCTTCCCAATCGCCCATTCAGCAGTTTCCTTAAGTGAGCTCAATGTCTTGACCTTCACTTGCTCAAATGCCACAAGGGCTGGTTCACCTGGCTCGTTGCACAGTGCCTGCTTCAGAGCAATCAGTGCTTGCTGATTGTTCCAGCGATTGCTCTCTACAATAGCCTGAAACCTAACCTTGTACTTCCTCCAGGGCGGCGTCCCTGTGAAAGGAGGAATATCGATGGCCCTTTGACGGGCTGCATCTGGATGCTTCAACTCCCCAAAGTTAAAAGGAGCATATCTTTCATCCAAATCATCGATGTCCCTAGGGACGATGTCAGTCCCCAGCTTCTCTATGGCCAGGTTCCTGTCATACTTAGCCCGCTGGACTGGGGTTAAACTCTGTCTATCTCTGGGCTTCGGTACTGGAACCGAGACCAAGGTCTGCTGCTGGTTCAACAACGTTGAGCCTGTAGATGGGTGGGTGTACCCTAGGGGTGTTGCCTTCCCCCCCAAGGCGCCACCACAGACAACTGGGGGTACCACCGGAGTTGGCGGTGGTACCTGTTCTGACTTCTTTTTCAGCTCAAGGTTGGCTTGCTTCAAGCTTTCGAGGTCCTACCTAGATAACTGGAGCTGCGTGCTCAAATCCTTTCCCAAGGTATTCAAACTCGCCACCTCACATTCACCAGACACCCTCTGTCGTAAAAGCTTATCAACCTCAGCCTTCTGAGAAGCCATATCCTCTTGGAGTTCCAGAAGGAATCTTTTCTTCTCAACAACCTCCCTAAGGAATAAATTCCTAGTTTGTTTGATGGAAGTAAGTTCCCTCCGGGCCTCTTTCAGGCTTCTTTGTCCCGATCCCAATGTCAGCCAGTAGAGTTTGATCCAACGGTAAGCTGGATGGTTCTTCTACGGCGGGCAAGTTCACAGTTACAGGAGCTTTTGCCGCCACATCTGATTTCACCGATGGTCTACCACCGACCACGCCTTCGGGTGTGTCAGTAGCACCATCAGTAAAGACAGACGTGTCCGGATCCAATGAAGGATCCACTACCGTCGGTGTGGAACAGACAGGAGCAGGGCCGAGAGACCCAGTCTCTCTAGCCGTTATTTTCTGACCCTCAGGGCAGAAAAGGTTGGTGGAAAGGGAGTCCAAAGATCTCCTGGGGCTAATATCCAGTGGTCCTGGGACCGGAGATTGTTCTCCGTCCTCACCTCGGGTGAAAGCCTCCGCAATAGGATCATCTATTGCTTCCTGGAAGAGGTCGTCATCGGGCACCTCCAGGGCTGCCCAGCTCTCGCCCCGGACAGTCTTGCCTGTGAAGAACCGTACATTTTGTACGGCCTTCTCACGTTCCTCAGCAGGAGTTTTAGTCCTACCGCTGAACGAGTTGACAAAATCGTACAGGTAATCCATCCACTATAAGTCTATTTGATACACTTATCACAGTAGATTCGCTCAAATGGTCACGGCACCAGTGTAGTTGGTCTAGTACTACCAGTGTGAACGCATGAGAACATATACGAGACAAGGTAAATTAGACTTTAATATAAGGCGACTTTATTGAAAGGATAACTCTTGAGTATTATATGACCAGTACAACCATCAGCTATACAGGGATCAGATCAGGATCATAATACAGGGAAGTAACGCTACAGCATAGTGTTAAGCCCGGAGTGCAGGGTGGTCTTGCCTCGACAGTCCCAAACCTGACTGACTTCCAATGGGGAAGTAGTCCACCTTTTATACACCGCTGTGGGGGTCACCTGACCGTACCAGCAGCGCCACCTAGTAGGTATAATTATGTAACACGCTTATATAAGTACTACCGACTAGAACGGAAGGTAATACCGGTACACTACCGTATACAACCGAACTGGGGAACGTCGGTATATGTAACAGACTGACGACACTCGTTAAGTGAATGAACAAGTTACGTATACAATAACACCGTGTCCTTTTACATCATAACAACATATAATAGATATACCACGATAACAGTTAGACTCATAACTAACCCGTTACAATTGATTCATAATCCTCACATATGGAACTGGATTTTTCAGAATGTTAACCCAAAATTAAAGTGTTCCAACATTATGCAAATTGAGGTCAACAGTCAAATACCATGTCAAATATAGGGATCAAGAAATAATAACAAGGTACAGTGATAACCAATTATCAGGTCATCACCTTGCTAGCTGGACTGTAATCCTGCTGAGACTTGAAGTAACATTTGTCAATCCAAATTCACTGATAAACAAGCATTATAACTCATGTTGTTTGTCCCCATTTCACCAATATACATTATATGACCAAGCTACTTTTTTTCTCGGTAGACCCCATCAATGTGCCCAAGATGTGCTCCTTCTAACCAACAGGTTTCCATAGCAACAGAAGCCAACGTAAATTGGACCAAAACATTTAGGTGGATGACCTTGGTGAAGTTTAAAATGGCTTACAACAAGGTCAAAGAGCTAAATCTGATGCAACTTCATGCAATGTAAAGGGGAAGTCTGCTGCATGATGAGCAGACTGCGGTTAACATTGTAACAACTGTATTTCTGCTGACATTTTAGGTCAAACCCTTAATTCACAGTAAACATCTCCACTATACCTCCAGCTCTTTATCCCCATTTCCCCATTTCAAGATTGAATGAGGGGTTTCGTCCCCCTGATTTTGGGTCGATAGGGATGCCTGCACATGTAATTTTAGGTTCAACTAGAAGATCCAATTTGCTATCATCTTACCTTTATTTATGGAAAATAGTTAATACATCTGCAGGTAGACAGTATGGTTGACTAGGTGGGCTTATGCAGTAGTCTTGTTTTTCTTGAGCTATAATAATGATTTAAATGACAAAACATAGCCAAAATAACGAATATTTATATGTAGACTCCTCTTGTCCACCTGGGAGATTCTGCCTTTGAGGTGCAGACCAGCGGCCCTTATCTCTGCAGCTGCCCTAAGTAGGGGATGATCTTCCTCTGCTTGTAAAACCTCCCATGTGGGCTTATATACTTGTAGTGGAGAAAAATCCAGAATGTTCAGGCCTGCTGAATGTATAGCAAGAGCACCACCCAGTGGGCACAGAACATTGAATCAACATTGATAAATGGTTGTCAACATTGATTCAATGTTGATTAAATGTTGATTCAACATTGAACAGAATTTTGTGCCCACTGGGCACGTGTACATTTCAGATGTAGGAGCTCCTAAATTGTCTACTACAAAAACAACTGTAGTATGGGGAAAACCTTCCTTTAGGGTCTGAAATATTCTGGAACTTAGTCTCATCTATTCTTTCTGTTTAATGCTTGGGCAAGCCACCTCATACAGATGATATTACAGGACTACGGTCCTAGATGGATACTCAAATATTATGAATGTTGTGTATTGATACAAGATTCCACAGCTCAACCTAGTTCAATAATTTCCGTTACAGTGTACCTTGTAATGCACCTTTCTACTTTTCCTCTTTTATTCAGGTAGGAATTGGAAGCATTAGATTGACTTTAACTCTTTAATAGCAGCCAAGACATTGGCATTTATTGTATTATTATTCACAACCCAGTACACATATTAAATATGTTATGGGACTACCTTAGGTTAGAGAGCAAGCCTAACACAATTAGGGGTGATCTGCTTTGCAGTCAGACAGGTATTTAAAAAGCTCCTGTTCGTATTCCGCCTTAGCATGATGACCAGTGTACAGCGCCATTTGCAATGGTACCCCTCTGTATTCCCACTGCTCTCCAACAACCAGCTCAGGCTAATCTTGTGTCCAAGATTAGGGTGCAAACAGATTGAGTGTACTGGGAATGGGTTGTAGGTAGACCTTTCATATATCATCTGTCCAGGATAGGGTAGTGGTTAGCATGTTGGACTCATAATGCTGGGAGCCCAAGTTCAAATCCCTACCAGGCCAAATAAGTGTATGTAATTTAAATATATATTTCTTAATTTTCATTAGTATTGTGAATAATGTACTCTGTTTCCAAAATCTCTTTACTTATAAATGTGATTACCATGCATTGAATGGAAGAGAATTGAACTCAGGTACTCTGTATCAAGAGTCCACATCACGTGACCGGAAGTGACGTCATATGACCTACTTATGGACCGGAAGTGAAGTCATATGACCTACTTAGGGGACCGGAAGTGTAGGATCACATGACCGGAAGTGACCTGATGAGTCACGTGACCGGAAGTGACGTCACATGACCTAATGGACAACCGGAAGTGACGTCATGTGACCTGATTGAGGATCACGTGACCGGAAATGACCTGATTGATCACGTGACCGGAAGTGACGTCACGCGACTTAATGAAGAGATTAGCGTCTTTAAGGGGTCACGCTCTTTTAAATGTTATATTTTTTTTTTTTGGAGGAGGCGAGTCTCTTATTTTTTTTGTAAACCAATAAAAAACACAACAATATAAGTTTGTTTTTTCATTTTATTTTTTATTAGCGACTGGAAGTGACTTATTGAACTAGGTAGAAGTGTTCTTTAGAGTGTATAAGGGGGGGAGGGGGAGGGGAGGGGGGGGAGGGGGGCACTTTTAGGATGCATGGGGTGGGTGAGGGGGAGGGGGGAGGGGGGCACTCTAGGGGGGCACTCTAAGGGGAGTTTGTCTCTTTTAAGAAAAAAAGAAAGAAAAGATTTTTTTTTATTTTAATCAAGAGACGCACTTCTTCCTCTTGAGAGGAAGAAGTGTGTCTCTTAATTTTTTTGTTTAGGAAGTGATGGTCTTTAGGATCACGTGACCGGAAGTGACCTGATGAGTCACGTGACTAGAAGTGACTTCACATGCCCTAATTAGGAGATCAGCAGCGACCGGAGGAAGTGACACTTTAAGAGGACACGCGACTTAATTGTTATAATTTTTTATTTTTTTTACTTACTAATAAAAGAAGACGTATGAAAATAAAACACAACAATTCACACGTCCGTTGTTCTCGTCGTTGTTTCTTGCTTGATAAGTCAAGTAATATCGTGATGCCGAGGTCAAACTTTCCAATGTCCTCAGTCAACACTCGAAGGAGTTCAAACGGTGTACTGCCGGCACTGTCAGCTTCAGCTTGCCACATTTTCAACACTTGGAAGGCCCACTCAGCGGGACTTCCTCCGCATTCGCATTCTTCAGCGATCTTATCTAACTTCTCAGGCTACATTTTTAAATGACCCCCACCTCTTTCCACCTGCTACCTAGGCGTCTGCCAAGGGCGCCCAAGTGCTTATGCATCGCGTGCGAGTCGGGGTTCTCAAATCCAACCCCTGCCTGTGGAGAAGGGTCATCCACTGAGCCAACAGTTCCACTCGTCTAATGCGGGTGAAGACGCGGCCGAGCTCTCCCCATCTATGACGATGCTGGGTTTCAACCCACCAAGCTCGGAACATCGCCGTACACAGCTCCTCCGGTGTCTTGACACTGCGCTCTACTAGAGCATCCATACGGACGGCGGTAACTTTTAAGCTACTGCCCAACACTCTCCAAGAGCCGCTCAACTCTTTACCTAGTTGACGAAGCAAGGCGTCGCTATATGCTAAGCGCTGCTGTCCTACCTCTCTACTCTCCCCATCGGCCTGCATCCCGTGTCTCACGTCGTGAAGCCGCATTAATTTTTCAGGTGGACATGGGGGTGAAGGCGAGATTGAAAGTGGAATGGCTTGAGCCATCTCGTCTAGTCTTGGCAGCTGTGGCGGCGGCGGCGGCGGCGGTGGCGGCGGCGGCGGCGGCGGCGGTGGCGGCGGCGGCGGCGGTGGTGGTGGTGGTGGTGGTGGTAGTGGTGGTGGTGGAAGTAGACGTTACTGTGGTCAGAGGTGATATGGTTTTTTTTCCAACAGAAATCAGAGCTTTTATACAGAGTGAGTTTAATCCTATTTCCAGCAGCACCCCAGCTGTCTAGCGACCTGTCCGCATGACGCTTTTCAGCCGCTCCGCTCCTTAAGAGCTTCTTAAGAGCTTAGATGACGAGGAGTATGTCATCGCCATCTGTGGAGGCCAGCTGAAAATGTCGTTTTTTCCTTATCCATACCCTTACCTCCTACCCCCTACCTGAGGACGACTTTCTCTCCCTTTGGCATTCATTGTAACAAACGTCAGAGGTCAGGTGAAAATCGGATTTTCATGCACAGCCTTAGTCAGCTGTCACCCCTATTGAACTAGCCGGCCGCCGCCGGCCGGTCTAATCACCACGGCAGGAGGCGGTGATTTTTTTTTGTTTTACACTTAAGTCGCTCACCACATGCACACGACTCTACTCACAGACAGACACACTCATCTTAGGGGTCCTGCTTCACGCCATACGCCTCCTGTAGTTTTTTTTTGTATACACACTCTAAGCTCATGACCGCTTAATCCTTTATACAGCTAATGCGCGTTGAATTAGCACAGTCGGTACACCCCCAGCTCATGTCAGTCGATCTCTCAAAAAGGGGGGAAAGGGATCCAGCTGAAAACGTCATGCATTATGTCTTTTGTTTCTCTTTGTGAATGGCTGCCGGTCAGCCGGCGGCAGCAACCGCTTAATCCTTTATACAGCTAATGCGCGTTGAATTGCTGAACAGGGCAGTAGGTAGCTTAGCTCATGTCAGTCGATCTCTCAAAAGGGGGGAAAGGGATCCAGCTGAAAACGTCATGCATTATGTCTTTTGTTTCTCTTTGTGAATGGCCGCCGGTCAGCCGGCGGCAGCTGAACAGGGCAGTAAGTAGCTTAGCTCTAGAAGCGAGAAGGCGTATATAAGGGGGCTGGAAACACCCATTCACTCACTCAGTCTTTTGCTGCTCTCTACAGTCACCACCATGAGCAAAAGACAACAACTAGTGCCGTCCAAGGATCTAAGCAAGTTCAAGAACAAGAAGAGTACGCGAAACAGCGCTCGTTTAGCGTCAGCGTCTCCTCTTGCTACTGAAGATGAGACTACCGCCGCAACCGCTTGGTCTTATCACCCTCCCGCTGTAGCGAGCGCTCGCAGCAGTAGTAGTAGTGGTAGTAGTAGTAGCGGTAGTAGTAGTAGTAGTAGTAGTAGTAGTAGTAGTGGTAGTAGTAGCGGTACTACTGGTAGTAGTCGTCGTGGTAGCGACGTTGTTACACTCGCGACGGTTGTTGCTGCTAAGCGCGCTGCCGCTGCTACTGCTGCGCCTGCTGCTGCTGCTGCTGCTCGTGCTGCTGCTGCTCGTGCTGGTGCTCCTCGTGCTGCTGCTGCTGCTGCTGCTGCTGCTGCGCCTGCTACTGCTGCTGCTGCTAAGGGTGCTGCGCCTGCTACTGCTGCGCCTGCTGCTGCTGCTGCTGCTGCTGCACCTGTTGCTGCGACTGCCGCTACTACTACTGACGACAACTCTCCTGGCACAGCGCAGTACTGGCAACCGGGTTTTTACCTCCCCACTACTGTTGCTGATTTTGATGAACCGCAGCACGTTGCACAGCACCTCTCCACCACTACATCAACCGACGCCATCGACGCTGCTCGCGCTGAGACTTACAGCTATTCGGACACTCAGCCCCAGCAGCGCGTAGTAGACATATATCCTCTAAAGCAAAAAGAAGAGGAGGAGGAGGAGGAGGAGGAGGAGGAGGAGGAGGAGGAGCAGCAACAGGGTGAGATAGAGAACGACGCTGACGACGAGGCGTACGACGAACCCGAAGGGCTACGGGTGGACGGTACGTTTTTTTGGCTCCCCTCTTCCACTACTTTCGACCTCACTTCCACTGGTAGCGCGTCGGGTCCGTGGCGACTGCCCTCACCACCACCTTACAAGGGCGGCAGCGCTTCATCTTCTACCGTTACACTCAGCACCGACGGCGTGTGGCTGTCCTGTTCCAACGAGTCGTCGGATACCAGCGCAGACGCTGCTCCTGTTATTGGTTCTGCTGCTGATTCAGCTCACGCTGATGGTGTTACTCTTCTTGCGGGTCTGAAACGTTGTAAGGCGGGTTCCAGAACAACAAGGCCTACTAAGAAGAGAAAAATACAAGAAAAAGAAGAAGATGGAAGAGAAGAAGCAGAGAAAACCCGTCCTCTCGGGTTAGAGTTCTGCTAAGACGGGACTTTGATGCTGGAGATCTGGGAGGACGAAGCTAGACTGTCTAGGAGGCCGCGCTACACAAAAGACGGCCAGGTGAAAGAGGCGTCTCTGACCAGAGGCAAGCGAGTGCACTTCACCGCCGACGCGCTGCGCGAGCTAATAGCGCGCATCGCAGAGATCCGCGCAGTGGTGCGCCTACGTGCCACAGCGTCCGCGCAAGGAAGACCTAATCACACCCCCTGGTTCACAGTGCTGGATGAGGAAGGCGAAGTGTACGCAGCTGTGAGCTACTACAGCAGTAAGAACCTCATCCACGTGCGCAAGTACAAAGGTCCTGAGAAAAAACCCACACAGCAGGGGGTGACGCTGTCCGCCAGAGCGCTCAAAGAGTTGGATGACAAAACAGAGATTATTCTCAAATTTCTCGGTATAGATTTGGAATGAGAGACGCTCAACGCTCACGCGCGCACACACACAGTGTTTGACGTACGCTGTATGAGACAGACAGACGGATACACAGACAGATAGATAGATAGATAGATAGATAGATAGATAGATAGATAGATATATTGATAGATAGATTGATAGATTGATAGATAGATAGACGGGTAAGTAGTTGGAAAAAAAAACTCGAAAAAAACCTTTTTTTTAATTTTTTTTAATAATTGGTAACTAAGTGAAAAAACAAAAAACAAAAAAACATGACGCAGTACGTCTGCGAAAAGTGTTTCAAAATTTTTAAAAGACCGTACAATCACGACAGACACGTAGAAAAATTTAGAGTAATACCTAAGTTTTGCCCTCTATGCGGCGAAGGCGATTGCCGAAAGATCGAATCTCTGGACGGGGTGACTATCCCTCCGCGCATATGTGCTGTACCGAACGGTGAGGAAACGTTCACGGCGAATTGGCCTGCAATACGAACGGGTGTCAGGATGCACGGGACTCGCGTGAGTGTAACAAACTTCAGACTACCAACCGGCGAGTTGAGTGACGCTGTAGATACTATGCGTCGCATTCACTTCACGCAAAGATTCAGATACAAAGTGGGTTTCTCGGTAGGCTTACTCTTACAACACAGAGAAGACAAGAGCAAACTGCGCTACTTTCACGCCTCCCAGAACAACGCAACTCTCATACAACCGCTCCCTACTATAACTAATTCAGAAACTTTGGAAGAGCTCCTCTCAAAGATGGAAAACACCGTCGCTTGCGAGGAAGTACGGAAACTTTGCGACTCTGACACCAAGTGGCACGTTCTTTTTCCTACCAATTTGAACATTTGCGTTTACATGGGACCGGGTAGGATCACTCAGGCCGGTCGAGTTGGAAAGAGAAGCGGTGTGTTAGATTTTCCCAACAAGGACAACCTCTGCGTCTTCCGCTGCATTTCCTTTCACTTATACAACACCAGCAAGCGCGCTTCAGATTTGTTACGTCAGTTCTGTCCCGCTGCCACACCTGAAACCTTTCCGGGTTTGAACATCCGCGACTTACCCGCGTTAGAGAACTTGTTTGACATACAAATAGCGGTTTACACCGCGTCGCGTCAGGTGCCGGGGCGGAAGTTGAGAAGACGCGTTACTCTGATCAGACCGCCTTCCAGAACTCTGGCCGCCCGAGGTAAAGTCAACCTACACCTGACGGCGAAAGGCGGTTTGCACGTCTCTCTGGTCACGGACTTCAACGCGCACGCGGGCATATACGAATGTTGCAAGTGTAAGGCGGCGTTCACCACCGAGTTCTTGCTGAAGAGACACAGGAACCAGCTTTCCTCTTGCCGACAAGTCAAGTTGCACTACGTAGGTGGCATCTACCAAAATTCGAGAACGATTTTCGAAGCGCTAGCAGACTTCTCCATTTTTCCTCCCGACGGACATTCCGGAATCTACCCTTACAAGATCACCTTCGATTTTGAGGCTTTCTTCAGACCGTGCAGAGAACCGTCGACCGAACACGTGTCCCTGCTGTGGGATCACGTCCCTTTGTTGGCTAGCGTCGCATCCGACTTTCTGGGGTGGGAGGGGCCGGTCTGCTTCGTCAGAGAATCCGACGCAGATTCCGACCCCTTGTTGGACCGAGTTTTAAATCATATAAACGAGAACGCCAAAGTCATCGGGGAAGCTGTGCTAGAACTTTACCGACCGACGTTAGCGAAGTTAGATGCGGCGATAAGTGAAGCTCTCCTGCTAGAGGAGGCGTCATTCACCCCTTCTCCAAGCAGCGGCGGCCGCAGCGGCAGTGGCGGCTTTGCTGCGGCTCAGACCAGACACCCGTTAGCTCAACTGAAGAAGCGGCTTCTGAGATACATCCGTCAAGCTCCAGTCGTTGGCTTCAACTCGGGGCGTTACGACTTGAACCTGATCAAAATACGCCTTCACTCGTTCTTTGCCTCCGGAGACCGAAGAAACCAAGAATTCAGCGTCATAAAGAGAAGCAATCAATACTTGGCGGTTTACACACAGCACACGGTTTTCTTGGACGTAGTCAACTATTTGGCACCCGGTTACAACTACGCGAATTATTTGCGAGCTTTCACCAGAAACGAAGAGAAAGGTCACTTTCCTTACGAATGGATGACGTCTACCAGGAAACTGGGAAACAGAACACTGCCACCGAGATCGGCTTTTAATTTTGAGGCTTGATCCACTACAACAACAAAGACGTCAAACCTTTCATAGAGGCTCTGAAAAATCACGCTAAATTTTTCCAAGATCGCGGCATTGACATGTTGAAAGACGGGATCTCTCTCGCCAGTTTGACTTTACGGTTCCTCTTCCAAAACCTAGAAGCTGCGTTCACAACGTTCCCCCAGTTCGACGCCGTCCTCCACGCTCTGATCAAAGAAAATCTAGTCGGTGGTCCTTCCATCATCTTCCATAGATTTCACGAGAAGGGCACCACGCGGATAAGGGAGCACAAGTACGGCGAAGAAGCGAGAACGTGCCAGCACATCCTAGGCCTAGACGCTAACTCTCTGTACTTGCGCTGCATGAGCGAAGCGCACTGCACGGGCCATTACGCGGTGAGACGACCTGAGACCGAGTTCAAGCCCGAAATTAGGCAAAGAAACTCTCACAGCGCTTTGGAGTGGCTACGCTTCGTAGAGCACGACCGCGACGTGAAAGTGCGGCACGCTTTCAACGGCGACGAGATGGTTCTAGGCTGTCCAAGAATTCGTGTCAACGGGTTTCACGCGGCCTCTAATACGGTTTTCCAGTTTCACGGGTGTTGGTTCCACGCTCACGAGTGCATACCGTCAAACCGATATCAGTGCGCTTCACTGAGGGAGGAGAGACGCGACAGAACGGCTAGAGTAAGCGCTTACTTGAAAGCGCTAGGTTACAAGCTGGTCGTCGTGTGGGAGTGCGAATGGAGAGAGATGAAGCATCGAGATGAACGGGTTAAGGCCTCCCAACAACACTGGAAGGTTGACGCTTTGAAAGTGTCTCGAAACGCTATGAGCGAGAGCGACATCCTTTCCACTGTCAAAGACGGGAAAATGTTCGGTTTAGTTCAAGTGGACATCACTACGCAGCCTCACCTACGAGACTACTTCGAAGAAATGACCCCCGTTTTCAAGAACGTATCCGTTTCAAAATCAGACATAGGACCTCACATGTCAGACTTTGCGCAGGAAGAAAAGCTGTTGAACACGCCTCAGAGATGTCTGATAGGGAGTTACCACGGAAAAAATATTCTCTTGGGAGCGCCACTTCTCAAGTGGTATTCAGAGCACGGTTTGATAGTCACCAAAGTACAGCTTGTCGTAGAATACCTACCTAAACTCTCCTTTGCCGGTTTCGCAGATGAAGTAACGGCAGCGCGAAGACGTTGCGACGTGAACGAGAACGAGAAAATCCTGTCAGACTGTTACAAGTTAAAGGGAAACGCCACGTACGGTAAAACAATCTGCAACAAAGAAAAACACACGGCGGTGAGATACACTGACAGTCGGAAGTTCGAACTATTGGCCAATTCGTGGCGCTTCAAAAAGGCGTCCGAGTTGAGTTCTGATCTGTTTGAAGTCGAACTACAACCGAAAACAGTCAAGAACAACCTCCCTATTCAAATAGGGTTCATGGTATACCAGTACTCGAAGTTGAAAATGTTAGAGTTCACATACGACTTTTTGGATAGATTCGTCGATCGGCGCGATTATGCTCTTTGTCAAATGGACACCGACAGTCTTTACATGGCTCTCAGTGGTGACACGTTGGATGACCTAGTCAAACCTCACCTGAGAGAGACGTACTTCAGAGAAAAACGAAAGTGGATTCCGACAGCAGTGTGCGACGATCACTTAGAGCTTTTCGTGAAGATAAAAACGGAAAGAGTGCGAGAATGGTGTCCGCCGCCCGGCGGATGTTGTGAGAGACGTTACCTTCACGATCTGAGAACTTCGGGGCTTATGAAAGCGGAGTGGGAAGGTGACGGGATCCTAAGTCTCAACCCTAAGACTTACATTTGCTACGATCGAGTCAGCGGCACCGGTGAAAGAAAATCCAAAAAATGGAGTGCAAAAGGTGTACAGAAGAAACAAAACCCTAAAGAACCAGACGACTTCTTGGATGTTCTTCGCAAACAAAAAACTCTCCTTGCGGTAAATAGAAATTTCAAAGTGGTACGAAACAAAATGGTCACTTACACCATAGAGAAAGATGTCGTGCGCTACTTGTATTATAAGCGTCGCGTGCATTCTGACGGTGTGACAACGAGTCCTTTAGAGATATGAAAAAAAAAAATAAGTGTGTTATTGATTGATTGAGCGCATCTTTTCAAAAATAGAGTGTTTATTAGAATTGAAAAAAAATAAAATAAAAAAAATAAAATAAAATTATTGTTGTGTTTTATTTTCATACGTCTTCTTTTATTAGTAAGTAAAAAAAAAAAAATATTATAACAATTAAGTTGCGTGTCCTCTTAAAGTGTCACTTCCTCCGGTCGCTGCTGATCTCCTAATTAGGGCATGTGACGTCACTTCTAGTCACGTGACTCATCAGGTCACTTCCGGTCACGTGATCCTAAAGACCATCACTTCCTAGACAAAAAAATTAAGAGACACACTTCTTCCTCTCAAGAGGAAGAAGTGTGTCTCTTGATTAAAATTTAAAAAAAATCTTTTCTTTCTTTTTTTCTTAAAAGAGACAAACTCCCCTTAGAGTGCCCCCCCTAGAGTGCCCCCCTCCCCCCCTCCCCCCCACCCACCCCATGCATCCTAAAAGTGCCCCCCTCCCCCCCTCCCCTCCCCCTTCCCCCCTTATACACTCTAAAGAACACTTCTACCTAGTTCAATAAGTCACTTCCAGTCGCTAATAAAAAATAAAATGAAAAAAAAAACTTATATTGTTGTGTTTTTTATTGGTTTACAAAAAAAATAAGAGACTCGCCTCCTCCAAAAAAAAAAAAAAAAACATTTTAAAGCGCGTGACCCCTTAAAGACACTAATCTCTTCATTAAGTCGTGTGACGTCACTTCCTGTCACGGGATCAATCAGGTCACTTCCGGTCACGTGATCCTCAATGAGGTCACATGACGTCACTTCCGGTTGGCCATTAGGTCATGTGACGTCACTTCCGGTCACGTGACTCATCAGGTCACTTCCGGTCACGTGATCCTAAATTAGGTCATATGACGTCACTTCCGGTCCCCTAAGTAGGTCATATGACGTCACTTCCGGTCCATAAGTAGGTCATATGATGTCACTTCTGGTCACGTGACCAAATGGCGGCCTCTGATTGGCTAAGTAGGTCACGTGACGTCACCACTAATCCCCTAAGTAGGTCACTTCCGGTCACGTGACCAAATGGAGGCCTCTGATTGGCTGCATCTCGATTGAGTAATAAACAGTACTTAAGCATAGTCCCGTTCCGATACAATATATACTACTCCAGTGTTCCATAAGGTGGAGCCACTGTATCTCGCTAATGCGGAATAATACAGCAGTAATAGGTGAGAATACTACGGGTGCACTTCCCTTACTCAAATAAAAGAAAATCCTTTGATATCTCAGACAGCGGATCCCCTGGAGTAAAAACATGGCAGCCCACCAGTGTGAAGGCCTGCACATATAACCAACAGCTGATAACACAGTATGATAAGTGATTAATCACAGTAAAGAGTTACAAGCTCTCTCAGGTTTTGCCACATTTTACAATTTTTGTATGCCTATTGGCATTATTAAATGCTCCCAGTGAAGCTATTCAACTCCTTGATGCTCCCTTTTATAAAGGTATCCGCCTTACAAAGGGATTGAATAGAGTACACCCTTGGTAAAAGAGGCCATGGTGTGTACAGTGACATGTCTGGATCAACTCATATGAAAGTCCCGGATGAAAGTAAATAAAATAAAATAAAAAGAACCTAAATGATATGTGTTATGAACATGGCTCCAGATAAACATATCCTGAATGTGATTATGAAATAAGAAGGTATGTTTAACAAATCCCCTTTTTATTCTTCTACAATTCATCTCTCTCACAGGAGTCATGAAACATGACCAACGGTCTTTAAATTATCTCATATATATTCAGGGCCTACTATTTATATACAATTTGTACACTTCGTTTTTTTTTGTAATTTATGCTGCAAAACCTCACTACACTGATAATAAAACCTATAGTCAATACTGACTATACCACCATATTTTGACCCCCGTAGTCAGATGATTACATATGTTAGTCACATATTAGTCATAAAGATAGTCAGTAGTGACTATATGTAGATCACACAAATTGATGATGTCACAGGAATGTGTGCACAGGAAACAGTTAGGATTCAAAATTGAATGCTCAACTGACTTCAGGTAGGCACATCTTATTCTATCTAAACCACTCCTTTACACATTTCCTTGTGCATTAGCTCTTGTGTTAATGTTGAGTATGTTTACTTAAGGCATCATAGGGCACATGCATTCATGATTTTGATTGAAGTATCATGTGTTTTTGTTCAAATTCTGATCATGTAACTGTGGATCTCTAGGCTTCCAGACTAGAATATACAGAGGTTGACTGTGTGAAGGGTTATAGTGTGCCAGGCATATGGCCCATGCTCATCTACTTCACCCAATGGTGCTAGGGCAGGTACCCCGGACATCTACCCCCAGCCTAGATCTACCACCAGACATCTACCCCTGGACATCTACCACTTGAGAATCTACCACCTAGGACATGAAAGTCCAGGGGATAGATGTCCTGGGGGTAGAAGCTGTAAGGGGGTAAAAGTCCAGGGGATGGATGTCCAAGGGGTAGATGTCCTAAGCATGCTAAACATTACCACAACATTAACACCCCTGTAAATCTACCCCCTTGGACTTCTCCCCCCTAAGACTTTAATCCCCTTAGACATCTATCCCCTGGACTTTTACCTCCTTACAACCTCTGCCCCCTAGGACATCAATCCCCTTGGACATCTACCCCCTTTACCCTCTAGGACTTCTACCCCTGGGGACATCAACCCCCTCCAAATGCCCATAATAAGTCATATCATGTGGAGGGGGTAGATTTCTCCAGGGACATCCGACATCTATCTCTGGACATCTACCCCTGGGAATCTACCTAGGGCATCTACCCCAAGGACTTTTATCCCCTTCAACACCTATCCCCTTAGGACTCTACCCCCTAGGACATCCACCCACTTAGACACCTACCCCATGACATCTACCCCCTTGACATCTACCCCCTATGACATCTAACCCTATATTTGGACATCTACCCCCGGACTTTTACCCCCTGGGACATCTAACCCTATACTTGGACATCTACCCCAGACTTTTACCCCCTAAAACTTCTACACCTAGAATATCCATCCCTTTGGACATCTACCCCCTTTACCCTCTAGTAGTTCTACCCCATCCACATGCCCATATGGTTTCTCGAGGGACAGTGGGCATCTACCCCTAGGACATCTACCCCCTAGGACTTCTACCCCTGGAGAATGCTACCCCATCCACATATGACTCAATCATATGGGCATGTCAAGGAGGTTGATGTCTCCAGGGGTAGATGTCCTGGGGTAGATGTCCAAGGGGGTGGATGTCCTACGGGGTAGAGTCCTAAGGGGGCAAACAAAAGTCCAGGGAAAAGATTTCCAAGGGGATAAAATCCTAGGGTGTAGATGTCCAAGGGGGTAGATTCCCAGGGGGTAGATGTCCAGGGGTCGGTGTCTGATGTCCCTGGAGAAATCTACCCCCTCCACATGATATGACTCAACTATATGGGTATGTAGAGGGGGGTTGATGTTCCTAGGGGTAGAAGTCCTAGAGTAAAGGGGGTAGATGTCCCAGGGGGTAGATGTCCAGGGGGTAGATGTCTGGGGGTAGTTTCCATGTCAGAGGATATCCTAAGGGGTAGAAGTCCTAGAGGGCAAAGGTAGTAGACATCCAAGTGGATAGATGTCCTAGGGGGTAGAAGTTCCTCGAAGAAGGAGGCTAAAGCCCAGTGGATGGATAACCTAGGGGTAAAAGTCTTAAGGGGGTAAAACTCCAGGGAATGGATGTCCAGGGGGATGAAAGTCCTAGGGGGTAGACGTCCTAGGGGTAGATGTCCAGGGGGTAGATGTTATGGGGTAGGCATCCAAGGGGGTGGATGTCCTACAGGGTAGAGTCCTAAGGGGCAAAAGTCTAGGGAATAGATTTCCAAGGGGATAAAATCCTAGGGGTAGATGTCAAAGGGGGTAGATTCCCAGGGGGTCGATGTCCAGGGGTAGATGTCTGATGTCCCTGGAGAAATCTATCCCCTCCCCATGATATGACTTAACTATATGGGTATGTAGAGGGGGTTGATGTTCCTAGGGGTAGAAGTCCTAGAGGGTAAAGGGGGTAGATATCCCAGGGGTAGGTGTCTAGGGGGTAGATGTCTGGGGTAGGCGTCCAAGGCAGTGGAAGTCCTAAGGGGCAGAAGTTCTAGGGAGTAAAATTCCAAGGGGTAGATGCCCATAGGGGTAAAAGTCCTACGGGGGTAAAAGTCCTACGGGGTAGATGTCCTAGGGGTAGATGTCCTGGGGTAGATGTCATAGGGGGTAGATAGTAAACCCCGGGGGTAGATGTCTTGGGGGTAGATGCTAGGGGGTACTTGACTTATTGTACTGCCGTCTCATGATTGACTATATCTATTAGTCAGAGTGACTAACTTAGAGCATGAAAGCATTAAATTCATAGTCACTTGACTATATGTCCCAAATTAGCCGAGTTAATGCTTGACTATAGGTTGACTATATGACTAACTTACATTAGACATAGGTGACTAACTAAGTATAGCCCTTTTTGCTACGTTCACGCGACTATAGAAATGTAGTCCGTAGTGACTAACATTTCCAGGTCCATTATTATCAGTGTAGATCTACTGCTGATAGTCACACTCAGATGAAATCATTTTCTCCTACAAATACTAAAAAGAAAAGCAAGTTCATAGGAGTAGCTAAAGCAAAGCAATGTTGTTGCGCAGTTCAGCAGTTCTACGAGTGTGGTCACCCGACATTGAAGTCTCACAAATACTCAGACGGCATACACTGATAATAATGGACCTGGAAATGTTAGTCACTACGGACTACATTTCTATAGTCGCGTGAACGTAGCAAAAAGGGCTATACTTAGTTAGTCACCTATGTCTAACGTAAGTTAGTCATATAGTCAACCTATAGTCAAGCATTAACTCGGCTAATTTGGGATATATAGTCAAGTGACTATGAATTTAATGCTTTCATGCTCTAAGTTAGTCACTCTGACTAATAGATATAGTCAATCATGAGACGGCAGGACAATAAGTCAGGACAAGTAACCCCCTGGCATCTACCCCCAAGACATCTACCCCTGGGGCCTACTATCTACCCCCTATGACATCTACCCCAGGACATCTACCCCTAGAACATCTACCCCGTTGGACTGTTACCCCCGTAGGACTTTTAGCCCTATGGGCATCTACCCCTTAGAACTTCTACCCCTATTAGGACATCCACTGCCTTGGACACCTACCTCCAGACATCTACCCCCTAGACATCTACCCCCTGGGACATCTACCCCCTTTACCCTCTAGGACTTCTACCCCTAGGAACATCAACCCCCTCTACATACCCATATGGTTGAGTCATATCATGTGGAGGGGGTAGATTTCTCCAGGGACACCAGACATCTACCCCTGAACATCTCCCCCCTGGGAATCTACCCCTTTTGACATCTACCCCCTAGGATTTTATCCCCTTGGAAATCTATTCCCTTAGGACTTTACCCTGTAGGACATCCACCCCCTTGGATGCCTACCCCATAACATCTACCCCCAGGACTTTCATCCCCCTGGACATCCATTCCCTGGAGTTTAACCCCCTTATGACCTTTACCCCTAGGATATCCATCCACTGGACTTTAACCTCCTACTTTAAGAACTTCTACCCCCTAGGACATCTATCCCCTTGGATGTCTACTACCTTTACCCTCTAGGACTTCTACCCCTGGAGACATCAACCCCCTCCACATGCCCATATGGTTGAGTCATATGTGGAAGGGGTAGATTTCTTCAGGGGTAAAAGTCCTAGGGGGTAGATGCCCTAGGGGGTAGATTTCCAGGGGGTAGATATCCAGGGGTAGATGTCGGATGTCCCTGGAGAATTCTACCCCCTCCACATGATATGACTCAACCATATGGGCATAGGGACAGGGTTAATGTCCCTAGGAGTAGAAGTCCTAGAGGTTAAAGGAGTAGATATCCCAGGGGGTGGATGTCCTAGGAGGTAGATGTCTGGGGGTAGGTGTCCAAGCAGGT
This sequence comes from Harmothoe impar, assembly GCA_947462335.1. Classification (NCBI taxonomy): domain Eukaryota; kingdom Metazoa; phylum Annelida; class Polychaeta; order Phyllodocida; family Polynoidae; genus Harmothoe; species Harmothoe impar. The sequence goes on along the minus strand of OX381711.1, from coordinate 88,925 downwards.
GGATTTCCTAGGGGGTAGAGTCCTAAGAGGGTAAACATTCAGGGAATAGGTGCCCAAGGGGATAAAAGTCCTGGGGTAGATTCCCAGGGGGTAGATGTCGAGGGATAGATGTTGGATGTCCCTGGGGAAATCTACCCCCTTCACATGATATGATTCATTATGGACATTTGGAGGGGTTGATGTCCCCCAGGGGTAGAAATCCTAGAGGATAAAGGGGGTAGATGTCCAAGGGGATTGATAACTTAGGGGGTAGAGTTGTAAGGGGGTAAAAGTCCAGGGGATAGATGTCCGGGGGTAGATATTAAGGAGTAGAAGTCTGGGTGTTAATGTTGTGGTAATGTTTAGCATGCTTAGGACATCCTCCCCTAGGACATCTACCCCCAAGGACTTTTATCCCCTAGGACTTTTATGTCCTGGTGGGTAGATTCCCAGGGGGTAGATGTCCAGGGGTAGATGTCTAGGTGTAGATGTTTGGAGGTACCTGTCCTAGCATTATTGGATGAAGTAAATGAGCATGGGCCATATGCCTAGCACTCTATAACCCTTCACCCAGTCAACTTCTGTATATTCTAGTCTGGAAGCCTAGAGATCCACTGTCACATGATCAGAATTTGAACAAAATCACATGATACTTCAATCAAACTTGAGAATGCATGTGTTCTATGATGTCTTAAGGAAGCATGCTCAACATTAACACAAGATCTAACACACAGGGATATGTGTAAAGGAGTGATTTAGATAGAATAGGAGGTGCCTACCTGAAGTCAGTTAAGCATTCAATTTTGAATCCTAACAGTTTCCTGTGCACACATTCCTGTGACATCATCAATTTGTGTGATCCACATATAGTCACTCCTGACTATCTTTATGACTAATATGCGACTAACATATGTAATCATCTGACTAGGGGGGTCAAAATATGATGGTATAGTCAGTACTGACCATAGGTTTTATTATCAGTGTAGATTCAGTCAATTCCTTCTTGAAAAACTCTGGGTGCTCAAAGGTGGTTAGACAGATCTAGTACAGTGTTTCAGAATATTTTCTAGTCATCACTATCAATGAATATTTTTTTTAGTGATAGTGTCTGGGAAAGAAGTGTGCATCTATATTTAAACATCAATTTACAACCGTGGGAAATTGGTCTTAGTTTTTAATAGCAAATAAGCAATTATAAGGGATAAGGTATTTCAAGTTATGCACACTTATGTTACAACTTACTTATGACATGGGTTAAGCTTCAAGCCTATCAGTGAGATTTCCCATATTCCGACATATCTGTAAAAAGGAAGGACTTATTTCTTGCGAAGCAAGATGAGGAGACATCATACACAAAATGTGAGACAGGTATTTAGCCTGTAATGTGCATTGAGACCATCTGCCTGATTACAGCTTTTACTTCGTCATCCGGCTCAGTGTCTTCATCATCACTATCAACCTCTAGACTGTTCAGCTGAGCATTCAAACTTGCTTGAAAGACTTTTTTTTACTGTCCGAGCGACTATATCTGGTGATTTTAGTTGGTAGATGGCGTTTGCATGGCATCCATCCCTCATTTTCTTTGGACCCTAGTTCCCAATGAATTTGGGCTTTCTTCCAACCTTTCTGCCTTCCTTACCCCTACCAACGGTTTGCATGGAAGAGATAATGTAAGCGGCAGGTGGGCATACCATACAAGGAATTTATCAAAACGATGTTACCTTTAATGACCTTTATACTTTAGGTTAAAAGGTCTTGGTGTGGCTCTACTTCATCACTGTGATTGAACGTTTTCAAGTCCATGCCAAAAGAATTTGAGACCATTCTCACCAACATCATTCAATGTCTTTGACCTGACAAACCAAGACACACATACACCTGCATGCATACATACACCAAGGGTGGAACAGCATGCCAAAATCATATTTTATTGGTCCTTCTTACTCAAGGTACAAGCCATGTTAAGCTACATGCCTTATAGGAGAGGAGAGTAAAACTAAAATACTGTGTGTGTTATTGTGTTCACTGATTAATCACAGAGGTAACAGTGCTGCATAACAGTTTTAACTCCTCCTGAAATCAAGGCTTAGCATATTCTGACCCCTTTATTGGCAGAAGGGGTGTAAAAAAGGACCACCTCGACTTACAGCCTGCATGAGGCACCTACCTGGTTTATACTAGTATTGCTTGGAATACACAAGTGTTGTGGGTATAGGATACAGCAGTGGTAGACATTAACGCTGGCCTGGGAGCCATTGGCCCGTAATTTTGGCTCCAGGGCCATAGTCTTCTGAACATTTACATTGCTATGGGCCCAGGATGGCCTGAAGCTAAATACAGCCAGATTTTCAAGTAGTTATAGCTGTAAACATTGGCAATAATTTCATCTCCATGAAAACATGTATAGGCATGTAACATATCTTTAAGAGAAACCCAAGGTCATGTTAGCTATGATTACCAATAAAGCATGCAGATATCAAATCAAAGCATTTTTTAAACATTCCATGTTGGATAATGATTTGGATGGCATATTTCCCCTATATATAAAACGGCATTAGTTGGCACCAGCGAACGACCTCCTTGAAATAGGCTTGAGTGCTTGCTGGGAACAGATAAACCATAAGAGGCTACCTAGAACTATGTATTTTTTTCAAAGTTAACTTGAGTTTTCTTGCCAAATTTACTTCAATTAATATTTTGTTTCCTTTATTTCTCATATATTTTCTTCCTATTGGTCCAGTTCTTTGAATTTCATTGTATCTAAAGGAAAAATGACAAAATAATACAAATACTCTTGTATTACGGACCTAGAAACAAGAGGCAGAGAAAGTTACAAAATTCCGCCATCTTTTGCTCTATCAAAAGGGCACAATTATAAATCATTTGTCAAGAAACGATGAGTGAATACAACAGAGTCCTATAGTAAATGCTCACATAATGTACCCCTGTAATTATAGAGGGACAATTCATTCATATAATTAATATACACGATCCTAAAGTTTTGAGTCGAGCCCTTCCGTAATAATCTGCTAGGAGAGTGAGGTGCACACTGGTGGTACGCATTGCCATGGTGATGTCGTCAGGTGCTATCTGGGTCAGGGGAACGCAGCCCTGTCATGTTGCTCCTCCAACACTTACTGAACCCTTATTCAAAGTAGCATCTTGTCCATAAAGTTCATGATAGTGAAACATGTCTTTTGTAGAAAATTTCATTGGTACAGAGATATCACATGCTAACTGGCACCCCAATTCTTCTCATGTTCCAGTTGACCAGATCATTCATGTAAAGTACTTGTTATATGCATTATACCTAAATCTCATGTGTGAGTCCCCAAGCATGAATATCTGAGTCTTACTTAGACATGTTCTGAGTTTGTTAGCTAAAGTGAAAGAGAAGTAACATTTGTATGTTGACTAGTACCAGCCAGTTTTTCTACAGAGCCAGAAGCCAGGAGCATGTTCAGTGGTGGAAGGTGAAATGTTGATATGTCTATTCTTATGGTATCTATGTCATCACCATTTTTTAATGGGTTAGAATTACAGTGATATGTTATCAGTCTTTTGCTCTCTGATGACAAAAGGTTAATACCAAGACGAGGGGGGGGGGGGAGACATTCTATAAATCATGGAAACAAGTCTGGAAAGTGTAAGTGATAAATGACAAAAATCAATAAAAACCAAGGATGGAAGGCCGAAGAACTATGAGGATGTGCTATGAGAAAGTGTTCCTGTTAGATAACTGATGTATGACTGACTGTACATTTTGAAAAGAATTAGGGAGTGAGGATGAGAACAGAAAACCCCATTACTATTACTATGACTATGAATGTCATCGTCCTATGGTTTTGCCAGATGGTAATAGTTTTGAGGGCACTCATGTCTCCGTGGGCATTTGATTTTGTCCATTTCTAGGGTCTTGGATTCAAAGCATTTTCTGTACATCCAGATGCGCTCACTAGCCTCGGGCCCCAGACCGTGCAGGTGCAGCCCCAGCAGTGCCTTAGTGTGACTGAAGTAGTGGCAGCTCTTGACACTGTCTGTCACCACCAAGTTGTTTAACTTTTTGTTATCATAGGAATAGAATAAAAATCCAGGAATGTCACACAAACAGAAATTGGAAAACTGTGCCAGGATACCAAGCACGACATCATCATGATCAACAAAGAACCGGACATGTGCCAACTCTGGTAGGAGTTTTGACAAGAGGTCTGTAGAAAGAAACATCCCTGCTCCAGAGCAGTAGCGCGGGTACTGTTTGTAAGGGTAGTCTATTTTTGGCACATAATACTTAGATCCTGGGTCCCGGTTAACCCCAACGCCATTCCTAAAACACATTCCAAACACCACATCAGCCAGCTGGTCATTACCACGAGCATCAAGCAGCTTCAAGATGCCGGGAATGTTCAGGAACACATCGTCGGTGATCTTGACCACAAACTTGGCCTGGCTGCATTTGTCCAGCACCCACCTGAAGGAGTTAAACACAATCATGGTCAAGTTGTGGTAGGAACCTTTCAGCTTCATCTGTAAGATGTCTTTGTACTTAGCACTCTCCTCCTTCAGCTGACCCTCAAGTGACTGGTTATTTTGTGGATGACAACCTAAAGTGAAAACCAGCCGTATCCTGCCAGTGCTGTTGCTATAGCTGCCCCAGGTCCTCCTCATGATGTCTCTGTGCTTGAAGTTCTCATGGCGAGATGTTGCCAGGACAACAAGGTCAGGAGCAGTGCTTGCAGGACAAGTCTTATCATTGGGAGTGATGAGAAATGGCTTTTCCCAATTATAACAGCCGTTGCAGCGTCCGTCTTGTAGCGGAGGTTTCTTGGTTTGAGTTGTCATGCTGACATTATAGGTAGTAGTCATGGCAATGCTTCTACTTGAAAACCTTTGTTTTCTTTGCACTTGTGCTACCTGTCTCCGTTTTGAAATAGAACCATGCTGAATGACCAGATAGACAGCACACAATAGCACACAGGTCAGCACTCTGGATGTTTGGTACCATATGGCCGTCATGCTTCACGTCTATATATATACAGTAGACATGCATAGGTCACCTGCAAGCACACAGTGAGGGTGAGGAGATCTAGAAGCAAGCAGATTACTAACCGCACATTTCCATAAATCAAACTGTATATCTTTAATAATTTTCCTGCAATTAATTCCAATTTCATTATATGTAACATTGCCATGTAAATGGATGTGATTTCATGTTACCCCAAAAAATGTCTTTCAGCAGATTCCCTCAGAGCTCTAGTTCATGACTCAACTTAGATATCTAGCATTTTGATATATGTCTTCTTCATATTTTTGGTACACTATTGTTTTATCACATCTAGTGATTTCCTTAATCATTTCTCATCTGTACCTACTTACCTTCTCTGTCTTACTGCAATCAATACCTTCTTATCCTGTTCTTCTATTAATTATGAGATTAGTATATAGTAGTACTCTAAGGGTCACAGAATTGGGAAATATATACAAAGCTAGATTTGTACAGGCACCAAGTTAGCTGGGACTTTCTCAATTGATCCTTTGTCTTGAAATTCTGCTTCATATGGCACCCCAATCTACTGTTAGTTTAAACAGTCAGAAATTGAATCTTTCTCACCAGGCGTCTATTGAGCAATTTATACATGTCATAATTCATCACATGTTGAAATGATCCATAATGGTTTGTTACACATCATGAAAATGGATAAATTTGGATGGTCTGACTGGAATGGGTACAGCATTAGTACTGAGCCAGAAACAAATGGGGAATATGATTTTACATATTGTTGATTCATACTTCAATGCAATGAATAATGGGTAGAAATGAAGTAAAATGTGAAAAGCGTGAGACCAGTATTCAAGCCTTAACATACACACCTCCCTCTTCTGACAGTACTGGACTACCATGCTTTTTGAATCTACTTTAATGCATTAGGAAAGCAAGTGGTAAAACTCCAATGCTGTATCAAGTGGGCATGTCTTGTGGACATTGACTGGATAATCACATTTGAATCATGTTAGTTAACATTGCAGGAATTGCTTATATGAGTCAAGCTGCTGACTTATGTAGGTTTCGTCTTTTCAGGCTTTTTAAGCTTTATAAGCCTACAGAATTAAGACTTTTGCTTCCAATGCTTATATTCTTTGGCTTGTGTGAGAAACATCCTAACATATCAGGGGATACATATTCTCGTGTATTGGACCAAGATTTTGTCTTTTATGGCCCCCAAAGGCAAAAAAGCCCTAAAAACGTCAAAAATGACAAAAATGGCATGTCTACATGCCCCCTCATTTAATCTGAGGAATCAATAGCCCATCCGAATTAATTTTTTTCATTAGGCCTATGTTATAGTAGACGGATTCAAGAGATTTTACCATGATATATATATCTTTTATTCTTTACTGTAGACTTTTTGCTGTGAATTTGTCACGTATTGTCAATCTATGTTATTATTTTGGTGTCCTTACATAGGAATTAAGTGGATACCACAGCATAACTATTTTACCCCTCATGTTGAGATAACAGATGGGTTTTATACTGGCAAAAGAACATTTTCAAAAAAATCCAATCCTCTAGGCTCCAGGGGAAGATTATATTTGACACAACTTAAAAGCATGAGTAGCAATTTCCATTTCTTTCTCTCCTGTTGTTATTTCTGGCTATATATTGAGTTATTATGTTGTAAAAAGTACTTGTGGTGACAGGGGGTTAGTGCTTGATAGTGTGAATTTCACATTTCTTTTACTATTTAATGTGATATTCTATTAAAAGCACGGAGTAACTAGTGTTACTCCGTGCTTTAAAGTGCTGATATTAGCCATATTCAGGCCCATACTGTGAAAGGTGGGTGATAGAATGGGCTAAAATACTGGCTTTACACAAAAGTACATATGTAGATAATACAGAATGAGTAACAAACGCATTTGACCCCTTTTGAAGAAGTAGGAGTAAACGTGGGGAAGTGTGGTAAAACCTTTCAATTTAAAATTTAAAAAAAAGATTTCACAAACCCGTATCTCAAAATATTTTATGATTTCAATCTTTATTCCGGTTAAAGATGGTTGTTGTGCCATGCTGTAAATGGAATTATTAGTTGCTGTGTTGTATTTAAGAGGAAAATAAGGTGTCCCTGTACTTAAAAGCACGGAGTAACACAAAAAATGCCCACTCATCTTCGCATTGTTATATAAACTTAACCGCTAGGGTTAAAAGTGTACTGGCGGTGGTTTCATGGAGCAAAGATATATACCTTTTAATAAAATAAACTTATATAAACATACTCGGAGGTTTCTGATTTGTCCTTCCCCAGCTCATTACCTACATAAGTCAGCGGCTTGACCCATATATCAATTTGAGAACAATTTCTTCTTTTTACTATACAGTGTTCCCATGGGAGTGTGAGTCGGCCTGTGCAACAAGGAGTGAACAGGGTAGCATCTTGAGGAATGAGACTGGAGGACGTTTCTTGTTCTACACCAAACCAAAATTCATTTCTCCATGGTGTAAAAAGACAATGCGGGATCAACAGAATCACAAAAGAGCATGCCATGATAATATTTAAATTTTCATCAGGGTGGCTGGTGACTCCGTGACGAATATTCCGGGTGACTCCGTGACGGAAAATATGTATCCCAATAGACATATGCTCCTGGAGGCAAGATTATTGGATATTTTTCAAAATTTCTTTTTTCCAGCAGAAGACACAAGAGTTACCTCACAGTCTGGGATACAATATAGACTGTGTGGATCTTCTTTATTTACTATGTAGAGGTATCAACCTGAAATGACATTTGAATATTTTGCTCACAAAACACACTTAAATGACTGTGGAGAAAAAAATACGGAACATATCTAGTAAAATCCTCATGAATCAATTGACTATACCATAGACCTAATGGAAAATGATATTAGGAATAAGCTGTTACTGCCTCAGTACACATGGGAGGCATGTAAAACATGTCATTTTAAGCGTTTTTGAGGTTTTTAGGGTTTTTTGGGCCTTTGGAGGGCCAGAAAACAGAAAATATTGGGCCAATACACAAAAAATAGAGATTTCCCGAATTATTAGGATGTTTTTTCACGTATACCAAAAATTTGAATAAATTGGTGCAAAACTGATTATTCTGTAGGGGTATAAGCCTGAAAAGGGCCAGAAATAGCCAAAACAACATAAGTGGGGAGTTTATGCCATATAGTACCAAAAGCGACCACAACCCACAGAGGGTTGGAATATGGCCTCAGCGAATCCTCTGGACTTTAACTCTGTAACTTTAGACTTTAAACTTTAGACTTTAAATTGAAATACCTAACCCCCCATAGTCTCCCTCTTAACTTATAAAGAATGGAAAGTATTACATTTGTAGGGGCACGATGTCCGGGTGTGTCTCCCCGCAGGGGGTACCATAACCGAAAGTCATTGTGCATCGTGCCCTAAATGTCCAAGGGACTTGTCATTGCAATCCAGTAACGTAGGGAGCAGAAAGTAGTCAGACACGGGTTGGTAGTTTAACGGTTAGCATGCTTGTCACCGGTGCGAGAGGTCTGTGGTTCGATTCCCGGCCGATCCAATGACTACATTTTCCGCGACCTCTACACATTTATTAGATTTGGTACCAAAATAATTTTTAACTTTCTAAATAGAAGCATTCATAATGTATTTTTGATTAAACCACTGTCATTCAACTACTTAGTTCTCCCTTCATATTAAATTTAAATGGATAATATGATATAATAAGGCAAAAACAAGAATGTCAGCTTATTTGATAACAACAATTCATAATGTGTTTTAAATGTCCCTGTTTTGGTAAAATATTTTGTCCTTCCTTTGGACTTAACTAACCATATACTAAACCGTGACTAGTACAAGTATGGTTAGGCCCTCTGCAAAATGTTGAAAAGATAACCTACTAGTAATTCACTGAACAGAGTTACTTCTTTTACATGTATTAGAAATGGTCCTGAACTATTCACATAAATATATTCAAGGTCTAGTGACATAGCTGTGGTCCAGGGTGACACAATGAAGCTATTCCTCCATAGATGGTAGGCACCTTGTTTTCACTATACCTTATATATAATCATATTTGCGATTTTTATTTGATATTTGACCTACCAATTTATGGATTCATTTAGTGCAAAGTCCATTTCATTTATGAGTGATTTCAAGTAAAATCTGTATTTCATCTGGTTTGGCATACACAGTGCAGTGTAGGGCAGGTCTATCTGTGTTTTGGCAGGGATCAACAACATGACCACACCCCACAAACTGGCGTATAAAGGCGGATGTACAACTTTTGAGTCCAGACAAGGGGTTGAGAACAGCATCATATAGAATCTACCAAATGGCAAGGCTCAATGCCTTCATTGGTGTACAAACTGCTATTTTGTTGTATAAGGCATACATGTATATTACCCATAATTGAATATGGTGACATTTTATTTGCAGGAGTGAAAAAAAAAGATTTATAAAGAAAAAGGCAAAAGGTACAAAATAGGGGTCCCAGACTAGTCCCATTTCTTCCCCTCCCCCTCAACTCTGTAGAGGATAAAAGGGACAATATTTTCCACACCTCATATTCATATAATACTATTACAGTGATTGAAAGGGTTTCAAAGATCATAAACCACATTGAAAATGATTTATTTGAATGCCAAGTACATGAAGTATGTTTGATATGAATGCTGTAAAGAGGGCCACTAAAGGCTACAGGGTCAAGATATTTACGGCTGCTGCATACAGATAAGCTGCAAAGCTTAAAGGCAGCCAAGCATACTATTTTAACTCTTTTGTTACTATACTTAAAGGATGGTGTTTATTACAGATATAAGACCAGTGTATAATCATTGATAGATATGTTTACAGGATTTGTTTAAGTTATGTATTTCCCCGACAGATTGAAATCGAAAGGCCCCGTATTTCGTTGAAACCCTTTTTCTTGTACGTCCAAATATGGGATCTTTTCTCTGCCCTGCGCTATGTTTCTTTCATTATAACTCCATTTTAAGGCTAAAAACTACCATATTACTTTCCGGGGAATGTGAAGAAACCACTCGCCGCCTGCCACTGTCAAGCGCAAGTCGGGCGGCCACATTTTTATTGTCTCGATTTTTCGCCGATCTATCAACTGAGAGAGGCTCAACCAAATATTCTGGGGGGCTAGGGCCTAATTTGGTGTACGTGCAAATATGGGATGTTTTGTAGTGCTTAGGGTTTGTTTCCATTAAAAATAAGGTATTTTAACCCCCAAACGGAGTCAATGAAAAAAAAAGATATCGTCTCAATCTGAATGTGGGTCAACGATTAGCTGATCGCAGCGTCCGGTCATTGTTCGTCTCGACTCGATTTCATTTTATTGTAGAAAATTAATGTTAAACTGCTCGATTTCAATGGAATCTATTAAAAATAAGGTGACAAAGGCTCAAATATAACAGAAATACAATTTTATTTGGCTGGATATCCCACTCCCCCCGAATTCCAGCAGCGCTAAAGTATGTACAATGATTCAAATATCCGCCCGGCGAGTGACAGCACCAAGCTCGCTTCAGGTCAACTTAAAAATATGAAATACCTGCAATACAGGAGGAAATACGTTTATACAAGCCAGCACATGAAATATAAAGGTATGTAGAACCCCATGACAGTTTTATTTATTGATGACAATAATTTATGAAGTTAAAATGACATGGTTGAAATAGTCAATGTCACAGGTCAGGTACGGTGCCCGACAGAGGAGAACCCTACCACAGTCGCCCAACCTCTGAGTTGCTGTTCAATGCCTAAATCTTTATCTACAATGCTAGGAGGCCCGCTTAATCAATTGATTCTAAATCATCTATATTTAATCCCTATTAGGGGGCAAGGTGGGGCTCATATTTACTTGGGTGTGATTTTGATTAGCTTCTACATTCCCATGATGCATATGTATGTGGATCCCCCCATTAATAGTTGTATTCCCGCAAAACATTCCAGAGAGGGCTGCCAGGCGGGATGCTGCTATCTGGTTTGGTCCTCAGACCACAAGAGGTGCCGCAGCTGTGCCGAAGGAGGAAGGTGCCGCAGCTGCAGCTGAAGGTGCTGCAGCGGGCACAGGAGCTGTCCGGACAACCACAGGAGCAGCAGCCACAGTGGGCCCAATGACTGGAGGCGTCACGAGAACCGATGGAGTCGCTTCCTCAACTTCCTCGACTTCCTCGACATCCTTTACTTCTATGCAGCGGGCAGCCTTGGAAGCACCGCCGGTCTTAAGGAGCGACAAGCGGCAGGGCTTCCGCTTTGGATTATTCGGGACCACAAAGTCGGGGCTCAGTTCCAGAAAAGAGCTGCACCCAGGGTTAGCTGCTTTGGAGGCTGACGGGGCAGAGTGAGAGCCCGACACAGCTGAGCTGGAGGCCGACGGAGTCGCCTTGGAGGTCGGCACAGGCCAGCTGGAGGCGGAAGGAGTCGACTGGTAGGCTAACACAGCTGAGCTGGAGGCTGACGCAGCTAAGCTTGAGGCCGATTCCGCTGCAGAGGATACGGGCCTCCGTTGGTGGAGTCCCTCAGGATCCGTGACGGGCTGTGATTTTAGACATCAGACATTGCTGATCCTCACTCGGGTTGCAGTAGGCGTTGATGGAATTCAGGTTCCGGTGCTGACCAGAGGTCCTCCAACCGAAGGCATTCGAGAAAAAAAAAAGGTGTTCTGGAGAGTGCGGGGAGTGTCGTAGCCGAAGGAACCCGACTCCCAGCTCTCGACTCCCAGTGGAATCTACTTATGCACCAATTTATAGAATGTATTTAGGAGAAAAACTAATTTCAAACAGATGACATTTTTCTTCTCACCTTGTTGCTGTGAAAAAATATGACGCCAATGTTTGGCAGCAACATTGGGATATATTCGCCAGGTGGAGTAAGTGCATTACCTAGTTCACCACCTGCCCACCTGTAGGAGCTAGGGTGCCTGGTGCCTTTGTTGGTGGCAAATAACCAGAAAGCCATTGTCTGTAGTTATGAAAGGTTGATCTTTTTTTTTTGTTAATATTGTGATACTACATTATGATGTCGATAAAAATGGCCTCCTGACCGTGTCTGGCTGGGGCAAGAGTAGCCTGTGTCCCCTCAATTCCCTATTTATTATCAGTTACGTAACCCCTCGGGAATATATTGAATTCTTAGGATTTGTTCCAACTTTGTCTTGTGTGTTACCTACATGGAGGCAGTCAGCATCCTTTCTCTTCTTCACACAAAATTACGGTAGAGGTCTATGACTTGGTCAGGAATGAATTGCAGTAGAGCTTTGTCATTGACCGGTTTGCTAACAATGCCAACCAGAAGCTTATTGTTTTGCATGAGGATTGTTAAGGCTGTTTTCTTTGAGTGACCTACCAAGGAAAAGGCAATATCACTATGGTCTACAAAGAGTTACAACAAGTGCCTGGCCATTAGCGATCATGGTGAAGTATTTTCTAGCACTTTATAAGACTTTCTATCAGACTTTTTTCAATCAGTCTCTACCAGCTCATCTAGACATTTCTCATCCTCACTGAGATCTCTCTTCTAGCAACCTCAAATAGGACAAGCAGACTGCAGAACATGAAAATCTACCTTGTTCAGTGAGGCCTTTTGTGTTTGACAATTAATTATGTTAGATACTTTGGCAAATGCCTTTCCTGAACAAACTGCTCCCATGTTTCTTGACCAAGCCTACCAGCCTCAGTTAGAGACTGTTTGGTGTCTTCTGTAGCTTGGTGCAATACTTCTATGATTGGCATCTGAATTTATTGATAAGCCACCTTTATACCTTGTCTGGGAGGACCTGGTGAGCCTCCTAATTGTGAGGGCATTAGGAGATTTATTAGTGGCAATGTTAGTACCAACAAGAGGAGGCCAGTCTCATCCCTTTGGTGGTGTCATTATAGGCCATAAAACTCTGGGGAAGAAGGGAGGGGTTTCATTATCACTTCAATTAGATACACTGGCGGATGGGGCTATAGGGTGTAAAGTCTGGTTTATTCGAGATATATCACTTTGACTACTGACCACAGTTATAAGACTCCCACAGGCAAGTTATAGGGTAAAAGGTTTGGTTCAGCTTCTGTGTTCTGTCAGTCTTTATGTGCTCTTCTTGCGTTGGAACTAGCCCAAACATTATTGGTGTCGTTGGATATTTCAGGCCTAATGTTGAAGGACAGGGCCTATTGTGTCCGGCTGGGTGGCTTTTCACTATTCTTCCCTTTTCATAACAGTACCATAATTATAGCCATTCTACATGATTGATTAAACTCGCCTTGTTCAATTTTCACCACAAAGTTTTGTGAATTATCCTCCTTACTGCATCTAAACAGAATCTTAATTGTTTGCATATGCATCTGTTCCTGGTTAAATTGATGGTTGTTGCATCAAACAAGCACCTAGATGTAAAATCTTAGGTACGACTTGTATATCATACAACAATTGAAAACCAGATTATATAAGACATATATTCTGGGAAGCCTACATTTATACATGACAAAAAGCATTGCTCTTAAATAAACTGTACCAAAAAAAGTACTCCCTTTCTTTGATCATAAAGATCAGCTTTTGCTTAGCAGCTTTGCTCGGACATTGAACAATATGTGCAGAACAGATTCCTTGAGATGTGTTTGAAGGTTGATCTGCTAACTTGAGAGAGAACACATCTTGAGAATGTTATGTATTATAGAGCACAAAAAGACCCAAAGTACACTGTTAACAGATACCTAACTGTTTATACTAACTTGGCAATAAACATACAGGTGTAAGGAAAAACTCTCTCTGCTGTTTGGGACCCAAGAAGATCCCTCTCTACACATAGTTCTACAGACATACCTTGATACTCAGACCACTCAGTGCAAAGTTACAGCCAGAACAGGTTGGATCCTGTGTCTGTCTGACCATCAAAGAAGAACTATCAAGGTGATTAAGGTGATCAGTGTTACATGATAGTTAGTCTATAGGAGGGAGGAGGGTACTGAGGGATGGGGAGGTAGAGGTAAACGCTAACTAGGGGCATAATATTACATATTAATCTCATACACAGTTTTTCCGGGTAATGTCTACTGTTTACTCGGCTTCTCTGCCTGGAAGCTAGCGCACACGGTTCCCAGGAGAGGACTCAGGTTCTCTCCAGGGTACCGTGGGCCGCTCTCAGGTGGGTTGACCCTCCCACCTGGCCACTTGATCAAAGGACCGGTGGTTATACAAGACCCATGTGTTTACCTGGAAGGGCAGTCAGTGCAGGCCCGACTGACGCGATAGACTTCACTATGTCCAACTGTGCGGACAATGCTGTATATTGATATCATACTGACTGTTTCCTATATTCGTATAGAAAGGTGATACAAGCTGTGTGTTCATTTCACACCGAGTGTTCCCCTGTTCAGGAACGTGATTCACTTTGTAATAAAGTTTGTTATTCTCGCATCGCACCTGGAAACTGCTGTTCTCATTGGTCCTTAAACTAGAATAACCACGAGCCTCTACACTACGGTCAATGCTGAGTCTGAAGCTGATCATGGAATTACAAAATATTTATTTTCTACACTCAAATTAACTATACAAATGATGTGAAATGCATATTTCCCTGTTCTTTAACTACTCTAAAATCAATATAAGTGTTAGAATCAGCTTCAGCAGTTCTAAAAACAAAGGATTTCACACCAAGGTTAAGCTGATGGAACAACTACATCCATTTCTATGAATGAAACAAGTTTGGAAATGTGATCATGAAAGATGAGGAGTAAGAATTTTCAATTCCATGACCATACCATGTTTTGCACTTGGCTATTATACCCTATATCTGCTGATATCTGCAGGTTTTAAGCCAAAAATGGCAGTCATTTTGTTTTTGATTTTTTTGCCAGATAACATCAAGATATGAAAGATGCAAAATGCCTCAACAATTTTGATTTCCTGAAAATGGGCCTTGACTACTACAGAAGAGCAGAGAACTCACTCCTCAACATGATATACAACTACTTGAGCATTTACTGTCACTATCCATGGAGGTGGATGAATATGAAGAAACACTTACTAATACTACTTACTCTACAAATGGCATAGCTGTAAATTCAATATCAGGAGGGAATATGGCAGGGGTAGATCCTACAAATACGATATATGTCCACATTATGGGACCTGAAGTGACAATATTACATAACTGAGTATTTTCATACTGACAGTGAGGGATACTCCGTGCTGTTTAGTCAACTTCTGGACCACACAGGTGGTATTTGATTGACATAAGCTGTTAACTTCAGTGTATGCCTTTCTAAACCAGCACAGTTTAGCACCTAGAAGCATACATGTATGCTGTAAGGTATCCTACCATGCAATGTGTTTTAGTGGTGGTAGTTGCCTGTGTCTTAATAATACATAGAAACTAGGCTGCCTCTGTCACCAATACAGGCTGGGACCTGGCAGCAGAGCTCAGATTAGATGTTCAGTTGATGTGTACTGAGGCTAATTGTTACTTGTTAACAAAAAAGTTCTTTTTGATGCTTATCATTCTAAAAGCAGTATTCATTTAGCCTCTCTAGCCAGATTTAAAACAAATATTTCTTAAAGATCGGTCAACGAGACCATGAAGTGTGATTCACAAGTATGGGCATATCTTACTAAAATGTCACTATCAATAATTTATCCTTTTTATGTACGAGTGCTGTGAATGTCCAAGTAAAAGCTATACTAATCTAACACTAGCAAACAAATCCCCTCACAGGACTTGACGTCTTTGACGGATAAGGAAGACGATAATGCAGGATTGATGCAGATTTCACACAGATGTTGGTGTATGTTTCAGATAAACTTCTTCATCCCCTTAAACCAGAAAATGCGGACCAAACATAAGGTACTTTCCAATACTGATATTCTATATTCAGAAGTAAGTAAACAACGATGGAACCCACTGCAAGCCTCATTCTTGGAGATAGAGGACCTTATTCAATATAGATTGGTGATCGGTAAAGAATAAGACAGCTGCTTTATGTAACTAATGTGACCTTTTGTAAACCGGACCTACACTGCTACACTGTTACATTTCCATCCACCCCATTGTTCATCTGGTTCATTTATTATCATAACCTCTACATATATTCAATATGTTATGTTACCCACTTTTTTAATTAATATAGAAGGGAGTTCGTAATCCAACTGTGATAGCCATAAGGATGGATACATTCATCCTTTGTACCATTATAATTGTATTATTTTCCCAAACAGAATGCTTAAAAAGAGACCTGTTTAACTCACACCATCTCTGCTCTAACAAGCGTTTTCTGACTCCTACTTGCAGCAGCTAGTGTTTCTTGTAGGCTTCGTCTTCACCTTAGGAGTGCTTCTCATAAGACAGGGAACACAACCATCACAATTCAGAGAGAGGTTATTCTTCCATATGGCAGACCCTTTCCATGCCAAACAGTCGAAGACAGCTGCAACCCCTGGGCTTTTACAAGATAGGCACTCTTTTGAAACCGGTGCTTTATTGCGACAGTTTGGTAAGCAATATTATCAATAACATTGATAATTCACAAAACATGACCAATGAGTAACTCACTTCATTGTTTGATTAGACAAACTCTTCTTGTACCATGTGATCACTGGACCAGGCATTACAAAATGTCTTTCACTTTGTCTCACACACTATGATTTATATCTTAGAAATGCTGCGTTACACAGTGTTACATACCTTTGCTTCAGAATACAATTGTGAATGTGTTATAGTGGTTCTCTCTATCATACTTCATAGTACTGTAAATTATGGATATGAGTTGGATACTTGACAATTAAATGGGCCTGTTTTTAATGAGTGCAATATCAAAATGGTGAGTACAAGATGAATCAGCGTCATGAACGTGCATAGAACTCATCAAAATCCCACAACTAGGATTGGCACCATAGAAAGGCTGGTGCAATACTTGATAACTTCTCATTTATAGAATAATAATTTCTTTTTCAGAGACATTGTTCGCCATCTCACTACAAATTACTCCAAGTAGACAGACATTGATACAACAAATAAATGCCAGACGTGATGTATTACACCAGTTCTGCAGGAAACACTCGCCATGCTTTGAGAAGAGAACCTGTAAGTTCTCAGCAGCTGGCAGCATGTATGTGCATGATAAGTACAAAGTCATGTGGTGTGATGTACCCAAAATAGCCAGCACTGCTATGAAATGGAAAATAGCAAATTTGTCAGGAAAGGCTGTTCCTACTGATCCATCTTTACATTATGAAAGTATCTTGAGAAGGTTGGTTTCCGTTACTTTTCAAACAGTATTCTACTCTTTAGTGTTTCAAATCATTTGGCAAAATGAAATCATTGAAAGGCCTACACCATGGAATACAATTTATCCTACTGTTTTTAGTGATTGCAAAATTGTTTCTATATATAAGCTATTGTAGTGGTTAATCCTAAATGTTTATAGTAAGGAACCTCTATTATGTTATATAATTATCATAATGAAGAGTCACTCCAAGGTCTTTATGCAGGTGACAGCTTTTACATTCGCATAGGCTGCAGACAGTACAAGGAATAAGTTATATCTGCAATAGCAAGCTTATTTGTATTAAATTCATTATCCTTTATAACTGTACTCCTTTTACTTGTGTAGTTGTCTCTTGGTCAACCAGCTATGGAATTAAAAGTAATTCATTTTACTGCTGGGATGCTCTCAAAGTGATAATGTGTAAACTGAATTTGATGAAATATGTGCCCTGTACTTTTGACATTGTAGTGCTTAAGAGCTTTACTTTCTCCAAAACACAACAAAAAACCCTGATATATGGCGCCAATGTTGCGCGGCAACATTGGGATATATTCTCCAGGTGGAGTAAGTGCATTCCCTAGTTCACCACCTGCCCACCTGGGGGAGCTAGGTCCCTTGGTGCCTTTGTTGGTGGCAACCAATCAGTAGGCCATTGCTTGTAGTATGGAAGGTTGATATAATTTTTTTATCTCCAGATACCACTTGTTTATTCTGCTTGATTCTGACTCTATACTCTAATCTTTTCTTCATTCTGCTTTTCACTCTTACTCTATCCTAAATCTCTTCTCGCCCTCTCTCTCATTTATCTTTTCTACCTTCTATCCTATCTTACTTAATTCGTTTAGATTGCGTCTAGATTTAAAAACTAGACATAACTTGATTTGTTACAAAACATGATTGAGTTTACAAAGTATTTATTCTAGATTATGTAATATCAAATATGGTCTTTAAAGCTAACTTAGAGGTAGTTGCGATGAACCTCTTACATAATCATTCCTACATCCTACAATAGCGGCTACAAATGCCGATTAACATGACGCGTAATGTTCATACATTACTCAGATCATCAGAGAAAGGCTGTGGAGTGCAAAAAACAATCTATAAGGTCTTGTATGTACTTCAGGATAAAATAAAATGAATAATCAATCAGTCAATCAAAATTAAGTTGTTCTTCTAGTCTAAAAAAGGGGGGCACTTATAAGGAAGAGGGTCCATTTTATGTTGAATACTATGTGCACCTATTCTTAATTCTTGTGCAAAAGTAAAAAAAATTTGCTATCGTAATAAGTACCATTATTTGTGGGCTGAAAAGGTAAGAAAAAACATATTGCATCTATAGTTAAATGCTATCCAATTTCTCCCCTCACGAGAGGAATTGTATTGATATCACTGAGACAATTTCCTTGTAGATTTGGCCTCAATACACTCTCCAGCTACAATACAGCGGCACAGCAGCATAGACTAAACAACTACTACAAGTTTATATTTGTGAGGAATCCCATTGCTCGGATACTTTCTGCATACAAAGATAAATTCTTCTTGGTTGACAAAAACTCCTATACTCGTCAGGCCAGAGCCTTGCTACGAGCAGCACACAAATATCAGAACCAGAGTCATAATGAGCATATTCAATTCAATGAGTTTATCTGGCTCATGAAAGATAGCTCTATGCGCTCCAATGCACATTGGAGCTCCATCAGACATCGATGCAACCCTTGTAACATACATTATGATTTTGTTGGGAAACTGGAAACATTTGATAGAGATTTTCAGTATATTATGAAAACAAAGTTCAATACATCTGATGATTTCACAATGCATAAGTATGGGAAAAGTCATGCTACTAATAGCACATTAACACAAGCACAAAAGGAAATCTCCACGCTGTCTCTAGATGAAAAGGAAAGTTTCTATGAACATATTCAGGATGATGCAAAAATGTTTGGCTATGACTTGGGAGTTCTTTTAAAATGACTATTTAATATCCTGTCATGAACACTTGGTATATATATGTGAGTTGAGTTATTTTATTTAAACTGAGCCTGACTGCTACATAAAGTGTTGTGAAGCCATATGTCAGATGTAATTGAGGTTGTTACATATTTAGTTGTTTTTTAGTCAATGAGATGTTAAACTGCACAGCCAAATAAAATCCTTAGAATAAAGTAATCTGTGGTGAGTGGACCATCTGTGCAGGTGGTGCCCAGACACAAAAAAGACAACAAACCAGGGTAGATCTTTAGACAAAGTTAACAAGAATTGCGGTTGTTGCCGCGTAAAAAATGCCTCAGGCATTTTTATACGCAGCAACAACCGCAATTCTTGCATTCGAAGAAACATAATGTCTAGATGGTTGGTATGTTTGAAGGGAACCCGTTCAAGACACCAAAAAAGCAGGGCCGGGAAGGGGTTATCAGGAGGAAGGATGATATTACTTCAAATATGGCATTTCCTATGAATTCCTTGGGCCCATGTTAGGGGGTAAGGAAATGTGTGTTGCTAGGCAGATAAACAATTAGAATAGCCGTTGCTAGGCAACCAGCTGTATTAGCAACAAACAGATAGAACCATTCCTTGGGTCCATATTAGGGGAATAGGTATGATTATAATCAACCTCAGGACCATGGAAATATGTGTTGCTAGGCAGATAAACAATTAGAATAGCTGTTGCTAGGCAACCAGCTGTATTAGCAACAAACCAATAGAATCATTGAATTTCTTGGGTCCATATTAGGGGGGGTAGGTATGATTATAATCAACCTTAGGACCATGGAAATGTGTGTTGCTAGGCAGATAAACAAATAGAATAGCTGTTGCTAGGCAACCAACTGTATTAGCAACAAACGGATAGAACCATTAAATTTCTTGGTCCATATTAGGGGGGGGTAGGTATGATAATAATCAACCTCAGGACCATAGAAATGTGTGTTGCTAGGCAGATAAACAATTAGAATAGCCGTTGCTAGGCAACCAGCTGTATAAGCAACAAATGGATAGAATCATTGAATTCCTTGCGTCCACATTAGGGGGGGTAGGTATGATTATAATCAACCTTAGGACCATGGAAATGTGTGTTGCTAGGCAGATATACAATTAGAATAGCCGTTGCTAGGCAACCAGCTGTATTAGCAACAAACCAATAGAATCATTGAATTTCTTGGGTCCATATTAGGGGGGCTAGGTATGATTATAATTAACCTCAGGACCATAGAAATGTGTGTTGCTAGGCAGATAAACAATTAGAATAGCCGTTGCTAGGCAACCAGCTGTATAAGCAACAAATGAATAGAATCATTGAATTCCTTGCGTCCATATTAGGGGGGTAGGTATGATTATAATCAACCTCAGGACCATGGAAATGTGTGTTGCTAGGCAGATATACAATTAGAATAGCCGTTGCTAGGCAACCAGCTGTATTAGCAACCAACGGATAGGGCCATTGAATTCCTTGGGTCCATATTAGGGGGGGTAGGTATGATTATAATCTACCTTAGGATCATGGAAATGTGTGTTGCTAGGCAGATAAACAATTAGAATAGCAGTTGCTAGGCAACCAGCTGTATTAGCAACAAACCGATAGAACCATTGAATTTCTTGGGTCCATATTAGGGGGGGTAGGTATGATTATAATCAACTTCAGGACCATGGAAATGTGTGTTGCTAAGCAGATAAACAATTAGAATAGCTGTTGCTAGGCAACCAGCTGTATTAGCAACAAATGGATAGAACCATTGAATTCCTTGCGTCCATATTAGGGGGGGTAGGTATGATTATAATCAACTTCAGGACCATGGAAATGTGTGTTGCTAAGCAGATAAACAATTAGAATAGCTGTTGCTAGGCAACCAGCTGTATTAGCAACAAATGTATAGAACCATTGAATTTCTTGGGTCCATATTAGGGGGGGTAGGTATGATTATAATCAACCTTAGGACCATGGAAATGTGTGTTGCTAGGCAGATAAACAAATAGAATAGCTGTTGCTAGGCAACCAACTGTATTAGCAACAAACGGATAGAACCATTAAATTTCTTGGTCCATATTAGGGGGGGGTAGGTATGATAATAATCAACCTCAGGACCATAGAAATGTGTGTTGCTAGGCAGATAAACAATTAGAATAGCCGTTGCTAGGCAACCAGCTGTATAAGCAACAAATGGATAGAATCATTGAATTCCTTGCGTCCACATTAGGGGGGGTAGGTATGATTATAATCAACCTTAGGACCATGGAAATGTGTGTTGCTAGGCAGATATACAATTAGAATAGCCGTTGCTAGGCAACCAGCTGTATTAGCAACAAACCAATAGAATCATTGAATTTCTTGGGTCCATATTAGGGGGGCTAGGTATGATTATAATTAACCTCAGGACCATAGAAATGTGTGTTGCTAGGCAGATAAACAATTAGAATAGCCGTTGCTAGGCAACCAGCTGTATAAGCAACAAATGAATAGAATCATTGAATTCCTTGCGTCCATATTAGGGGGGTAGGTATGATTATAATCAACCTCAGGACCATGGAAATGTGTGTTGCTAGGCAGATATACAATTAGAATAGCCGTTGCTAGGCAACCAGCTGTATTAGCAACCAACGGATAGGGCCATTGAATTCCTTGGGTCCATATTAGGGGGGGTAGGTATGATTATAATCTACCTTAGGATCATGGAAATGTGTGTTGCTAGGCAGATAAACAATTAGAATAGCAGTTGCTAGGCAACCAGCTGTATTAGCAACAAACCGATAGAACCATTGAATTTCTTGGGTCCATATTAGGGGGGGTAGGTATGATTATAATCAACTTCAGGACCATGGAAATGTGTGTTGCTAAGCAGATAAACAATTAGAATAGCTGTTGCTAGGCAACCAGCTGTATTAGCAACAAATGGATAGAACCATTGAATTCCTTGCGTCCATATTAGGGGGGGTAGGTATGATTATAATCAACTTCAGGACCATGGAAATGTGTGTTGCTAGGCAGATAAACAATTAGAATAGCCGTTGCTAGGCAACCAGCTGTATATGCAACAAACCGATAGAACCATTGAATTCCTTGGGTCCATATCAGGGGGGGTAGGTATGATTATAATCAACCTCAGGAACTATCAAAGGTTGATTTATATTATTGTTATCACATAGCATAAATTTATTTGTGTTGTGACACCTTAATCCAAGATGGCGGCACAATCCAAGATGGCGGCGCCCGTTCTGACTTCTGGCAAAGTGCAAACATCATATACCTCGTTCTGGTGGTGCCTGGCGGCGCCACCACTTCGGCATAAAAAAGTACATGTACTATCGATACTGACGTTGATTCTGGCTATGATTATGATGAACATATGACGAGACATGAAATGGACTTGGGCCATGTCTAGAATACGGCAAACTCCCAGAATCAAAGTTTATATCTTATCATTTATAATGAAAAGGAGTTATTTGCACAAATATGGTCTGAAACCAATAAGTCCAGGTTTACTCTTGAAGATACAGGTTTAGCCAAATAAATCAGCGCGGTTAGGCTAACCCAATCGCCGGCCTGCCTAATGTCCTCCAGTGGCACTCCACATCGGTGAAGAAAGGCAGCGCCAGCCCGTCTCAGAGAATGGGCTCCAGCGCCGGGCTCGTCCAAACCCACCGCCTTAAGTAGTCTCTTCAAGTATTTTAACAATACCGGGTAGGTCAAAGGTACCAACTTGTCCCCAAGCTTTAGCAGAAAGGCTGGTGCCTCCAAAGACGAGGTAGGGCAGTTCTTAAAATGTCTATCCACCAAACTCGCCGCACATAAAACCGATCCTGGTGCAAAAGTTACCGGTACTTGATGTGTCCTTTGACCAAATTGTATGGTCTTTGAACTTGAAATGCTCAACAGGATACCCCATTTATGAAAAGCAAAAGAACCCCTCCTCAGGAAATGGCCCTCCAGCTTCACATTATCCGGAACCAGGTTACATTTTCTCAATAAAGATCTGAACCACAATACAATACACGTCCCGATAGTCCTCTCATTTATACTCAACCAATCCACAGATAACGACATGTTTAATAAATTTTCTAGTGTCAAACTAAGTCGTCTAGGCTCTGGATCACCCAACATGCGTCGCAGGCCTTTCATAGTAGTGGAAAATATAAAATCTAATCTTATGGCAGAGACATCATAACCAAAATATTTATTCAAACTAATTACTCCTGACACATAATTATCAATACTAACATAGCACAAAGTGTCAGACAAGAACATGATGAACCTGCACATATTATCCACTGTGGTTGGGACTACCGGTATAATTAACATTGCACAAAAGGTAATGTACTTTCTCCACTGAGAGGCCTTCGTCCTCCAGGTTGACCAAGCCCAACAATAGGCCCTGACTTCCGCTGCTTTCTGGTCCAACCTTCGTGACAACTGGTCGGCATCTACAACATAAACCCGGAGGAACCTTTAAACCACTAGTCACTAACCTAGACAAAGCATCAGCTGTAATATTCTCTTTACCAGGAATGTGTACACAAACTAATTGACAATTATACAAAACAGTCAACCAGAAAATACGACGCAACAAACACATGGCAACACTATTATCACTCTTCCCAGAACTTATTCAAGCGACTACTTGAGTATTATCAGTCATACAGATTATTTTACAATTTCTCCAAGTCGGACCCCACCTCCAAAGAGCCTCTACTAGGGGATAAAGCTCTTGTACATTTATATTATCTGGGATTTCAGGGCCCGGAGAATGACAGTAATGCAAGTGACCGTCAGACATAGAATCTAGATTGTGACTCCAAGCTCCTGCCAGCCAATCACGTCCGGACACTACACCAAATCCAGATCCTGACGCATCTGAATACACAATAACCTCTTCTCGCTTACTCCTACCAATCATTTTTGCTTCACCATTGAACCATCTAGCACAACTTCTCCACCACTCAAGGTCGGCAAAGAAATTGCTCGTTAAAGTCACTCTCCTTTTTGTTGGAGAAAAATTGCTCAACATTGATATAATACGATGAGAAAAAGTCCTTCCACCTCTGATCACAGTAGCACAATGACCAATAACACCACAAAGACGCTGTAACTGCTTGCGCGTTGCCTGTCGGCGACCAAGAAAAAACGCGAGTTCCATGTCCAATTTGGCTAGTTTATCTTTTGGAAGTAACAACTTCATATTAATCGTATCAATGTCAATTCCCAGATATCTTTGAACCTGGGCCGGTGATCGCACCTTGTTGTAAGCAATATCAAAGCCCAAAGAGCGCAACACAGAATGCAGGGCTAACTGTGCCTCTTTACATTTTTCAAAATCACTACCCTGAACTAGAAAATTGTCAAGATAATTGTAACAGGTGTAACCACATCCTTGCATGTACCTAGATACAGCGTCCGTCAGACAATTAAATATATACGGTGATGCTCGTGCACCAAAAGACAAAAAATTATCGTGTATGTACACATCTCCCCCCCCAACATTCCATACCAAACCCTGATACTTCCTATCACATGGTCTAATTAAACAAGATCTGTAGGCTGCTGAAATATCAGTGACAGCTAAATAACAAGAATCAGTGAGATTGGCACAAATATCGTCCATACTTGTAAACTTGAAATTCTGAAATGTTTCAGACATGTAATTGTTTATAGAACGGCCTTCTGGCCTACTAGCATCTGTGATGGGTCTATAACCCCCACTACCCTTTTCTACAGCCCCAATAGCGTGAATGCAATGAGGCTTTCTGTCTGCAACACTTAGTTTGCCCTTGGCAATCTCTTTGACAACAATATCATTGATTTCACAATAAGCGTCCACCAATGCTGACGAGTAATTACATGTCTCATAAGGATCAATGTTTACATAAGGATCCACGATTTTAAAACCGTGTAAAACCCCATCAAGTAGAAATAGACTGTTGACATCACCGTCAGGCCCGTGGACCATATGTTCACCACCTGCTAATATGTTGCGCCAACCAGCGGGTTTAAATTGAGAAATCACCCCTTTGACTTTATGAACACAGGTTATATCCCACAAGGGCTTGTAATTATCATACACATACAATAATTCATCTACACTAGACATACAGATTAAATCCTCAGAGGACTCGTACCCAAAAGAACCAAAGTCTGTAGTGTAATCACTGTCTATGCCTGACGGTATCCTGCCCCCCCCCCCCTGCTGGGAAGGGCCTCGACTCTGCTGTTGCCATGGTTGCTGTTGCTGTTGCTGGCTGTAGAACTGTTGCTGTTGCTGTTGAGGTGAAGGTGACGACTGCTGACTCTGTCCCGAGCTACAACCACCCCTGGCCCTGTGGTTGCCCCTACAAACGCAACAACAGTGACTCTTGGCAGGGGTTATAAGTGCATGTCGTGAAATTCCACGAGGCACAGACGTCGTCAGGACACCAGATACGAGGAGCTCCACCACTCCTACCGGTATTCGATCCTTGCCTATTCTGTCCTCCATGTTGTCCGCCGCTGGTGCCCCCCTGCTGCTGATGCTGCATAAGTTTCATAGCCTCCACATATGCCTTGGTGTTTTCGATGCCAAAGTGTGTGGCATTAGCAGTATGTTCAGCCGCTATGTAACCAATTTCACCTGAAGCAACCTTGGTGGTTACATCATAATCGTACTTCGACACCGCCTTAAGGATATAAGTTGGCCTAATCTCCTTCAAAGTTATGTACTTCATGTGGTCAAGGTAACCATCTATAGAGAACCGGGAATCACCCGACTTCATGATGCTCTGAGCTACACATACCATGCCAAATACAAGTTCCCGGTACGACATCTCGTCGTATGATTTGTCATACGGCAAATGATAATCAGGGCGTATCCAATGTCTCGACCTTTTACGTCGCAAATGTACCCCCAGCAAACCTTGCTCACCTGATGCACTCACGCCTCCACCAGTACCGGACAGACCTAGAGCCTGCAGACCTAAGCCTACAGACTCCAGACCCACTTGAAGTGTCGATGTCGCCAGAGCTGAGTCGATGCCGATGTTTCCACCCCCCTGGATCGATCGATTGAGGGAGACTTCGGTTCCTCCGTGACCGATTCTGTCTTGCCGGCGTCTCCCGCAATGTCAAACTGGTTCTCCATGTCCAATTCTTGCTTTGTAGGTTTATGAACCTGCTGACACTGTGGGCAGGTCCTTTTCCTTAAATCGAAGCCAAAGCCACAGTGCTGGCAATTGCCCACCATACTTGAAATTCAAATATGACAAGCAAGCGTACACACGACCGCTCTGGGCCGTCTCTCAAGCAGCAATAAGCCCTGGATACCGACAACACACCTAGTACACAATATTAACACCAGATGGCAGGGTGGTGACCAGTTCCAGCAGCAGTGCGAGCTGCACCCGCCAGGGGGCGAATTAGTCCAAGTCTATCGACACAACCAACAACTCTGGTTGTTCCTCGCTATAAATTCTGTCCAGTTAATTTTGGGCGGAACCACTTTTGAGTTTGTGGTTAAAGCAACATACAAATTAAGAGAATTTGGAATGGGATGCAATCGCAGGGTTGTATTATAATACTTATTATGAAAGATAGGTGTTGGTGTGTCATTGCATGATGGTGTGTGCTAGTGACAAGATGTTTATAGCACATATTGTGAGATGTTATTTTCTTGTTATGTTGTGTGTGGAGGAAGAGAGAGATACCCCAGATCAGATATCATTGTGCTCGGGAAAAACTACTAAGTGGTGCATTTGTCTAAATAAAATTTCCTATTCCGATCCTGGAGTTTTTGTATCCACAATAAAATTGCTCCAGGTATAAGGTATAGCCTATACTTGAGATTCTTTCTGTAGAGGGGGACTTTAGGACAAACTACTTAAAGCAATTACCTATTATGGGCTTTTGTTCTGATATCTCTTAGATCCTTATTGTCATCAGCCAAGAAGAGTTTAAATACAGCTTCAGTTTATGTATTTCTCTTTTATCATTCAGCTTGTTTATTTTAGCCTTTGATTACAACTTATCAATATTTGTTGTATTATCATCCATGAAATATGCTGTGCAAAATCAACGAAATTAATGTTCTGCAGTCATGTACTAAAGCTGTCATTAGGGCAACCTTTGGTAATACATTTTTATAAATGTCAATACTGGTCACCCAGATAAAACAGACGTCCTCATAGGTTGATGTTGCAGAGCAGCAGGGAGCAGCAGGCAGGGCTATATCTAAATAGTTTATAAATATAAATCAATTTTCTATCACTCCAATAATAGAATATAGCGTAATTGGTATATATTCCACCAGATGGAGTCACTGTTAGACTTCACCTTATTACCAGACTATCACCAGACTATCACCAGAGGATGACCAGAGGATGACCGGAGGATGACCGGAGGATGACCGGAGGATGACCGGAGGATGACCGGAGGATGACCGGAGGATGACCGGAGGATGACCGGAGGATGACCGGAGGATGACTGGAGGATGACCGAAGGATGACCGGAGGATGACTGGAGGATGACCAAAGGGTGACCGGGAGATTACCAGAGGATTACCGGGGGATTACCGGAGGATCACCGGAGGATCACCGGAGGATCACCGGAGGATCACCGGAGGATCACCGGCGGATTACCAGAGGATCACCGGAGGATTACCGGAGGATTACCAAAAGACTGGGAGACCTGTTCATGTTCATTCACTGTCTACAGCCATGTAGACACAAGTTCTATTTTTTGAAGTGAGAATGCTTTAGTCATGCCCAAAGTGTAATGGTGTTTACCATGGGAATAGGAAATCATGTCCAGTCTTGGAGGCTTAAAGCCAGTAGAAGTGGACCAAGAGGAAGATGAGAAACAAGTGTTGTATGAACTAGAGTAAAGGTTGTCTGAGCTCAGTGAGGAGTCTAGAGGCTCAAGTCAACACATAAATTAGAGCAGGCTTAAACAGATACAGCGATTATAGAGGAGGCTTCAAATTAGTCTCAGCAGCAGCAACTGTAAGGGTAGTCCTGTCCAATATCTCTTGGGAGAATGAACTAGCAACTATACAGGTGTCTTTAGTTTTCAATTCTGGCCTGAAATATTGTGAATTGAATCCCATACTTTGAACCCTGAACATTGTTTTTCTTTTTTTCTGTTTATGTATAACATTGATCTATAAACTCCTCAAACCATTAACTTTCCTAAAAAAACATCATGTTGCCGAGCAGTCCTCCTCCTAAAGTATTCATGACAACAACAAAACAGAACTGTTTATATATCTGACCCAAACCATCTCCAGGAAAGCTTACAGTCATACACTCATCAGGAGGCACACCGCACACTCTATGCCTCTTGGATGCACCAGAGAGAGGGTTTTAATAGGATTATGATAGAGGCCACATATACTGATGTAATTGTGGCATGGGAAAAAATTGTGATTTTAGGAAGACGCCAGGCTATGCTTAGCATATGGCATCACTTCATATATATTAATCGATTGACTATACCATAGGACTATTAGAAAACAATTTTTTGGATGGGCTCAAACTGCCGAAGTTGACATGGAGGACATGCTAAACATGTCATTTTTAGCTTTTTATCCTTTTTAGTCTTTTTTGTGCCATTTGGGGGCCACTAAACAAAAGATTCTGGGCCAAACACAATAAAGAAGAAAATTCTGAAAAAGGATGTGTTCCAAAGAATGAATAAATATTCCACAATATGAACACAGTTCTGGCTGCATATATTTAGTTGTTTTATTTAGATATATGTGTCTTCGGGAAATGGTTTTTCTGTTTTTTTGTGAGCACTGGATATTTTTGAGTACTTATCAACCTCCAGCTCCACCATGTATGCTGACAAATGGGCATAGCCATAGTTACCCTTGAAACCTCAAGTGACCCTGATCAGAATTCATGGAAAAAAAGTGAATACATCTGCATGATATATTGAACAATTAATAGGGTGCAGAAGAACAAGGATGGGGATGATGCATAAAATAAAGGAAAGAGAATAAATATTCAAGCAAAATAAAACTAGATGTAGAGATACAGTTATCCAAACAGCATGGTCTGTTACATTAATTTCCAGTTTACAGGGAATCTCTGACCAGGCAGATACCATTGACGTGCTTCTGATGTGCCAGCCCAATCTTTAAACACTATGACCTCACCCTGAGTAAGAAATGCCATCCACCATCCAAATGTTCCAAAAGACATAATGGTATGATTGCAGCAAACTTGTATGCTAAAGTCTTCCTCTCTTGATTTCTTACCAGAATCTGCTGTAAAAACTACATCTTGGCCTTTTATAAACTTATGACACCATCCTACATCATCTGAAGATACAACAAAAAGCAGCTCATTTCTATATTTGCTCCTGAAATATGCCATAGCTTTCATGAAGTATTCTGCAGTAGGTACAGTGTATCCCGGAACCCTCATCATGTCTCCTCTCCTGACATGCACACCCACAATCTGTAAAGAACTGTTGATGCCACTTCTCTTCTTGTATAATCCTATCTGCTTCTTCAGATAGCTATATGCTCTTATCCGCTGCAAACAACTCAATGAAAATTCTCTTTTAAGTTCATCAATGTATTCAACAAAGAACCCAAGGTTTTGTAAATAACCTTTGATATGGATATGAGGGTTATTGGACATCTTTATCAGTTGAAGAACTTGAGGGTCAAAGTAATCTGCATGATATTTCTGCTCAATATGAAGAGCTTTTTTTGGTATCATTGTCAATTTGTTACATTGATGAATGGTATGAATTTGTATAGACAGATTAGGAAATAAGTTTGACATGTCATGAATTCCACAGGCATGTGGTATCCTATTGCTCTTTCTTGCTAGTCCATAAAGTGAGGCATACATAAACATGTGGTTTCCAAGACCACCTATGAAGGTTGTTGTCAGGTAACCATGAGATGATGTTCCTGTTTCCTTTTGTTCAAGAAACCTCTTGAACTCAGAAACGTTATTGGTGAAGTTCTTTTTGATTGTGCATAGCAACACATTGATCGCAATTACAGCTGCAATTAATGTAATAAAATGTTTGCGCAGTCGGTCCATATTCATGGTCTACATAAGATTACCTCCGCTCTATTGAATTCACAGTTGTTATCATTATGCTGAAAGTGACAAAAGTATAAGTTGGAATTACAGTGTGATAAAGGCTGAGACATTGCGTTACTCGTCATTTGTTCTAGGTGATGTTTCTGCCAATATAAACTAACATAAATAGCTTTGCATCAATTAGCCACTCAATAAATGTCTGCAATGTTTAACACATTGAAGCCTAATTGTCCTGCCTATGAAAACAATGTTAGATTTGTGTGATTATTGTAATGGCATGCTTTAAAAAAAAGAGTAACAGATGTTGCGGTATGAAAAAAATGCCACAGGATTTTATAAACCAATGATGGCATGATTTTAGACTACCACACTAACATCAAATAAATGCCTATTATCTCAGGTAAATTAGAATACAGGAAACATAAGCCATATTTTACTAAATGTAAAACTGAACATGTCTATAAGGACATGAACCTTTACTGTTATATGTAGGTAGCAACTTAAAAGTTCAATTCAAGAGACTTCCCCTTTCCCATTACATTTTGGAATTCCTAATCCCAAATGATTAGCCTATTAGATTGTAACATCCCCAACAGCTCTGAAAAATTCCCACAACCTAGACAATTAGAAAGCATTGTAAACTTACATAAGCAACATCCTACTTTTACTATTATGGTCAAAATGAGACATGGAAATTCTGCTATAACCTGGTTGTATTACACAAGCACTTTCTTTTTTTCTTGTTTCCTTAAGTTGTGGTAGCCTAAATGTATTTTTGTGTTAAACATATAGAAGTGTATTTCTATATTTATCTTACCTGTTTTAATACTGATCTTTATCTCACCCACCATGTGCTTAGTTCTTAGCTGAGCTGTATACCACACAGGATTTGTGTAAGTACCCCATGAAAATACTCCCTCATAGAAAAATGAAACTCGGATTCAGCTGATTAACCAACCTCAACACATAACATATAGGGTCAGAATTTAGAAAAATGCCACTTTTGGGTGATTTTCACCTTCCATCAGCTATAGTATAAAAATGTGTGCACTATACTGTCTTTTTAAATTTCATGTTGAAAGGGACTTTCAGAAATATGTAAAATTGCATGTGTTGGATGGATATTTTAGGATTTATAACCTCCTAAAGCACTAATAACCCCAATTTTCAGGCTTCCAGGCTATTTTTAAATTCTTCATATGTCCCCCCCCTTCAACCAAAGCA
Organism: Harmothoe impar; assembly: GCA_947462335.1. Taxonomy (NCBI): domain Eukaryota; kingdom Metazoa; phylum Annelida; class Polychaeta; order Phyllodocida; family Polynoidae; genus Harmothoe; species Harmothoe impar. Next base: position 57,445 of record OX381711.1, on the reverse strand, counting down.
GTTGCAACCCTTCTTATTCCACATATTTCATTAGGTATATGTGTTTACTAACAGATCCAAGTGGTTTTACCTGGTTATTTAGCCCAAATTTCTAAGGGTCGTCCTATTCATGTGAAATGGCATTAGTGTAACGTCCATAACTTTAACTATTCAAGCCTTGGATTCACTTACTTTCAAAGCCCACTTAATCCCCATTGTCTGCTTAAAAACTAGGGACCTATGGGTAGCAGAGCTGAGAAAAAATTGGGACGATTCACACATTCTTCTCGCTTTCAAAGCCAAAAGAGTAATTTTGGCACACAATTATTGTTACAGAAAATGTAACACATTTTCCTTAATATCTTCCTAAATAACCCTCACCTATGCCTCCAAAACAATTCATATGTATGTTTGGCATGTATTTCCTATATTACAACCATTTGGATGATCTAGATTGCTTCCATGCACTCGGTAAAGGGGTTTCTTTGTAAAATGTGTAACGTCCGTAATGAAAACAATATTTTACGACACCAACGCTTTAGCGACCAGTGTCGCGAAAGTTCAAGTGTATTTTTTGCACCGTGAACGATTTTCGACAGAAGGGATGCAACTCACACTCAAACCGGATCACATTAAAGGAAATTGCCGCATATTTCCACCAAAATCGGCCACAAAGGTAAGGAAATTGATGAAATCTTTGCAAATATTGGACAGATAAGGCCTGAAGCACCCCCTGGTTGCTTTACTTTGGGTTTAAACTGTTTATTTTTGGTGTAATTGATGTAAGACCAACACCCTCATACCAAAATTCCACTTGCTAACGCTGTCCCTGGTCTGTTATTGAGCAGAAAAGGCAGGCTTTGTAACATCTGTTACGTTAATGAATGTCCTAATCACTACTGGAAACCCCCCATCTCTCTCTCTTAGTTCCTTGTCCGCTCTCCCTTCTCTCTCTTGCTCTCACCTCTCTTGCTCTCACCTCTCTACTCTTCTCATCTCTCCATCCTCCTTCTCACCTCTTCCCATTTCTCTCTCTCATGTCTTTCCCCTCTTTCTCTCTCTTCTCTCTCCTTCTTTCCGCTCCTCCCTAGCCCGCTATGTCTCCTCTAGTCCCGCCTTCTCCTCCTCCGTCCCCAACTCCTGAGTGTCCTCTCTCTTTCTCTGCTTCTGCTCGTTCCTCTTCTGAGTTTTCGCTCTCTGTCCCTGCCTGGGTTGCAGGCCATGCGGTGTTGCTGGTACCCCGCCTGACAGAGCAGAGCATCGCAACCACTGCACAACTGACTCAGATGGCTGGTGAAACTGCCAACCGAAATCAACTTGGCACAGGCCATGCAGGGTCTCATGCATGGGTGTAGCAGCACCTCCCCATCATGGAACAAAAGCCAGCACTGAGGACACTCCATCCTGTAAAATAAGAATTATTTTAATTGGAGGTCTGGTTGGGCCCACGCCATGTGCCACCTGGTTGGTTGGGCAGGAGGTAGATGCAGATGGGAGTAGTTCTTAAAATGATTTCTACCCGACCGTTATCTCCCCCTGCATTGGTCTCACCCGGTCTACATGCACCACTTTCCTCTTACTCTTGGGCCCTTCCCGAATTTCTATATTCAAGTCACCCACATTGTTGGTTACTACGAACGGACCAACCAGTGGAAGTCAGAACTCCTATCTGTGTTGCAGTATTAAGAAGCCACATGCAGCTCCCTTTCTGGAACCTCCGTTTGTATCGTAGTATGGCTTCTGGTGTTTTTAAGCCCCAGCCAGGTTATTCCTGGCCAGGGAGTATGCTTTCGTAAACCGCTTGCAAAGGGCATCTATGTAATAAGTCCAACCGGCCTCTGTCTCTTAAGTTTTCGGTAGAGGTGCCTGTATATCTACTGGCATTTGACACTCTCTACCCAAGATACGCATGTTGGGTGTGTACCCGGTCGACGAGTGTATGGTGACCCGTAGGCTAATCCAATCATTGGCAGATATTTGTCCCAAGCATCTTGGCGGTCCAGAACCATTTGCAATAGAATGCAGTTAATGGTTTGATTCATTCTCTCTACTAGTCCATCCCCTTGGGGATGGTATGGTGAGGTGCGAGTCTTATCGATCTTCAATAATGTGCACATTTGGTGAATGACTTTGGATGTAAAGTCTGGCCCTTGGTCTGAGTGCAACTGGGCTGGGATCCCTAGTTGACAGAAGAGTGTCTCTACAAGTACCTCCGCCACAGTCACTGCCCTTTTGTCTGGTAGTGCTACTATCTCGACCCATTTAGTGAAATAGTCAGCCATAACCAAAATATACAGGTCTTTGGCAGCGGATCCAATATTTCCATAGCAACCAGTTCCATCGAGGCACCAGTAGTCATATTCTTCATCGAAGCTCTTCGTGGTCGGGCTGGTGTTTTGGCTCTGAAACACTAGTCACAACGTTTACACCAACTGTATATTTCTGAGCTCATGTGATGCCAATAGAACCAACTGCTCCTTGCTCTACCCAAGGTTTTCTCTGGTCCCATATGACCAGCACTAGGGTGATCATGGATGGCAGTGAGGAGAGCCGATTTTAGTGCTTTGGGTAGGACGACCTTAGCCTTAGTCTCCCCCTCTACTAGCCAATGATATTTGAGAAGGCTTGGTCCTTTTCGAGGCTTTCAAACCAGTACTTTACTTCTGGGTAATGTGCAAGTACCTGTTCCGAGGGTGGCCTCTCTGCAGGCGAACCCCTAACTATAGCCAGAACAGGGTCTTCTAACTGATGTTTCAGAAGGGTCTCGTCAGGCCACAGGTCTTCCTGCTCTACCTGGTCCTTCTCCGCTTCTTCCTCCTTACCAGCCTCCCTCAACCTCGCCATCCTAAGGAGCGTTGTGTGGTAGCAGCCCGGATTCTGCAACTCCTATTCTCTGGTTTTCTCTCCCTCTCTTCCTTTGAGGTGGTAAGGGGTTCACTCTTGACCGGCTCTTCCTGTATCCGGTTTCTTTTGCTGTAATGTGGATCTTCATTTTCTCTTCTGCATTATGCGCATGGGAAAGGACACCGTATTCTAGAGAGGGCATCAGTGTTCCCATGTAAACGCCCTGGACCTTGCTCTATCTTGAAATCAAAGACTGACAATTTTCTGAGCCACAGAGCTAGTTGTCCTTCTGGGTCCTTGTTGTCGAACAGCCAACGGAGTGAGCCGGGAAATGTTTTCTATAGAGGTAGTGCTGGTATTTTTCTACAAATTCTAGGACCCCAAGGAGTTCCCTTCTGGTGACACAGTAATTTCATTCAGCCATGTCAAGCGTTCTGCTTCCAAAAGCAAGCACCGGTTCAACCCCATCCTATTCCTTTGAGAGCACACCTTCAATACTACAGTTGCTGGCATCAGTGTGTAAGGTAGACCCCTTATTGGGTAACTGAGAATCTGTGCCTGCAGTAGTGTTTCTTTCAGGGTTTTGAAGGCTTCTTGCTGACACTCTCCCCAGACAAAATATTCCTTCCCTTGAAGGCGGTGTAACGGCTCCGCTATACAAGCGTAGTCCTTTACAAACCTCCTGTAATAGGAAGTCAGCCAAATGAAGGAAGGGATGTTTTTCCTCCCTTTAGGAATTGGCCAGTTCTTGACCTTTTCCATTTTGCTAGGGTCAGTATTCACCACTGCTTCTGAAACAATGTGCCCCAGGAATTCTATTTCAGTCTCCATAAGATGACATTTTCCTGCTTTCAGCTTGAGTCCGGCTTCTCTGAATCTGGAGAAAACTTGTCTCAAGTTCTCAAGGAGCTCAACAGACGTTCCTGCATATACTATAACACCCTCTAGATAGATAACTAGACTCTTCTCTTTCTGCTCCCTTGCTCCCTTAGCACCTTGTCCATAAGCTGTTCAAAAGTCGATGGGGCATTGCATAGACCAAATGGCATGGCAGTCCACTGGAAAAGACCCTCCTTCGTCGTGAAAGCAGTCTTATGTCTGTCTTGAGGGTGGACTGCTACTTGCCAGTAAACAGACTTGAGATCTAACTTGGCAAACCAGTGGTTTCCTTCAAGTGCGGCGAGATTATCTTCAATGTTGGGTAGGGGATAGGCATCTTGAAGAGTGACAGCCTTGAGTTGCCTGTAATCAATGCAGAAACGGTGAGATCCGTCTTTCTTGCGTACCATTACTATGGGTGCTGCCAAGGGGCTCGAGGAGTGCTCAATTATCCCCTCTTCCAGCATATCATTGATTTGCATTTTGACTACCTCCTCAAGGTGTATAGGGGTTTTCCTAGGCCGCATCTTAATGGGCCTAGAATCTCCTGAATCTACCTCCTCCACGGTGTACAGGTAAGCTGTATGGGCTACTGGTAAGGGCATGCTGAGGGGAATGCCTTTTTTAGGATAATGCTCCCCTGCTTGACATAAGTCACGGAAATCCCAACTTCACTCCAAAGAGTGTAGCGCTAGGAAGTCACATCCCAAGACAAGGTCGGTACCTAAATCCACCGATAGGAACTCATGCTGAAAGTTCCCAATTCTTGTCTGCAAGGTTAGCATTACATGGTGGCAAAAAAACTCAGTGTTGGCCTTCTTGTACTCAACTTTGTCTGTTGACCCAAAAGTCTCTCTCAGCAAATCTGTCCGTATGAAAGATCTCTCCGCCCCTAAGTCTACCAGTCCATTAACTTCTCTATTGATGTTCCTTTCGGTTATGCTGAAACTTGCTCTCATCTCCACTGGTGACTAAAGAAATTGCTTGTATCAGCTTAACCTTTAGGAATGCCTACCATACGTGCTGCAGTTTCTGTTGACCTTACAGCTGGATTCCTATTGCTACTAATTGGACGTGGAATGTTTCCTGTGATCTGCGGACTGGTATTCCCAAGCCACCCTGGACTTTGGGATCTGTTGCGTCGTTCCCCATTGTAGGACCCTCTTCTATCTTCTTAACTCTGAGAGGATTGTGAACGATAGTTGTCGCTGGACCTCCTATCGATGCTGCCCAGGGGACAAGGAACGATAGTTCCCGGGATTCCCTGGTGATAGACTGATAGTTTCCTGGTCTATTGTCCGAACTTCTCGAACTATTTTTTGTGCATTCATAACAGTAATGACCATAACTTCCACAACCATAACAAGCTCTTGGTTTGTTCATCTGTTTGATTCTCCTATTCAGCGCATCTAGCCAGCTGACGATTAAGGTGACTTGCTGTCGTAATTCTTTTACTCCCCCTCTTGGCTCTGGGCTAGTTCCCCGGGAATGAACTTTGTTGGTTTTCTCCCTAAGGGAGTCTGTCGTCTCTCCTTTTCCCTCCAGGCCTTACCAAGCCTCCCCCATCAAGGCAGTTTGCAAGGCATCATCCAGGGTAGGCGGTTCATCATTATACATTGTTTTCCGAAGTTTCCAATGCATGTGTGAATCTATCTATCACCATTTCTTCCAACGCTTCTGCCGGAAACGATATGCCGATGAACCGTTATGTACCTTCCACTCACTCCGAACCGGCCAGTCTGGACCCACAGACTACACATCAGAAGGGGTTGAGGACTCAGACGAGGTTGGCTCTTGGGCCACAAATAGTGTTAGTGATGTTAGTGTGGTAATCATAAAAGACGGCAATACTCCTACAAGAAACCCAGAGCCAGCTGCAGAAAAGCACAAAAGAAAGCACAAGGCTTTGAAGATCTCAGGGTGTTTATTCAACAGGCAAACTGGGGAGTAAAATTAGTCCAGTGAAGTAACCGCTGTAGGAGGGTAAACCCAGAACAAATTGCAATAGTTTCGTACCATGTTTTTTCTGACTCCTTAAACAAATATTTACAATATATAATAACTACTAAGAAAACAAGTGAGGGGAAGACATTTTTGTCAGGGTCAAAGGTCAAGGTCATGTAAAAGACGGAATTTCCCTAATATTTCAAAGAAATGTGCATATTTAACAGAGAAAATAAGCTAGAAGTCTATTACTTTGCAAATGTGTACAACTAAAATAGGTGTAAAGTTTAGATTAGTGAAATATCAAAGCTCAACTAAAGTTCATATTAGTGAAATGACCTTTGGCCAAGGTCAAGATGATGTTTTTCAAGGTCAAACATCAAAGGTCAAGGGACAGGAAGAAAAGAGCTATAAGAATAAAACTGCTGAGAGGAAAATATGAGTGGAAAATTATGAAAATATTCAAGTCAAATTACATTTAGTGTATGCTGATGTGATTTTCTATTTGGTTATAACTTTGGTTTTATTTGGAGCATTTCTGAAATTCTTTCAATTTTGAGACCAGGAGAACAATCTGAATGGCTTGTAGAGATTGTTGTCATATTTTGACCATACAAGCAAATAATAATGTGAAAAAGTGTGTGTGTTAGTCTGTAACTAATAAGGATTGGCCTCATGCAGATAGCCTTTAATTAAAATGTTAACACATCCTATGTGTGTTCAGGTTCACTGTCATCAACGGTTACATTTATGTGGAGTAATTGCAGTTCACTGTTTATTTTAGCAACATATCGTTTAACTTGTATAACTTCCTCTTCTTTAAAAGGGTTGAATGCTAGGGTCCTTGGTTTCCGGTGATATAATCCCTCAGTGGTATTCATCATGGAGGTGAGCCTGTCTTCAGACACCGGCACTTTAAGAAACTGTAGAATGTGCCTAATTTCATTCCTTGTGTTAAGCTTCAGATCTTCATAAGCTACAACCAGAAATGGTTTAGGAAATTGAAGCCAGGCTGAATATGTAGAAAACCAATCAGATGGGCCCCATTTTGAGAAGGATTCCCATGCTGAAAAAAAGATGCTGTTTTGGATTAGAGCATAACAGCTAGTTATTCCCGATACAATTGTAGGTTAACCCTTTAAAAGCTCACATTTGTCATCATGATGCACCAACAGTAACTGAAAGGCAAGTAACCCATGCCAAAAAGAGTAACTTGACTACCGAAACAGTGGCATTTAGCAAGAGGCTCCTGCCAATTCACTACAGTTGTCCAGCAATACTTTATTTCATGGTTAATAAGGTGTGGCAATGTTAAAGCAATGGGAGAGTTGTTCCCAAGGGCAGCGTGCAATACAAGACAATTAAAGGCCAATCAAAATACAGTAAAATAAGTACAGAGCTTCACTTGAAAGTCACCATACTGTCGGTTACTGCACTTGCTGCGGTGCTGAGAGCCGTACCACACTTGGCCTACATTTGCATGCAGTACAGCACAAGGCCCCGCATATGCAGTAACTACTGACTCTGTAACTATGTGCAGTTCTATATACTTTCCCATCCTAATAGTCACATGCAAAAGAATTATTTGTCATTTCTTCTGGCAGCAACAAGAAAAAAGAATTGAGGGTAAAGAATCGAAAGGGTTTAATATTGTAAATAAATGTCTAAATCTATTATATTATAGATTAAATCTGTTTTTTGAAAAAATAACCCCTCCTAATTGAATAATAGAACTGAACCCCTGAGTTGGCCATTTAAGGTTGCCACCCCCAAAAAAGAATTGTCACCCCCCCCCCTATGATTTTCACCAGGTGAACTAATTCACTTTAATGGTAGGGTGCATCTTAGACCCTCATTAGTACCAGTATTATCACATTAATGCTGTTCGTGATTTTTTACACAAATATCATCTTAATGATATTACAGTATCAGATTTATATCAACTCAGTGCAGGGAGCCATTCCTTATGTCTTTTTATTTGTACTAAAATGCTCAAGCTGTTACTATCAAGGAATAGTTTATAAGATTGAAAATATGGTTATCATCATTTTATATTTTGTTATAAAAACTGTCTTTTGTTGTTCTACCCGTATTCTAGTTGTATTTGCGTCGTCATATGAGTCTTTAAAATTCATTTTACGAGGTAAATATGACTCAAGACTGGATAAGGAGGTATTCTGAGCTCAATATCCTTTTTTGAGCTCGTATATTTATCTCAAATAAAATAAAAAAGCAATGTTTTTGGTACAAAAGTAAGTTTGTACAAATTGTTGATTTGTGCAAGATTCTGGTCCTTGCCCTTCCAAGAATTACAGACACTGTCCTGCTATATCATATTAACGCGGATAATGGGTCATAGTATTGCAACTATGCATGTCTGCATTTTCCCAAAATAAGAGGTCATTTGTTTTATTAAGTTAGATGAAATTTGGAAAAAGGGTTTATTGTTTCCATTGTATAGACTCAGAACATGCTTTTAGTCTGAAATGAATATGCGACTATCTTTTTAATCTTTCCTTAACATAATAACTTAGTGTTAGTTTGGCATGAAATTTGTCCATATCAAAACAATCCCTTATCACCCTCTTGAAGTTCTGAAACATTGCAACATTTGTGAAAAGGTTTTCAGGGCCCCCAAAATTAATGTTTCTGTTATAAAAAGGTGGAAAAGGGGTATATTTGAAAACCGCTGACAAGAATGGTGTCAAGTTTGTACTGGGAACGAGGGGACGGGGCACCAGATATAGGTTCTTACCTTCTGTCTTGAACTTCTTCATTTGAAGGACCCCTGTGTGGCCTGCTTTCCTCCGACTAAACTCTGCTATGATCGCTTTGAATGGATTTCTGACCAATATGATGGCCCGAGAACAGTTCTTTATCCTAATGTTGGACACATGAGACTTGATGACAAGGACTCTTCCATCAGTAACTTTCACAGCAGGGAAGACATCACGATCCCCGTATTCTGCATAGATAGCACTTGTTGCAATACCTGGAGGAATGAGAGATAATACTGCTGTAACCCTTTAAGGCTGCTCCTCTGTTCAAAAATCTTTCCTACCACTAAACTCATAACAGGTTAATATGTCCTTCTAAAACCAACATTACTTTACAGGTGGTACCATAAATACCTGTTTCTTTTCTGCTTTAATCTATTAATAATGTTTTTAAGTCATATTATAGTTTTAATAGGAACTATATTTATTTTGCAGCCTGGTGCTATATTCTTAGAGATGGAGTATAGTTAGTTCTCCTCTTCCTCAACAGGCTGCATATATACCACTGGGTTCCTGCCAATTGGGTCAGAACCCGCGCAGACACCCATACACTTCTCTTTATCACAGTTAGGGTTAGACTTAAGGTTAGCCAGCACACTCTTTTCTTAGGAAGCATGGTTCCTGTCTATTGGACATCCTGACATCTTATTTCATTGAATACAGTAAGCTGAATCTTCCTGCTGAAACTCACATTTAGTTTATAGGCGGAGCTTTATATAAGATTACTCACCAGTAGCCTGTTGTAGTAGATGTCTGAGCCACGTTGTACCCGACCCAGGGAAGCTGAGCTGAGCTGTAACTGGCAGAGGGGGGTCGGCAAAATGTAGCACCCCATACCGCGATTTGAGCAGCACCTTCTCACCACTCACCGACTTGACATTCTGAACTGACCTGTTGGCAGAAACCACTACAGGTTTCAAGATCAGAGTTTGAAGAGAGTGTAACATAGTTGGTTGTTTTGATGTGTAATATGTACCAACTGCTGCCAACATGATCAATGTTATTTTGAACACTGTTGACTTGTCCATCATGGTGGGCAGGCTAATGATCTGAAATATGAGTCAGTGAGGTGCATATCAAGTAATTTTACACTATATGGGTCAGAATTTTTTTAAATGCCACTCTCTGGGGCCAAAACGGAATAAAAAATATTCAAAAACCCAATTCATCTTAGTATTAGTTTATTACGTTGAAATACATATATATATCTTGGAATCTGGGAAGGGACACTGTCATATCGGGCCATCGTCTTTTAGCATTTATATACTAGAGATCTGCACCAATAATAACCATGAGCTAAGTGACAAAGGTAGTAGCAATAGTTGTGTAAGTTGGGTTTATTCATGCATGCAAACAGTGTAGATGTTATTACTGCTGCAGCCAGACCCAGAGTGGTCAGTGCCTGCAGTGTGGGCTCCGTAAATAACTAAAAAGTAGTGGAGCGCCACCAGTGGTGATAGTAGGTACTAGCCTACAAGTCTATACATGCATTGTTATAGATGATAATCATAATACAATAAATGAGATGTAGTATGTGTTTACCCGACTATACATGTATATTAATAGCGGTTAAGTCTTCATAATATCACATTATCCCCTCCTCCCGGAAAAATTAAAAAATAATTTAGCATAATGTGATGGTGCAAAGTTACCTAAGTTACATTTATAATATCTATTTTTTAGTATCCCACGTTTTTTAGACAAGTAACGTTTATATAAAGCCATTTACACATATACATTCAGTGGCATAACCAGTATGAAGTTTAGCAAATGTCCTGAATTGCTTAGATAACGAACAAAACTTTTCAATTTGAGGATTACACATAATTACAAAATATGTATGCAAATAACCTTTGTACTGATGTGTTAGTAAAATTGGATGTGATAACACAATGTATAACACATATTTGACCAAAATTAATTAGGGAACACTCATCTAGAGGGTTAGAAGGTACATCAGATGGTTACTTATATATAGACATAGATTATGCGGTAATCCTATGTATCAACTAACATCTACACATTAAGTGTGTTTTTTATGGTCGATTATCTATGGAAGACCTATGTCGAAGAAGACTTTACAAGCTCCCCTATTACACCATATGCTCCAGTTGGATTTCTGATCTGTCCAGGACTCTTATCAAGAAATACATAGTGGTTCTTGAAAATTTTATTCTTAGTTCAAAAACTGTTTATATCATAATTGACAGTCTAACCATAGCAGATCAGTGAACAGAATAGAGGGATAGTTCAATTTTGTAGAATTTGAAACTAAAAGCATTACACTGCAGATGAGATTTTTAAACCTCTGCCAACACTGAATGTGAATACAACAACAATATTTCAATACGATATCCTACAATACACAAAGTACACAAAATAACCTGACACATAGGTTATGATTGAATAGCATATGAACCTACTGTCCCTCATAAACCCATTTACCTGAGAAAGATCGTAGTCGGCGCCTTTGAAATCGGCGATTTTACGTAAATACTCATTTCAAAATTCGATATAAAAGTAAAATGTACTTCAAAGTAATGTGTTAACTCACTCAAATCTTCACAATTTATATGTTAACCACATGTCTAATATTGGCTACCATGAACAAATGCCTCCAAAACATGCAATGTCAAGTCCTAGATAAGACAAGTGTATTTACACAATGTGTTATCTAGGGTCCAAATCCTGAAAGGCAACAATACAATCAAAACGCACATGTATATACAAATACATACAGTCTTACATACAAAATACAATAAAATCGGATAATTTGATGTAGAAACTGCTCAATCAGTTAGGTCATGACTAATATTGAAGAGTATGTAGCAGTTGTCAGAATCAAAAATGTCCATAAACAAATAATCAGATGCTGGACGGCGCGCTCAAGAGTGCCCTTCTAGCAATGGTTGTAGTTGTTAGCTATTCCCCAACAATATAACAATTGAACAACACGGAGTAGACAAGTACAAAACAACATGTATGTTCACCCCGCAGGATTTATATCATATACTGAGATGCTGATTTCAAATATAGGCCCCTACTTATACAATTTCTGGAGCTAGTTTCCCAATAATGATACCCTATAATACATATTAGAACTGCCATCATGAAATAACATTTGTGTTCAAATGGTCTTACATATGAAATCTTTAAAATACCCCACAAAATGCACATATATATGGATGGATTTGACTTTCAACAGTAAACAATGTATTGACGCAATGTTAGTTACGAATTCTACATTATCTTAATGTAGATGTTGGTAGTGTCGCTAGTTTGTGGCAGTAAGTCAAATCTTGGAACTCTGAATCATAGCATGCATTTATAGGAAAGGATAGTTGTAGAGAACTTGAAATCCACAACATTTATAAAGTATTAGACTTTAGGTAGAGGATCTTACAACTAAGAGCTTATACTTATTCATGTTAACAACATAACAGCACTAATACAAATAACAAAAAAAACAAAAAAACTAGTAATTGGGCCATTGCCCAGTGGGCACAGAATTCAGTCCAATGTTGAATCAACATTAATTCACCATTGAATCAACACTGACAACTGTTTATCAATGTTGATTCAATGTTCTGTGCTCACTGGGAATCATATATAATCTGTGCCGCCCAACTATAGGAAGGCTTCTGATATTTTCTATATTACTGATTTCTGAAAATACCGGACACATTTCTCTCCAGGAGATCCAATAATTAGATTTGTCACAAGAAGTTTACATGTGAGTAATTAATTCTGGGATATCCAGACTAATTAAATTTTCCCTTTTTGAAAATTTCTACAAAAAATGTCAAAAGATTAGAAATAATGGAAACTCCAATTTATGGTGCAATCTGCGTCAATTACGCCTAAGAGTTGAAGGATTGACCTGACTTTCTGGGTGTCCCTTCTGTCAAAAATTTCAAACATTTAGTATTATCCCCCCTATTATAACAAAGCTTTTTATGACGCCCCCCCAATATGTATTCGTTTGATGAGGTTTGTCATCAAGGCAATCCCTTCTTTTAGACTACCCAACTTTGGCTTAATGCCCAAGTTGCATTTCCTCTACCACAGGTATGGTCTACCAATTCTATGGTGAGATTTTGAGAATAATCTAAAAACCCACCTAATCATGGATTAAAGGTTTAATGTGAACCTTGAGGTTCAGACAAGACATCAAATTAGTGTCTTGGAACTCTATAGGTGCTTGTCCTAACAAGCAGTAGGATATGAATAATCCTGGAATAGGGTCAATACTGCATTTTTAATTCCTTTGTGTATTTAAACACTTGATTTGATCAAAAACACACAGTGTGTCTGAAGTAAAGAGAATATCTTACCAGAGAGCCACTATAGCGGTAGGTACCATCATGTCACCACCGTTTATTCCAAGAAGATCTCAGTTACTTTTGAGTAAGCAATTTTACTTAGCAGGCGATGGTTTGAGTAAACAGTGTGAGAGCTTATGGTTAAAACAATAGCGACTTTCCAAAAATCTGCTAAGTGGTGTGGCGTGTGGAGCGGAGTGAGGATCCTCCAGCCTGTAGGCCTAATTAAGGCGCTATGTGGCTGTGCATGACGCTACACGCTTCATGCCTGTGATTTGTCGGCTGGGGTGGTCAATAGCAAGTGACCCCCTGACCCCTGTGTCCTCTCTTTTGTAATTTAGAAAACTGGCTCCCCTTGGGACTGAGGCGCCAATTTTGCGGAAAATGAAACTAGAGTTAATCAGACTCCTATTCATAAATTAGATTCAACACCTGTCACACAATTTATAACGAATATAATAAGCAATCTGGTTTTATGATTCCTGTGCACATCTGCTGAATTTATGATGCAATCTAAGAACATGCATAATTGCATGATTTAATAATTGTTTTTTTTTGTTTGGTTTGGTTTGTAGTAGTATGTACATTTTTGTAAATTGTACATTTTTGACAATTTAAGACTGTTATAGTCTATGCTTTCAAAAAAATAAAAATTACACAAGTTGATCAGTGGGCCAAATTAAAAGAGAAACTACTACACAGAAATTAAATTCCCATATTGTAGAATAGTCGGCCACATGTGTAGCAACTAAATAGTAAACAAGAATATTGTGTATTGCGCAATGCTAATTCTTTGACAATTTACCACACTCTGCTCAAGGCATTATCAAGACGATGGCCAATAGACATTTTATAGTGTAACATTTAGATAGTACCAGATTATTTTCATGCTCTAAATAATTACACATTTGTTTTAGGGATAGTCCCTAATCAAATAAAGCCAAAATATATATAAAATTCTCCCACACTGGCAAAACTTGGCTGCATTTATAGCCTGCAAAATCATTATGATTTTCTGCCCAAAACAATGCAGTCTGCAGCTGTCTTACCTGCCACTATAATCCGTACAACAGCTGATGTATTCATTGAGGTCTGGCAAAATACCGAGGGTACCTAGCACACTTAACTAGATTGCTAAATAAATATGGAATCCATTAATACTGGGCCTATTGATTTCTAAAGGGGTGGATTACCACAGTGTTTGGCAGCTGGCTTTGGCCTACCCATGTGACTATTATGTATCCCATTAACCCTTTCTGGACCACTGTTTCATAATATACAAGATTCATAGAAATATCTTGTCAATGCAATAATCAGGACATTTTTTATGCAGACTGTGACTAGATATAGTAATATAGGAAATACACACACACAACAGTGATATTATTAGTCTAGGTGCAACACAAAACACATATGTTAAAGAGAAATACTATAATAACATTGGTGTCACCATTTTGAGTTTGGCAACCTGAGATGACCTATGGCTTAAAATATTCTAACATGATACTCTCTGTTCCAAATCGGGATATACCCTGATACAGCTGTATAAAACCCCTATGAAACTACCATGGTTGATGTATTTGAGAGAATTAAAAACTGGTATTCTGTAATCAACTTTTATATCTAAAACTCCATTTTCTAACTTACAATCAAATATATTAGGCCTTTTAATGCTATCATCTCTATGATTTTGTCTAGAGGACATGCTGTGATCTCTAGACTTTTTGTTATTACTCATTGCCATAATGGCCTTTACATATGCCAGACTTTCTGAATTTAGATTTCTTTTTGTGGTTATTGTCCAAAAGGTGGCAACCTATTTTTTTATGGGCCTCCTCAAGGCTTCTAGGCTCCCCCCTTTATAGTAATGTTATCAGAGGTTGCCCAAAATTGGTTGTAAAATTGTAGCAGTAACAACACTCGTGTTGGTACTCTGGGACTTGTGAGAAACGGGGGGTTGTCGCGCGGACAGCCACACGACGTCGTCAGTGGGGAAGGCACTAGCGGGTTGAAGAGTGGAAGATTCATCTCATACAAATATTTAGGTGTAATCTTAGACGAAGAGGTAAACTTCAATATTCATGTAAGAATTTAATCAAAAACCTCAGGTTTCAATCCATTTTATTGTATAAAGTCAAGGACTGCATGCTTGAAAAAGCATTATTGCACGTGTACAAATCTCATGTATTACCCATATTCGATTACTGATATTTTATGGTTGGATATGAGTCTCTTGTCTGCACTATTGGCGAGGTTCTTTGCGCGCCAAATCCATATCACCTGGTAAGGGGGGCCCCCTAGGTTCTGTCGCTAGGCTGCTTGTGTACGTTGGTTACCGCCTTTGTTTATGGCAGAGCGCCGCCCGGAGAGGTGAGACAGCTCACTGCTTGCGTTGATTTTATATTGTGGAAATTTTTGACTCTAGGAAACAGGAGGAATTATCATGCCAAAATGTATGCTCATTAGCCCACCATAAATATATCAAAGATGAGTTTAAAGAATCAAAAAATGATACTAGATTTTGGCGAAATATAGGTATTTTATTCCAAATCTAAAGCATGACCAATTAATTCATTTAAGAAATGATTTAAATATGATGTTAGACCCTAAAGATGTACCTGACTTTATAAACTCCTTCTTCGCTGACATTGGGCCTAAACTGTCTAAAGATACGCAAGACCCATGGGATCCTTATGATGATGAATGTGCACATAATTTGATGCCTTTCCATGCTACTGTCAATGACGTAAAGGACCAAGTCAAGGGTATAAATGTTAATAAGTCCTCTGGACTTGAGAATTTGTCAAACCAA
This sequence comes from Harmothoe impar, assembly GCA_947462335.1. Classification (NCBI taxonomy): domain Eukaryota; kingdom Metazoa; phylum Annelida; class Polychaeta; order Phyllodocida; family Polynoidae; genus Harmothoe; species Harmothoe impar. The sequence goes on along the minus strand of OX381711.1, from coordinate 41,888 downwards.
GTGGTTAAAGATGCATTTACGGCTGTGCCACACATGCAAGGTGCCATCAGCCTGAAAAAACTGCTGTAATAGTACCTGTATCTGGTGATGCCAAATGTGTCAGTAATTATCACCCAATTGCACTGAGGCCTACGCCATGTAAGATTGCTGAAAAGTTAGTGCATAACTTTATAGATCATCATGGGTTATTAACTGATAAACAAGGTGGATTCCACCCGGGCTTTTCTACTCTGACCTCACTTGCAGCTTTTACAGATGATGTGGCAAAACCCACAGCGGCAGCTTTTATTGACCTTAGCAAAGAATTTGACACCGTAGACCACCTTATCTTATTAAAAAGCTAGAGAGGTATGGCATCAGATACTCAAACCTAAGTTGGCTAAGTAGCTACTTACATGGCCGGACTCAAAAAACCAAGGTAAATGGACTATCTGGCACTAGAGAGGTGGTCTGCGGTGTCCCGCAAGGGTCCATATTAGGCCCCTTAATGTTTTGAATCTATGTAAATGACCTGCCCAAGTGTATCACAAATTCCTTTATAATGTTATATGCAGATGATACTGTGAATCAACATTCAGGTGCTGAAATAAAACAGGTTGAGGGTGACCTACAGGCCAGTCTTGATAAATTTTCATTATGGGGGGCCCAAAATAAACTTACAATTAACACAAAGAAAACCAAAATCATGTGTTTCACTGCCTCCAAAAGAAAAACTAAATAAACTCGACATATCCCTATTTTTGAACAACACAAAATTTTGCATAGTTCTGTGGTATAAATACCTGGGAGTCACCCTGGACCTGCACCTGAAGTTTGACCTGCACATTAAAACAATGAAGCAAGCTGTCTCGTATAAAACTTTTATGTTAGCATGCATAAGAGGTTCCATGACTGAGTAAATTGCATTCCAGATTTACAAGAGTATGGTTGTTCCTTACTTTGAATATGGGGATATTTTGTTCATGTGTACTAACCAAGACCTATTGGATGATCTGCAAGTAGCGCAAAACAGGTGTATAAAGATTTGCCTACAACTCCCTGTCCTCACAAGCACAGACTATATTCATGCTAAAACAAAAATCCCCCTCCTTAAGGATAGACGTATGTACCACCTGTACATGTTCATGTATTCTAGGTCAGAAAACCCATACTATAGTGCTAACAGAAATTTGAACACAAGAGGATTCCAAGGTCCAATTCTAAAGAGACTGACTCCACATGGAGGGGCTTATTAAACAGTTTTGGAGTGTTGAACATTTTGGAGCCATGACATGGAATCAACTGTTACCAAATTGCAGGTCTCTCCCCTCAAAACAAGGCTTTAAACATGACAGAAAGGAATGGCTGAGTAACCAAATACCCAGCAATCAGAATCCTACAGTTTAACATGGTCATAATTTAATTGTTTTAAAAATTATACGATAAATGTAACAAGTACCTCCATGCCATTAGGGTATGTCACGCTTTTTTGCCCCATTTTGAACACACCACCCCTACCCCCAAGTCACACTTTGTCACACTTCTCCCAACACCCCCCCAGAATAGTATGTCACAAAACTGCTGACAACCCCCCCCCCTCTTACAAATAGTGATGTTATTAGGCATGATGTACCTTATCAATTAGAACCATTTCAGATTACAACTGTTCAAAGAGGCTGTAACAAAATTATATGAATATTAGTGGCACCCTAGATTTTTGTGGCCTTGATCCATGGATTCTTGCAAGTGGTTACAGGAATAGGGTGCCTAAGTCTGGCCAATTTCCGGGCGCTTATGGGCTCCCCATATTACCACCTGCAGGCTTGAAGGATGGGCGACATTTTTTGTCTCCATATATCTCCACTAATATCAAGTTTTAAGGTATATAATATCAGATCTAGGACCTGTTTAGGCCAACTCAGATCTGGGTACTTTTTGTTAGAAACGGTGATAATAATTACGACAACATTTTATAAAAGGTGTGCTGGTAATGCTACCTGGGGGAGGGGGCACTCAATTTTATTTCAACACAGGTATGCGGCTGGCTCTCGGGCAACCCTTTCCCTAGGTGACGTGAAAAGTGACCCCTAATGGGGGAGATTTTTGTGTCTGGGTTTAAGCAAATTCTCTGAGGAGCGACCCTTGATGAAAGGGATTTTTAGTCAAAAGTGACCTTTGTTGCTGAGATCTCCAATAAGCGACCCTTGTTTTTACAGATTTTGTTGAAATCTCCAAAAACAGACCTATGGTGAGGGTGGTTTTGGTGAAAAGTAGCCCTTGTGAGGGGGATTTCTTGGGAAAAGCAGACACATGGCAAGGGGGGTCTTGCTCAAAATATAGTCGCACATTCATGTATACGGGATCTAGTGTTACCCTCTACAGTGATTGCATGGAACTGAGGTCAGTTAAGCAGATGAAGGATGATGAAGGCTGACCTGTCTATAGTGGATGGGGCTGGTAGTTGTAGGTCTACTACAACCACCAGCCTGTTTTTAGCCTGGAGATATCACTAATTATACAGCATTTATTTAATATATGGTCTTTAAAAAATCTGAAAGTGTGACGTCACATAATCCTTTACACCCCCCCACCCCCTTGTCACACTTTTTCACACAAAAAAAAGACCCCCCCCCCCCACCCCCTTGGGCGTGACATACTAAATGGATCACCCCTTACAGGCCCCCATCTGGGAAGGTGAATGTTACACTTGATATTATCACTTATAACTTAAATCATTTTTTTCAATTCTAAGGAACTCAGGAAGTAATAATTTCAGGAGACTTTAATATTGATTATAAATTCAACAATACTGGGGATGGGAAAAATCTCAAGCAGACAACACTGGGAATGGATCAGTTAATAAAGGGTTACACATACTTCAACCCAAATTGAGAACCAAACATTTTAGATCTAGTTTTCACAAATTCCCTGCATGTTAAGTCTAGTGGCATTTTGACCCCAAGTCTAAGCGACCATGAAAGGATTTTCATGACAAGGCAGCATACATAAACCCCTACTAAGAAACTGTCCCTCAGAGGATGAAGCTTCATGAACTACAACACCCCCCCCCCCCCCCCAGTTTTTCCATGGGCATGGAAAATTCTAATTTGGGAAACCTATTTGATACCCAATGCCCTGAACTAGCTTGTGATATTACATTATGCAGATAAACTTCCTCCTGGACATTACATGTCCAGTGAAGGACTACCTTCAAGGTCTAGCCAGAGAAGCCTGTAGAGAAGCAAAACAAGGTTATTTCCAACAGAAATTTGACAATAACAAAAAAGAACCAAAGGACTATTGGAAAGCAATTAGTGAACTAATAAATCCTCGCCCAGAATCTATAAAATTCAATCTCATAGATTAAAGTGACAATTCTCCTGTACAGGACAGTGACACTGCAGATTTTATGAACACATTTTTTGCAAAAATGGGCTCTAATCTAGCAAAAAAAATGAACACCCCATGGACATATCACGGAGAGGAACCAGACAGTTATTTTAGTTCTTCAAATTGCACAAAAGAAGAAATAATTCCTTTAAATAGAAAAATCAATACTTACAAATTATCAGTAGTTGATCACATATCATCCAAGGCCCTTAAAGATGCTATGCTAGTGGTCCCCTTCCTCATAACACATACAGTAAACCTGGTTATCAAATCCTGTACATTTCCAATTTCTTGGAAGAAGGCCTTCGTCAAACCCCTACCCCAAGGCGGTTAATTTACCATTTACCACAACAACCTGACTCTTGACACGCAGGTAATTCTAAAACCAGACCACAGAGTTAACACACCACTCACACGGCATGTGATACATTAACGTCTTCATTCAATGACATTGGTTGTATTGGTTGTATATATCAACTTATGTATAAGAAAGATTCGCCAAATAACATATATACACGTCAACTTCCATTCGATTTAGTTGTAGTAATGTGTATGGTCCTAGATGGTTCTAGCCTTGATAGGTCACCTATATAGAGTCTAGACATATATGTAGCAGGCTTCAAATACTTAGGCCATTTGATGCAGCTTCAACAGAATAGACCATATTGCATTAGACAAACAGTTTATCCTCTGAAATGACAGGGCCCCATAGTGCATGCCACTAGAGCTTTAGTTCAAACTTTCAGCACTTGTAACTAAGCAATTTGCTTTCTATACATGGAACCCTAACCTACTTTACAGCTAGTTAACAGTGTTTTTTAGGCGTTTAGCCTTGCAACTGAATATTACAGAGGCTATGAACAAGGAGGGCTTTCTAGTGCTACTTTGTATAGTCTTCATTCTAGGTGCTGGCATATTTTACATTAAAAAACTTAATGACATGCAAATCCCTAAGCATGCGGCACAACTTCGCTACATACATGCCCCTTATACAGGTCGACTAGGGAATCAGTTATGGATATATGCCTCACTGTATGGGATTGCAATGAAAACAGATAGGACAGCATTTACATGCATGCTTAGAGAGAACTGGGATATGAAAAAATTATTTCCTGCAACATCCATACCTTTATATAATGATAAGCAATGTAGACAGATAATTAATGCTCGATCAAATGACACTTCGAGAATCAGTGAAGGTGGACAACAATATGTTAGGACATATCAAGAGCAAGCCATTATTGCAGCAAAGGCTTCTAATAAATCTCTAGTCATCATAAATGGCTACAGACAGAATATAAACTATTTCATTAGATATAGATCCCAACTAAAATCCAAGGAACTTGTTCTTGAGAGAGGATTACAGGAATATGCTCAAGGATATCTGCATGAACTGGCTCAGAGAGTGTCATTGGAAAGGAACGGGAGCTTATCAACAGACAACAATGGCATAGCGAACCTAAATGGTAAACCATTTGTCTATATAAATGTACATGTCCGCGGAGGTGATCGTCTTCAACGTTTGCACTTTTGCCCAAGTGATGTATTCTATAAAAAAGCAATGGACTATGTCAGAAAGAAGTATGGCAGTAATGTTGTATTCAGTGTGGGAACAGATGATCAAAGGTGGGCACAATTCCTAATCAAAGCAGACGATGCATATTTTACTAAAAGCCAAAACAAAGACCATGACTTTGCCATAGGTCATGCATGCAATCATACAATAATTGGCTTGAGCACGTTTGCATGGTGGATGGCATTCCTGGGTCGGAGTGAAGAAGTCATCTACCAGCACATCTTGACTAACAAACGTGACAAGCTAGGGCAGTATTGGCCACAGGAATGGACTCCAATAACAGTAGATACCTATGCCACTAAGAACTACATTAAGATATTCATGGATGGTCTGTAATATTCAGATAATGAAGCCAACCATAATTGAGTTTAATCATTTTCGAACCAAGCACATACAAAAAAAACAGCACTGCATGAGTTCAGGGAATTACGAAAACGGAAATGCCAATAAATGTGTAGCCCGTATGGACTTTGTGATTTCCGTTCAGTTTACTTAGATTTACCTTCCAAGAGGTTTACTGACTTACAGAAATATCAGTAAATCCCAATGCCATATTTACTGACTTGCGTATATCCCAGTAAATCCCAATGCCATATTTACTGATTTGTATAAATCCAACTACCCAGTAAACACACTTACGTTACTTTCAATCTACATTCAATCAAAGTCATTTCTTTGTTCACAATACGTACCTTTACTTAGTTGAATAATGTTCAAATGTAAGGGTCATTTTATGTTATCAAACGTAAGTGAATGTTAAAAAACGTTTATGTACGAAATGTAAACCTTATTTCAAGGTTTATTTAAGTAAATTACCTACATCTAACTTACCATAAATAGGTCAATATATAGAAAATGTTACTTGAATACTGTTATTCCAAGGTCAACGTTAGCCTGGGTTGATTTGCATCTCATTTTTATTTCTAAAACGTAAATATGTATTCACATGTCATACTATCTAAAATATACATTTATTTCACAATTTTTCTTATTTGTTACATTTCTCGACTCATCCACATTTGGAGTAATATCGGCAGCCGTTGGATGGAAACCCTAGATCTTTTGACATGCAGTCCACAACTCTATCAACTGTGCTTACCAGACCTGTATATGGTCGAGACACGTACCTTGATAATAGGGACCTTTAGCAAACCTGACGTAGCTCATTAAACGCAAATGTATCCTATCCTTTCAGCATTGCTACGTCTGAGGTTAATGAGCTTTTACGTGGTTGCTGAAGGTCCCTACTTGCAAAAACTGACCCTGTATATAATCGCCAAGCTTATCCTTTTTACATTACTTAGGTATTAATCTGGCATAATATATACTCAGTTAAAGTAGGGACCATTTATAACCTGTGTAAAATTTGCTAAAAGGTCAATACTCCGACATTAAAGTGTCCTATATTTGGGTGTAGTCAGGTTCGGTCCGTATGGGCCCTGTGGACCTGCTCACTAGCCTTCGGCTGTGTTGGTTTTAAAACTATATCACTATCATCTGGGTGTAGGCCCTGTATACTAACAGGTCAGGTTAGCTCAGTCTGTTACCACGTGGAAATCTTATCCAATGGCCTGGGGTTCGCTTCTCAGAGCTGCCACCACTTATGAACGTGAGTAAAGGACATGTTCAAAAGGATCTTTATATTCTAACTTTTTAAACAGAAATGTGAATATTTTCATGTAGGTTCGAATCCTGGTAACAGTAATTCTTTTTTTCTGCTGGAAAAATGTATCATATTAGGGAGATGACAATGCCTGATTGATATACCATGAGTCATGAGACAGACAGACATGAGACAGACAGACACGAAAAGAGACAGACACGAAAAGAGAGTGAAATAGGAATAGACAGATAATGGGGGTAAACAGGGACAGATCTATTACAGGCAGAGAACATGAGGTTTACATCTCGTAAACATGAGGTGTACATTAAGATTTACTTGGCTTTATTGGTATGTAAACAAGATAGTTACTCGACATTACATTAGCGTAAACAGGGATTTTTCGTTGTATACTGAGCCTGTCATTTTACTTTTTCAGACCAATACCATGCAAATATGCGTAGCTATGCGTAAATAAAATGTTCACGTAAAAGTAAATGGCAAGACTCAACATTTCAGTGTTTGCAACTAAGGGTAAACCAGCTGCTACCAAACATCGGATGGAGAGTGAAGCCCGCCACACGAGATCCCGCGACTCCCCGAGATCTATTTCGGCGCAGGGAGAAAACAACACGGTCCGTGATTCTGAACTTCTCCCGGACCCCGGTGCAGCTTCGTTACCGCAACTTTAAATTGAAGGAAAGCAGACGACATTTGTGCCTAAAGATGAGAATTGTGGACGTAGTCGGTGATTCGCGGGCACCCTACCTACAAAGCGCTCTACAGCTGAGATACTCCGGCGTCAGGGACGTGGAGGTTATGCCCGGGGCATCGATCACCCGGCTGTCACACGAGGTGACCAGGCGGGCCAAACTGCCATCAGCCCCCGATATGGTGGTCGTGTACGGTGGAATCTGCAATGTCACTCGCCGTCACCATCAGACAGGGCACCTGTCACTTCGCATTGCCGGTCCGCATCATGCATCGCTATCTGTCATTGGGAAGTACACTGCTTTAAGAGCCTCGGCTCACTTCTGGAACCCAAACATGAAAGTAATCATTAGGGAAATCTACGGTGTCAACCTGAGTCATACAAACCATTTACCCAGCCTCCTCCCACACCCTCAGCAGAAGGTCTGCAATGAGATAGTGCGCACTGACAACCACCGCATAGTGGGTCTGAACAATGACAGTCAGATGTTGACACCGGCCACAGCTGACCTGTGTCATGGTACTGATGTGAACGGCGATCCCTACGATGATTTTGAATGCCTCCATGACGGCTGTCACCCGGACAGTGACGCAGTAAATGACAGCGCTGACATCTTGGGCTTGGCTCTGATTGAGAATGAACTTCGCCACTTAATATGAGTATGTTATAGGATCGACTCATGTCTTGAAACTCGGCCACGACCCACAATAGTAATAGTACAATAGTAATATGTTATGTCTAATGTAATGTGTTCTATATGCCTTATACATCCAAGCTAATTATCTGCAATTACAGATTTAAATAATACCGGTACCTTAGTGCACTAATAGCTCTCACTCTTGTACCATGCATATTTACATATTTAAATAGGCATTTAACAAAAATACCCGTAGCTTACTTAATTTACTGAATTTAATCCATGGTCTTTATAGTAATTTTTTGTGTATTTGTAGTTGAACAAATATTAAAGGGATAGTACTGCGTACATCCCATGAGTATTGATTATGCACCGCATATGGTAATTGAACGTGTGTGGGCTTTTTCTAAGCTTTTTCTAAGCCCTATTACATTTAAATATTACATAAACATGAGGTTTTTGTGTCTTGAATATCGATGGTCAATGTATGTGATAACTTTCTGTCACATCAGGGATAAAAGGTGCGACTTGCTATCATATGATCAATCCATTGATTTACTCATTTTTAAAACTGATTTTTGATTTCTGATTTATGTTAAGTACCTACGTGAATATGATTGTGGTCTGTGTTTCCACCATGTGTCCAATGCATAAACACATGTGCCAAAACAAACATTGTGACCTCTGTGTCCAAGCGGTGGTACCGAGTCTGTTATTTACTAATGGGGGGGGTGGGGTATTATGGTCGAAATTTGATCAAATTCTCTCTCTATTACTTTAGCACAGAGAATGGGGGAGCTACTAATCTCTACGTTCTAAAAAGAAATCTAAGCAACGAGTATTCAGTGCGCTCACCTTGGTGAACGCACTAATTAACCATGTAGTTATTAAGAAGTTATCATTTGTTCTTTGCTGCACCAGGTTCATCATTAGGTTTGGTCAATCTTACTGCTGAGTTACGCTAGATTGACCTAACTGAACCGTAACAGAGTACCACCCACTTACCGGTTCTCTATACTGTGGCCCTTAAATCAAAGCGCTACAGTATGTTTGCACCTTGTTTATAGGTGTTTGTAGTTGGAAATCAGGGGCCGAGTGGTGACAAGTGGGGCATAAGGAGGGGCCCCCGTCAATGTATAAGAGCTTTGAAGGCTTAAAGTGTGAAAAAGGTCTGAAATTTGTGACATTAAATGCACAGAGCTTACGTGATAAACATGGCTACCTGAAAGTCCCCCTTGTAGGTCTGGACTATGTTGAGATTACTGAGTCTTGGTTAAAACCATCTACCCCTGACTCATATCTGGCAATCAATGGTTTCTTACTGTTTAGGTTGGATAGGGTCAATGGCAGTAGGGGCGGAGTGGCTTGCTATGTGAATAGTAAATATGCTCCCTTTACTGATATTTGTCCCGACATGTCCATCAGCAGCCCAGACATAGAGTGCCTCTGTCTATTCACTAGGTATCCCAACCAAAAATATAGATATACTTTTATTGTCTATCGTCCATCGAGGGGGAATGTGAAAGACTGCTATAATTTCCTTAGATCCTGTGTCAATGATGGCAACATTAAGCACAGGGAACTTTGGATTATGGGTGATATGAATGTAAACAGAAGATCCAGGAATTGTATCAAATTTAGAAGAATGACGTCTTTTTTACGCAGCACACAACTAATTAGACTTAACACTGGTCCTACTCATTATCATAAATATGGCAAGTTGACGTTAGATCACATTTACACTAATTGCAAAATTATATCTACCCATGGGTTAAAAGGCGAATTGATTGGGGATCATGTCCCCGTGTTTGCCATAAAGAAACAACCCCGAACCCGGAAAAATTAATTTGTCAGTATTACCGGTAGATCATACAGAAATTATGACAGCACGCTGGTAAATAATTACATATCCAATCTGGACTTGAGTGACTTCTATGACTCCCGGGACCTCACTCAGGGCATTGATATATTAGTAGGTCAAATATGGCTGTTTCTAAACCGGCATCATCCCATTAAGAATTTCAGAATCCTTAATGACGACCCTGTCTATGACAGGGAAGTGCTGAATTTGATTAAACGTAAAAATGTACAATTCAGGAAATCCAAGAAAATACCTTGGGAATGCTTAATAGGCCTATGAAGCAGATCAAAGTACTAATTATTATGAAGGAGAAAGCAATAGTTGAAGAAAATCTGGTTAAGTTTAAAGACAATCCCAGACAATTTTGGAGGTAATTAATAGCATTTGGAAGGGTTCTAGGACAAATGCTGAACTAAGATTACTTGACACAGATGGATGTGTAGTTGCCCCAGAGAAAACAGCCAACTTTGTCAATAGCTATTATGTAACTATTGGGGAGTCACTGGCCAGTAGCTTCGATTTAGACAATGCTGAAACTTTCAATGTTGATCAATTGCCAACCATTCTGAACTTTACAGATTGCTCGGTGGCCGATGCTGCTAAGCTAATCGGGGCTATCAAACCAACAAAGAGTTCTGGCATTGCTGACATTAGGGCTCAAATTGTCAAGGACTCCCTAAGTGCGAGGCCCACTCTATTACAACATGTTATTTTAACGGGAGAACGGCCAAGGACTTTATATAGACTAGATTGATGGTCGAATGATATATAATAACTACATATTTAAGCTGGGAGAAGGGTGGAAACAGAGGGATCTAAAATGGCCATGTTGGAATGAAAGGCAACTCATGTGGAAGCAAAACAAGACACTGTCATCTTGAATTTGGTTGACAAAAAGGATCATATATTATATCAGAAACGGTACAATAAATCAAGCACTAGTCACAGGTCAGCAATATGTATATAAAGTGTATAATAAAGGTTTACCTAAACTCACCAAGATGGATAAAAGCTGGAGCTGGCTCTACAGAACAGATAGGACATCTTCTCAGGGTGGGACTTCAAGGTAAACTGGCTGTCTTCAACCAGGAGCCAATCAAATGGCTTGGTTGAAGTCAGCTGATTGGCAACCTTGGAATGTTACACCAAACAACCAGACTATCTAGTTAAATACAGAATTATGCAGAAATGACTGGGGTTAAATCATAGGCCTAAGGTTGGATATAATATTAAGGTAAAGTGAGACCAAAGATGGGGAACATTCATGCAGTAAACCCTGGGAAAGAGGTCACGGGCGTAATAGACGCAGTCTGCTTGGTGCCCGTCTTTGGCGGCGGTGGTGGCGCCCGGTACTAACCGTTTCCTGCCACACTCTCCCCTCCTTAAACCTTTGCTCGTCCTCGAGCAACACCTTCACCTATTATACCTGGCTCCGTATTTGTTTGGTGAGTGTTATATAAAAAGCGGTCGAAACCGTAGTAATAACCATTAACCTTTGATAGTTAAACCATTAACCTTAGTAGTTAAACCATTAACCTTGCTGACAAGTGACCATGAACTTATACATCAAAATACTATTATAACAGCGCTACGCATATCTTTATGCATCAAGATTCTCCAGACTTCACTTCTGTTGGTGACTTGTCCACGGTGACCCTGCCCACTAGTTCAGGCTGGGGTCACGCTGATCCATGTGTCAGAAGCCTTATCTCCCGTCACCTAACTGCAACTCATTCTTATCATGACATATTAACATTGGAGTAAAGGGATAATTATTAAACAGTGTTAACATTGTATAATTTACAACTTGGTAATAGGCGCATGAACGCGTGGTATAACTAGCTAATACATTAAAGATTGCTGTCTACCTAACATATACACATGGTGACATAAACACAGATATCAACCTTGAATTGGTAATTACACTGTAATATCTGATTACCTGAGATTGACGATAAATACATTACATGACAACTTTACTTGTGAATCACATTTGGTGTTACCTTATTTTAGACAATGAGAAGAATTATTACAACCAGCAATTGAACAAGATATACCATTTTTATGTAGCTTGCAGGTATACAGGAGATATGACCTTGTATACAAGTCAACATTGAATTGAACGAGCAAGCCCGAATTGTATCCAGTGCTTTTATAGACTGGCGAGATAAACCCGTAATAGAAAAATGCACATACCTTTGTGATCGTACATACCTTATACCTGAGGGAAAACAGGAAAATCGCTGATAGCGTAGATAGACAGATAATCTGGAAATACTAGCGGTACTACTGCGGGTCTCATAGACCAACGAGTGAGTCCCCGAAAATGCTGACAATAAACATGCTGATACCGTAAATATATGGGTAATCCCGAAATACTGATGGTAATACAGCAGGTCTTATAGATCGCCGGGTGTGACCAGAAATGATGGCGGTAAACCGCGGGTGTCATAGAGCAACGAGTGTGACCCGAAAATGGTGATGGTAAACCACTGTGTCATAGACCAACGGGTATGACCCGAAATAATCATTGTGATACCTTTCCTTCTCTCCTTAAAAAATTGTTTGCAGTGTCTCAATCAGATGTCGAATTTGAGAAAAATGTCTGAAATCACTTCTTGGAGACTAAACGACAACCTCTAGCGACTATCGGTGTAGGGACCGTAGGGAGAGGTAACGGGCTTGGTGCCCGAACTGATGGGTGTCCTGGGTGAGGGCTATCCCTTCTTCCTGCTGGAGCCCAATGATGCCTTTCATGGGGTTATCTGTTTCTACCGGGACTTGGTGGCCGGGGGCATTCTCTCTTGTAGTGTCCCACTGCTCCGCAGTTGAAACAGCTGCGTGCGGGGGACTCGTGCCTGGGGTTATCTCGCTGTAACTCCTCTTGCTGCACAGCAAGGGCGGCCATTTTCTCTTCCAGGGCTTTTTGGCCTGGGTTGATGGCAGGGCTCGTTCCCCGAAACTTGACCTTCGAGGCTTCGCTTTTCGCGTCTACACTCCGCCATGCCTCCTCGCGAGCGGCTGCCTTTATCGCTACATCTAGCGTCGCTGGCTCCGAGTCGTAAACGGCTTTGCCGAGTCCAGCACTGAGGGCCTGAGTAAATTTCTCAATGGCCATTACCTCAGTGGCCTCGGGGGGGAACTCTGGATAAGCTAGTCTAACCAGGTACCCGATATCTTGACCGAGGGCCGCTAGAGTTTCGGAATCTTTCCGGCAGCGACTCCTGAGTGCTGCTTGGTGGACGGCAGCCTGTTGTTGGGCACCAAACCGGCTCTGGAGGGCTTTATCCAGCCGTCTAAAGGAAGTTGCCAGCCTCGGACTACCTCCGTCAATGAACCTTTGGGCCTCGCCCTTGAGTTGGACAAGGAACATGTCCAATTGCTCATTAGTGCTCCATTCATTCAGTTGGGAGAGACGGAGAAAGTAGCTGCGGAATTCCTCCCACGGTACGGAGCCGTCATACTCCCTGGCCTTTAGTTGATTCCTTTTTCGAGTTTGGTGAGGGGATGAACTCCGGCGGGGTGGTGGTGCCCGGTACTAACCGTTTCCCGCCACATTATTAATAACTCTATACATGGTTCTTTGCTGCCCACCAGTCTGAAAACGGGCTGTGTGGTGCCTCTCCCGAAAACTGGCGCGCTAATTGATGTTACTAACTGGAGGCCGGGTAGTCTATTAGATATTTTCAGCAAATTGATAGAAAAATATGTACACAGGCAATTAATCTCATTTTAAACAATATTATACATGTAAAACAGTTTGGCTTTATGCCCAAAAGGTCTACTACAGATGCTTGTTTTGGTTTAATCCAATTGCTATATGACAGTACCGGTATTTGATTACTGTGACTTTATAATAGATAGCGGACCTGCCATGTGTCTGGTACGTCTGCAAACGGTCCAAAATAAGTGCATGCGACTTTGTATGGGTATAAAAAATCCCCGTGATATCCGCACAAATGATTTACACATACTATATGGACTACATAAACTGGTTAAGCACAGGAATATTCACCTGCTCTGCCTTATCTATAGACATACTCAAAATATTGACAATGTGATTGTGCCGAGACGTAACCTGAGAAACAACATCTTTGTAAAGATCAGGGTGAATAGGCCTGTCTTGGAGATATTTAGGACTAGCCCATTATAAAGAGGCATGCTAGCCTGGAACAAACTGACCGTTGACACTCAGCACTCGGCCAGTTTGAGTATATTTAAAGCTAGACTTGCTATACTGCCTTAATCACAATGACACAATCACTGTTGTGTTTAATAGTCATACTGTAAGTAAGACCTACTGCCTTCTAACTACAAAGTTCTGAAGAACTGACAAATTGATCACTTATATATTGACTCTGTTGTTATCCTCGGGTTGTATGTTTTCTGTTTCTGCCCATCAATGCTCGTGGAAACCATTTGTGACTGCTCTCTACTCTATGAGAGAGGCCTAGGGATCCTTGTCCTCGTTGTATAAATCATATTACCTGTTCTATCATATGGCGTGATATTTAGTTTATACTCCATTCAAACAACTTGTTTGTAATATCTGTACGAATGTCTACAAAGCCACTGGCTTTGTATTGAGAAGAAAAACTATCAAACTCAAAACTCAAACTCAATCATATTGAGT
>OX381711.1:17500-25000 GCA_947462335.1 Harmothoe impar | reverse complement strand
GGTTAGGGTTAGGGTTAGGGTTAGGGTTAGGGTTAGGGTTAGGGTTAGGGTTAGGGTTAGGGTTAGGGTTAGGGTTAGGGTTAGGGTTAGGGTTAGGGTTAGGGTTAGGGTTAGGGTTAGGGTTAGGGTTAGGGTTAGGGTTAGGGTTAGGGTTAGGGTTAGGGTTAGGGTTAGGGTTAGGGTTAGGGTTAGGGTTAGGGTTAGGGTTAGGGTTAGGGTTAGGGTTAGGGTTAGGGTTAGGGTTAGGGTTAGGGTTAGGGTTAGGGTTAGGGTTAGGGTTAGGGTTAGGGTTAGGGTTAGGGTTAGGGTTAGGGTTAGGGTTAGGGTTAGGGTTAGGGTTAGGGTTAGGGTTAGGGTTAGGGTTAGGGTTAGGGTTAGGGTTAGGGTTAGGGTTAGGGTTAGGGTTAGGGTTAGGGTTAGGGTTAGGGTTAGGGTTAGGGTTAGGGTTAGGGTTAGGGTTAGGGTTAGGGTTAGGGTTAGGGTTAGGGTTAGGGTTAGGGTTAGGGTTAGGGTTAGGGTTAGGGTTAGGGTTAGGGTTAGGGTTAGGGTTAGGGTTAGGGTTAGGGTTAGGGTTAGGGTTAGGGTTAGGGTTAGGGTTAGGGTTAGGGTTAGGGTTAGGGTTAGGGTTAGGGTTAGGGTTAGGGTTAGGGTTAGGGTTAGGGTTAGGGTTAGGGTTAGGGTTAGGGTTAGGGTTAGGGTTAGGGTTAGGGTTAGGGTTAGGGTTAGGGTTAGGGTTAGGGTTAGGGTTAGGGTTAGGGTTAGGGTTAGGGTTAGGGTTAGGGTTAGGGTTAGGGTTAGGGTTAGGGTTAGGGTTAGGGTTAGGGTTAGGGTTAGGGTTAGGGTTAGGGTTAGGGTTAGGGTTAGGGTTAGGGTTAGGGTTAGGGTTAGGGTTAGGGTTAGGGTTAGGGTTAGGGTTAGGGTTAGGGTTAGGGTTAGGGTTAGGGTTAGGGTTAGGGTTAGGGTTAGGGTTAGGGTTAGGGTTAGGGTTAGGGTTAGGGTTAGGGTTAGGGTTAGGGTTAGGGTTAGGGTTAGGGTTAGGGTTAGGGTTAGGGTTAGGGTTAGGGTTAGGGTTAGGGTTAGGGTTAGGGTTAGGGTTAGGGTTAGGGTTAGGGTTAGGGTTAGGGTTAGGGTTAGGGTTAGGGTTAGGGTTAGGGTTAGGGTTAGGGTTAGGGTTAGGGTTAGGGTTAGGGTTAGGGTTAGGGTTAGGGTTAGGGTTAGGGTTAGGGTTAGGGTTAGGGTTAGGGTTAGGGTTAGGGTTAGGGTTAGGGTTAGGGTTAGGGTTAGGGTTAGGGTTAGGGTTAGGGTTAGGGTTAGGGTTAGGGTTAGGGTTAGGGTTAGGGTTAGGGTTAGGGTTAGGGTTAGGGTTAGGGTTAGGGTTAGGGTTAGGGTTAGGGTTAGGGTTAGGGTTAGGGTTAGGGTTAGGGTTAGGGTTAGGGTTAGGGTTAGGGTTAGGGTTAGGGTTAGGGTTAGGGTTAGGGTTAGGGTTAGGGTTAGGGTTAGGGTTAGGGTTAGGGTTAGGGTTAGGGTTAGGGTTAGGGTTAGGGTTAGGGTTAGGGTTAGGGTTAGGGTTAGGGTTAGGGTTAGGGTTAGGGTTAGGGTTAGGGTTAGGGTTAGGGTTAGGGTTAGGGTTAGGGTTAGGGTTAGGGTTAGGGTTAGGGTTAGGGTTAGGGTTAGGGTTAGGGTTAGGGTTAGGGTTAGGGTTAGGGTTAGGGTTAGGGTTAGGGTTAGGGTTAGGGTTAGGGTTAGGGTTAGGGTTAGGGTTAGGGTTAGGGTTAGGGTTAGGGTTAGGGTTAGGGTTAGGGTTAGGGTTAGGGTTAGGGTTAGGGTTAGGGTTAGGGTTAGGGTTAGGGTTAGGGTTAGGGTTAGGGTTAGGGTTAGGGTTAGGGTTAGGGTTAGGGTTAGGGTTAGGGTTAGGGTTAGGGTTAGGGTTAGGGTTAGGGTTAGGGTTAGGGTTAGGGTTAGGGTTAGGGTTAGGGTTAGGGTTAGGGTTAGGGTTAGGGTTAGGGTTAGGGTTAGGGTTAGGGTTAGGGTTAGGGTTAGGGTTAGGGTTAGGGTTAGGGTTAGGGTTAGGGTTAGGGTTAGGGTTAGGGTTAGGGTTAGGGTTAGGGTTAGGGTTAGGGTTAGGGTTAGGGTTAGGGTTAGGGTTAGGGTTAGGGTTAGGGTTAGGGTTAGGGTTAGGGTTAGGGTTAGGGTTAGGGTTAGGGTTAGGGTTAGGGTTAGGGTTAGGGTTAGGGTTAGGGTTAGGGTTAGGGTTAGGGTTAGGGTTAGGGTTAGGGTTAGGGTTAGGGTTAGGGTTAGGGTTAGGGTTAGGGTTAGGGTTAGGGTTAGGGTTAGGGTTAGGGTTAGGGTTAGGGTTAGGGTTAGGGTTAGGGTTAGGGTTAGGGTTAGGGTTAGGGTTAGGGTTAGGGTTAGGGTTAGGGTTAGGGTTAGGGTTAGGGTTAGGGTTAGGGTTAGGGTTAGGGTTAGGGTTAGGGTTAGGGTTAGGGTTAGGGTTAGGGTTAGGGTTAGGGTTAGGGTTAGGGTTAGGGTTAGGGTTAGGGTTAGGGTTAGGGTTAGGGTTAGGGTTAGGGTTAGGGTTAGGGTTAGGGTTAGGGTTAGGGTTAGGGTTAGGGTTAGGGTTAGGGTGTAATTCTGTGCCAAATTACGAATTAATTAGCCATCAGAATTACGAATTGTGTTACGAAATGACGCTACCATTCAAGTAAAGAGGATTTGGTGTAGGTAGAAATGGAACACATGTATATTCAGGATGGAATAATATATGGTGCATTGTATGGTAGCCAGCAGTAGATCTAGGGCAAGCATCACCAGCAGCAGATGTGGGGCAAGCACCACCAGCAGCAGATGTGGGGCAAGCACCACCAGCGGCAGATCTGGGCCAAGCATCACCAGCAGCAGATCTGGGGCAAGCACCACCAGAAGCAGATCTGACCTGATTGTGTGACATACTTGTAAACCCCAGCCTCTGAATGACCCAGATAAGAAGGGTCTGAGGCTGTGACCTAATTGTAACCATGAGTATATATAGCAGGAGTAGAGGATGAAATAAACAGATTTGTACTTGTAGCTTGTCTTGGAGTTCTTGGATCATGTCATACCTTCTGACACACGGTTACATGCTGCTACTATATAGGCTATGCTAATGCCTACAGTCATGGAAGATATACAGATATAACAGTCTTCTACACTCAGGGAGCTTGCTCACATCCGGATTTACACTGGTGACTGCGGTGGGATCCGAACATCAAAACTACTGGGCTTTCTCTCAATTAAGATATTGTACATCTTGTTGAGAGAAAGAGGATTGTAGTCGGGTCGAACCCACGATAAAAGAGACACTAAATTCAGGATGGCTGCAACCCCTGGAGAGAGAAGACTAGCATTGGAAAGAGCCAACCAGGACCGGAGGACATTAGATAAGTTTGCAAAATCCATCGGTACCTGTGATGGAGAGGACCCTACAGCCCTTAGGGAGTGGCTGAGAGGCATAGACCATGCTTCCAAAGGTTCAGGTACCAGCCACAAACTAGTTATTGAAATGGCTGTATACCTGGCCGGGGGTGACCTAGGGGAGTTTATCCTAGAGACCTCACATGCCATGGATCAAGCGACTATCACCTGGGCGGCAGTGAAAGACCAAGTTGTAGAAGCATTTCTGAGCATGGACGAGCGTGATCAGCTACAGGATCAAGTCTACAGTATGAGGCAGGAGCCTGATCAGATGGCCTGGGAGTTTGGACGCAAATTCAGAGCTGCCTGCAACAAGGCGTTTTCTGCAGAGGAGTTGAAGTCAGATTTCCTACAGAAAACGCTATCAAGATGTTTCACCCAAGGACTGAGGCAATCTGAAGTGAGACAGGGGGTGTTTGGAGAAAGGCCAGTCAAATTGGAAGCTGCTATAAAGAAGGCAGCAGACACGGCGCATGCTCTCCACAAGGCATCTCAAAGTGAACTTCTCTTTAGTGAAAGTACCTCTGAAATTGCTGCACAAAGTGGCTCACTGGGGGAGGGTGCTGAGTCAGAATAGTAGCAACAATTGTTGCTACAACCCACTCCACAGCCCAACCACAAGGGAATTCCTCCTGGGGAAAGGGGGGGTAGGGAGTGGGTTAACAATACAATAGAATAGACCAATTGTATTGTTTTGTTCACCTATGACAGTTACAGGAAGTTACAGGGATTGGCACCTACCCCCTGTGCATAAGAGTCACAGGAAGTTACAGGGGCAGGTACTACAAAGGGGAATATACACAGCCCCTGTGCATCACAGTGCATAAAGCACAGCAGGCAAATGACAATGACGCACACACCCGGCGAGTGCCCGGGCGAGAGGGGGGCAAACTATTTAACACTTAACTCTGTGGAACAAGCACAATTAGGTACTACTGGGGGGAATATACACAGCCTTTGTGTATCACAGTGCATTAAAACACAGCAGGCAAATGACAATGATGCATACACCTAGCGAGTGCTCTCGCAGGAGGCTGTAGCCAGTATATCACATAGCTCTGTAGTCCACACAAGAGGGAGTACCAAAGAGGGGGATATACAAGGCCCTGGTGCATCACAGTGCATTAAAACACAGCAGGCAAATGACAATGATGCATACACCCAGCGAGTGCTCGCGCAGGAGGCTGTGGCCCATATACCACATAGCTCTGCAGTCCACACAGGAGTGGGTACTGCAGAGGGAAATATACACGGCCCTGGTGCATCACAGTGCATTAAAACACAGCAGAGGTCTAGCAGTGATGCACAGACCCAGCGAGTGCTCACACAGGAGGCTGTAAACAGTGCACTATATAGCTCTGTGGTGCCCACAGGAGTAGATCTGTGGCAAGCACAACCAGCAGCTGATCTGGGTCAAGCACTACCAGCAGCAAATCTGGGCCAAGCACCTCCAGCAGCAGATCTGGGGCAAGCACCACCAGCAGCAGCAGATATGGGGCAAGCACCACCAGCAGCAGATCTGGGGCAAGCACCACCAGCAGCAGCAGATCTGGGGCAAGCACCACCAGCAGCAGATCTGGGGCAAGCACCACCAGCAGCAGCAGATATGGGGCAAGCACCACCAGCAGCAGATCTGGGACAAGCACCACCAGCAGCAGCAGATCTGGGGCAAGCACCACCAGCAGCAGTTCTGGGGAAAGCACCACCAGCAGCAGTTCTGGGTCAAGCACCACCAGCAGCAGATCTGGGTGGTGCTGGGCAGTGTATATACCAGTAGTTAGAGGGCATCAAACTACCTCCAGTGCATGAGAGTTACAGGAAGTTACCAGGCCTAGCGCCTACATCCAGTGCATGAGAGTCACAGGAAGTTACATGAGACCATACAGCCCTCTGTACATCAGAAGTTACAGGAGTTACAGGGCATCAAACAGCTCCCTGTCAGTGAGAGTTACAGGAAGTTACCTGGCCAAGCGGCTAACCCTGGTGCATAAAGTCAAAGGAAGTTACCGGGGACCAAACCGCCCTCTGTACATGAGAAGTTACAGGAGTTACAGGGCATCAAACAGCTCCCTGTCAGTGAGAGTTACAGGAAGTTACCAGGCCCAGCACCTACCCCCAGTGCATGAGAGTCACAGGAAGTTACAGGAGACCATACAGCCCTCTGTACATAAGAAAGTACAGGAGTTACAGGGCATCAAACAGCTCCCTGTCAGTGAGAGTTACAGGAAGTTACCAGGCCT
The DNA here is from genome assembly GCA_947462335.1 of Harmothoe impar. Lineage (NCBI taxonomy): Eukaryota > Metazoa > Annelida > Polychaeta > Phyllodocida > Polynoidae > Harmothoe > Harmothoe impar. The sequence continues at coordinate 19,310 of OX381711.1, read as the reverse complement.
AGCGCCTACCTCCAGTGCATGAGAGTCACAGGAAGTTACAGGAGACCATACAGCCCTCTGTACATAAGAAAGTACAGGAGTTACAGGGCATCAAACAGCTCCCTGTCAGTGAGAGTTACAGGAAGTTACCAGGCCTAGCGCCTACCTCCAGTGCATGAGAGTCACAGGAAGTTACAGTGAAGTATACCGCCCTCTGTATATCAGAAGTTACAGGAGTTACAGGGCATCAAACAGCTCCCTGTCAGTGAGAGTTACAGGAAGTTACCAGGCCTAGCGCCTACCTCCAGTGCATGAGAGTCACAGGAATTTACAAGGAGACCATACAGCCCTCTGTACATCAGAAGGTACAGGAGTTACAGGGCATCAAACAGCTCCCTGTCAGTGAGAGTTACAGGAAGTTACCAGGCCTAGCGCCTACCTCTAGTGCATGAGAGTCACAGAAAGTTATAGGAGACCATGTGACCCGCTGTACATCAGAAGTTACAGGGTTAGGGTTAGGGTTAGGTTAGGGTTAGGGTTAGGGTTAGGGTTAGGGTTAGGGTTAGGGTTAGGGTTAGGGTTAGGGTTAGGGTTAGGGTTAGGGTTAGGTTAGGGTTAGGGTTAGGGTTAGGTTAGGGTTAGGGTTAGGGTTAGGGTTAGGGTTAGGGTTAGGGTTAGGGTTAGGGTTAGGGTTAGGGTTAGGGTTAGGGTTAGGGTTAGGGTTAGGGTTAGGGTTAGGGTTAGGGTTAGGGTTAGGGTTAGGGTTAGGGTTAGGGTTAGGGTTAGGGTTAGGGTTAGGGTTAGGGTTAGGGTTAGGGTTAGGGTTAGGGTTAGGGTTAGGGTTAGGGTTAGGGTTAGGGTTAGGGTTAGGGTTAGGGTTAGGGTTAGGGTTAGGGTTAGGGTTAGGGTTAGGGTTAGGGTTAGGGTTAGGGTTAGGGTTAGGGTTAGGGTTAGGGTTAGGGTTAGGGTTAGGGTTAGGGTTAGGGTTAGGGTTAGGGTTAGGGTTAGGGTTAGGGTTAGGGTTAGGGTTAGGGTTAGGGTTAGGGTTAGGGTTAGGGTTAGGGTTAGGGTTAGGGTTAGGGTTAGGGTTAGGGTTAGGGTTAGGGTTAGGGTTAGGGTTAGGGTTAGGGTTAGGGTTAGGGTTAGGGTTAGGGTTAGGGTTAGGGTTAGGGTTAGGGTTAGGGTTAGGGTTAGGGTTAGGGTTAGGGTTAGGGTTAGGGTTAGGGTTAGGGTTAGGGTTAGGGTTAGGGTTAGGGTTAGGGTTAGGGTTAGGGTTAGGGTTAGGGTTAGGGTTAGGGTTAGGGTTAGGGTTAGGGTTAGGGTTAGGGTTAGGGTTAGGGTTAGGGTTAGGGTTAGGGTTAGGGTTAGGGTTAGGGTTAGGGTTAGGGTTAGGGTTAGGGTTAGGGTTAGGGTTAGGGTTAGGGTTAGGGTTAGGGTTAGGGTTAGGGTTAGGGTTAGGGTTAGGGTTAGGGTTAGGGTTAGGGTTAGGGTTAGGGTTAGGGTTAGGGTTAGGGTTAGGGTTAGGGTTAGGGTTAGGGTTAGGGTTAGGGTTAGGGTTAGGGTTAGGGTTAGGGTTAGGGTTAGGTTAGGGTTAGGGTTAGGGTTAGGGTTAGGGTTAGGGTTAGGGTTAGGGTTAGGGTTAGGGTTAGGGTTAGGGTTAGGGTTAGGGTTAGGGTTAGGGTTAGGGTTAGGGTTAGGGTTAGGGTTAGGGTTAGGGTTAGGGTTAGGGTTAGGGTTAGGGTTAGGGTTAGGGTTAGGGTTAGGGTTAGGGTTAGGGTTAGGGTTAGGGTTAGGGTTAGGGTTAGGGTTAGGGTTAGGGTTAGGGTTAGGG
>OX381711.1:5000-12500 GCA_947462335.1 Harmothoe impar | reverse complement strand
TAACTCCTGTACTTCCTCATGTACGATGGGCTGTATGGTCTCCTGTAACTTCCTGTGACTCTCATGCACTGGAGGTTGGCGCTAGGCCTGGTAACTTCCTGTAACTCTCACTGACAGGGAGCTGTTTGATGCCCTGTAACTCCTGTACTTTCTCATGTACAGAGGGCTATATGGTCTCCTGTAACTTCCTGTGACTCTCATGCACTGGAGGTAGGCGCTAGGCCTGGTAACTTCCTGTAACTCTCACTGACAGGGAGCTGTTTGATGCCCTGTAACTCCTGTAACCTCCGATGTACAGAGGGCTGTATAGTTTACTGTTACCTCCTGTGACTCTCATGCACTAGAGGTAGGCGCTTGGCCTGATAACTCCCTGTAACTCTCACTGACAGGGAGCCGTTTGAGGCCCTGTGACTCCTGTACTTTTTCATGTACAGAGGGCTGTTTAGTTCAACATAAATTCCTGTGTATCTCTTGCACTGGAGGTAGGTGCTTGGCCTGGTAACTTCCTGTAACTCCCACTGACAGGGAGCTTTTTTATGCCATGTAACTCCTGTAACTTCTGATGAACAGAGGGCTGTATAGTTCGCTGTAAATTCCTGTGACTCTCTTGCACTGGAGGTAAGCGCTAGGCCTGGTAACTTCCTGTAACTCTCACTGACAGAGAGCTGTTTGAGGCCCTGCAACTCCTGTAACTTCTGATGTACAGAGGGCTGTATGGTCTCCCGTACCTCCTGTGACTCTCATGCACTGGTGGTAGGCACTAGGCCTGGTAACTTCCTGTAACTCTCACTGACAGGGAGCTGTTTGATGCCCTGTAACTCCTGTACTTTCTCATGTACGATGGGCTGTATGGTCTCCTGTAACTTCCTGTGACTCTCATGCACTGGAGGTAGGCGCTAGGCCTGGTAACTTCCTGTAACTCTCACTGACAGGGAGCTGTTTGATGCCCTGTAACTCCTGTACTTTCTCATGTACAGAGGGCTGTATGGTCTCCTGTAACTTCCTGTGACTCTCATGCACTGGAGGTTGGCGCTAGGCCTGGTAACTTCCTGTAACTCTCACTGACAGGGAGCTGTTTGATGCCCTGTAACTCCTGTACTTTCTTATGTACAGAGGGCTATATGGTCTCCTGTAACTTCCTGTGACTCTCATGCACTGGGGGTAGGCACTAGGCCTGGTAACTTCCTGTAACTCTCACTGACAGGGAGCTGTTTGATGCCCTGTAACTCCTGTACTTTCTCATGTACAGAGGGCTGTATGGTCTCCTGTAACTTCCTGTGACGCTCATGCACTGGAGGTAGGCGCTAGGCCTGGTAACTTCCTGTAACTCTCACTGACAGGGAGCTGTTTGATGCCCTGTAACTCCTGTACTTTCTCATGTACAGAGGGCTATATGGTCTCCTGTAACTTCCTGTGACTCTCATGCACTGGGGGTAGGCGCTAGGCCTGGTAACTTCCTGTAACTCTCACTGACAGGGAGCTGTTTGATGCCCTGTAACTCCTGTACTTTCTCATGTACGATGGGCTGTATGGTCTCCTGTAACTTCCTGTGACTCTCATGCACTGGAGGTTGGCGCTAGGCCTGGTAACTTCCTGTAACTCTCACTGACAGGGAGCTGTTTGATGCCCTGTAACTCCTGTACTTTCTCATGTACAGAGGGCTGTATGGTCTCCTGTAACTTCCTGTGACTCTCATGCACTGGAGGTTGGCGCTAGGCCTGGTAACTTCCTGTAACTCTCACTGACAGGGAGCTGTTTGATGCCCTGTAACTCCTGTACTTTCTCATGTACAGAGGGCTGTATGGTCTCCTGTAACTTCCTGTGACGCTCATGCACTGGAGGTAGGCGCTAGGCCTGGTAACTTCCTGTAACTCTCACTGACAGGGAGCTGTTTGATGCCCTGTAACTCCTGTAACTTCTGATGTACAGCGGGTCACATGGTCTCCTATAACTTCCTGTGACTCTCATGCACTGGAGGTAGGCGCTAGGCCTGGTAACTTCCTGTAACTCTCACTGACAGGGAGCTGTTTGATGCCCTGTAACTCCTGTAACTTCTGATATACAGAGGGCAGTATACTACACTGTAACTTCCTGTGACTCTCATGCACTGGAGGTAGGCGCTAGGCCTGGTAACTTCCTGTAACTCTCACTGACAGGGAGCTGTTTGATGCCCTGTAACTCCTGTACTTTCTCATGTACAGAGGGCTATATGGTCTCCTGTAACTTCCTGTGACTCTCATGCACTGGAGGTAGGGGCTAGGCCTGGTAACTTCCTGTAACTCTTACTGTCAGGGAGCTGTTTGATGCCTTGTTACTTCTGTAACTTCTGATGTACAGAGGGCTGTATGGTCTCCTGTAACTTCCTGTGACTCTCATGCACTGGAGGTAGGTGCTAGGCCTGGTAACTTCCTGTAACTCTCACTGACAGGGAGCTGTTTGATGCCCTGTAACTCCTGTAACTTCTGATGTACAGAGGGTTGTATGGTCTCATGTAACTTCCTGTGACTCTCATGCACTGGAATTAGGCGCTAGGCCTGGTAACTTCCTGTAACTCTCATGCACTGGAGGTAGTTTGATGCCCTCTAACTACTGGTATATACACTGCCCAGCACCACCCAGATCTGCTGCTGTTGGTGCTTGCCCCAGAACTGCTGCTGCTGGTGGTGCTTACCCCAGATCTGCTGCTGGTGGTGCTTGCCCCATATCTGCTGCTGCTGGTGGTGCTTGCCCCAGATCTGCTGCTGGAGGTGCTTGGCCCAGATTTGCTGCTGCTGGTGGTGCTTACCCCAGATCTGCTGCTGGTGGTGCTTGCCCCATATCTGCTGCTGCTGGTGGTGCTTGCCCCAAATCTGCTGCTGCTGGTGGTGCTTACCCCAGATCTGCTGCTGGTGGTGCTTGCCCCATATCTGCTGCTGCTGGTGGTGCTTGCCCCAGATCTGCTGCTGGAGGTGCTTGGCCCAGATTTGCTGCTGGTAGTGCTTGACCCAGATCAGCTGCTGGTTGTGCTTGCCACAGATCTACTCCTGTGGGCACCACAGAGCTATGTAGTGCACTGTTTACAGCCTCCTGCGTGAGCACTCGCTGGGTCTGTGCATCACTGCTAGACCCCTGCTGTGTTTTAATGCACTGTGATGCACCAGGGCCGTGTATATTTCCCTCTGCAGTACCCACTCCTGTGTGGACTGCAGAGCTATGTGGTATATGGGCTACAGCCTCCTGCGCGAGCACTCGCTGGGTGTATGCATCATTGTCATTTGCCTGCTGTGTTTTAATGCACTGTGATGCACTAGGGCCTTGTATATCCCCCTCTTCGGTACTCCCTCTTGTGTGGACTACAGAGCTATGTGATATACTGGCTACAGCCTCCTGCGCGAGCACTCGCTAGGTGTGTGCATCATTGTCATTTGCCTGCTGTGTTTTAATGCACTGTGATACACAAAGGCTGTGTATATTCCCCCCAGTAGTACCTAATTGTGCTTGTTCCACAGAGTTAAGTGTTAAATAGTTTGCCCCCCTCTCGCCCGGGCACTCGCCGGGTGTGTGCATCATTGTCATTTGCCTGCTGTGCTTTATGCACTGTGATGCACAGGGGCTGTGTATATTCCCCTTTGTAGTACCTGCCCCTGTAGCTTCCTGTGACTCTTATGCACAGGGGGTAGGTGCCAATCCCTGTAACTTCCTGTAACTGTCACAGGTGAACAAAACAATACAATTGGTCTATTCTATTGTATTGCTAACCCACTCCCTACCCCCCCTTTCCCCAGGAGGAATTCCCTTGTGGTTGGGCTGTGGAGTGGGTTGTAGCAACGATTGTTGCTACTATTCTGACTCAGCACCCTCCCCCAGTGAGCCACTTTGTGCAGCAATTTCAGAGGTACTTTCACTAAAGAGAAGTTCACTTTGAGATGCCTTGTGGAGAGCATGCGCCGTGTCTGCTGCCTTCTTTATAGCAGCTTCCAATTTGACTGGCCTTTCTCCAAACACCCCCTGTCTCACTTCAGATTGCCTCAGTCCTTGGGTGAAACATCTTGATAGCGTTTTCTGTAGGAAATCTGACTTCAACTCCTCTGCAGAAAACGCCTTGTTGCAGGCAGCTCTGAATTTGCGTCCAAACTCCCAGGCCATCTGATCAGGCTCCTGCCTCATACTGTAGACTTGATCCTGTAGCTGATCACGCTCGTCCATGCTTAGAAATGCTTCTACAACTTGGTCTTTCACTGCCGCCCAGGTGATAGTCGCTTGATCCATGGCATTTGATGTCTCTAGGATAAACTCCCCTAGGTCACCCCCGGCCAGGTATACAGCCATTTCAATAACTAGTTTGTGGCTGGTACCTGAACCTTTGGAAGCATGGTCTATGCCTCTCAGCCACTCCCTAAGGGCTGTAGGGTCCTCTCCATCACAGGTACCGATGGATTTTGCAAACTTATCTAATGTCCTCCGGTCCTGGTTGGCTCTTTCCAATGCTAGTCTTCTCTCTCCAGGGGTTGCAGCCATCCTGAATTTAGTGTCTCTTTTATCGTGGGTTCGACCCGACTACAATCCTTTTTCTCTCAACAAGATGTACAATATCTTAATTGAGAGAAAGCCCAGTAGTTTTGATGTTCGGATCCCACCGCTGTCACCAGTGTAAATCCGGATGTGAGCAAGCTCCCTGAGTGTAGAAGACTGTTATATCTGTATATCTTCCATGACTGTAGGCATTAGCATAGCCTATATAGTAACAGCATGCAACCGTGTGTCAGAAGGTATGACATGATCCAATAACTCCAAGACAAGCTACAAGTACAAATCTGTTTATTTCATCCTCAACTCTTGCTATATATACTCATGGTTACAATTAGGTCACAGCCTCAGACCCTTCTTATCTGGGTCATTCAGAGGCTGGGGTTTACAAGTATGTCACACAATCAGGTCAGATCTGCTGCTGGTGGTGCTTGCCCCAGATCTGCTGCTGGTGATGCTTGGCCCAGATCTGCCGCTGGTGGTGCTTGCCCCACATCTGCTGCTGGTGGTGCTTGCCCCACATCTGCTGCTGGTGATGCTTGCCCCAGATCTACTGCTGGCTACCATACAATGCACCATATATTATTCCATCCTGAATATACATGTGTTCCATTTCTACCTACACCAAATCCTCTTTACTTGAATGGTAGCGTCATTTCGTAACACAATTCGTAATTCTGATGGCTAATTAATTCGTAATTTGGCACAGAATTACAGGGTTAGGGTTAGGGTTAGGGTTAGGGTTAGGGTTAGGGTTAGGGTTAGGGTTAGGGTTAGGGTTAGGGTTAGGGTTAGGGTTAGGGTTAGGGTTAGGGTTAGGGTTAGGGTTAGGGTTAGGGTTAGGGTTAGGGTTAGGGTTAGGGTTAGGGTTAGGGTTAGGGTTAGGGTTAGGGTTAGGGTTAGGGTTAGGGTTAGGGTTAGGGTTAGGGTTAGGGTTAGGGTTAGGGTTAGGGTTAGGGTTAGGGTTAGGGTTAGGGTTAGGGTTAGGGTTAGGGTTAGGGTTAGGGTTAGGGTTAGGGTTAGGGTTAGGGTTAGGGTTAGGGTTAGGGTTAGGGTTAGGGTTAGGGTTAGGGTTAGGGTTAGGGTTAGGGTTAGGGTTAGGGTTAGGGTTAGGGTTAGGGTTAGGGTTAGGGTTAGGGTTAGGGTTAGGGTTAGGGTTAGGGTTAGGGTTAGGGTTAGGGTTAGGGTTAGGGTTAGGGTTAGGGTTAGGGTTAGGGTTAGGGTTAGGGTTAGGGTTAGGGTTAGGGTTAGGGTTAGGGTTAGGGTTAGGGTTAGGGTTAGGGTTAGGGTTAGGGTTAGGGTTAGGGTTAGGGTTAGGGTTAGGGTTAGGGTTAGGGTTAGGGTTAGGGTTAGGGTTAGGGTTAGGGTTAGGGTTAGGGTTAGGGTTAGGGTTAGGGTTAGGGTTAGGGTTAGGGTTAGGGTTAGGGTTAGGGTTAGGGTTAGGGTTAGGGTTAGGGTTAGGGTTAGGGTTAGGGTTAGGGTTAGGGTTAGGGTTAGGGTTAGGGTTAGGGTTAGGGTTAGGGTTAGGGTTAGGGTTAGGGTTAGGGTTAGGGTTAGGGTTAGGGTTAGGGTTAGGGTTAGGGTTAGGGTTAGGGTTAGGGTTAGGGTTAGGGTTAGGGTTAGGGTTAGGGTTAGGGTTAGGGTTAGGGTTAGGGTTAGGGTTAGGGTTAGGGTTAGGGTTAGGGTTAGGGTTAGGGTTAGGGTTAGGGTTAGGGTTAGGGTTAGGGTTAGGGTTAGGGTTAGGGTTAGGGTTAGGGTTAGGGTTAGGGTTAGGGTTAGGGTTAGGGTTAGGGTTAGGGTTAGGGTTAGGGTTAGGGTTAGGGTTAGGGTTAGGGTTAGGGTTAGGGTTAGGGTTAGGGTTAGGGTTAGGGTTAGGGTTAGGGTTAGGGTTAGGGTTAGGGTTAGGGTTAGGGTTAGGGTTAGGGTTAGGGTTAGGGTTAGGGTTAGGGTTAGGGTTAGGGTTAGGGTTAGGGTTAGGGTTAGGGTTAGGGTTAGGGTTAGGGTTAGGGTTAGGGTTAGGGTTAGGGTTAGGGTTAGGGTTAGGGTTAGGGTTAGGGTTAGGGTTAGGGTTAGGGTTAGGGTTAGGGTTAGGGTTAGGGTTAGGGTTAGGGTTAGGGTTAGGGTTAGGGTTAGGGTTAGGGTTAGGGTTAGGGTTAGGGTTAGGGTTAGGGTTAGGGTTAGGGTTAGGGTTAGGGTTAGGGTTAGGGTTAGGGTTAGGGTTAGGGTTAGGGTTAGGGTTAGGGTTAGGGTTAGGGTTAGGGTTAGGGTTAGGGTTAGGGTTAGGGTTAGGGTTAGGGTTAGGGTTAGGGTTAGGGTTAGGGTTAGGGTTAGGGTTAGGGTTAGGGTTAGGGTTAGGGTTAGGGTTAGGGTTAGGGTTAGGGTTAGGGTTAGGGTTAGGGTTAGGGTTAGGGTTAGGGTTAGGGTTAGGGTTAGGGTTAGGGTTAGGGTTAGGGTTAGGGTTAGGGTTAGGGTTAGGGTTAGGGTTAGGGTTAGGGTTAGGGTTAGGGTTAGGGTTAGGGTTAGGGTTAGGGTTAGGGTTAGGGTTAGGGTTAGGGTTAGGGTTAGGGTTAGGGTTAGGGTTAGGGTTAGGGTTAGGGTTAGGGTTAGGGTTAGGGTTAGGGTTAGGGTTAGGGTTAGGGTTAGGGTTAGGGTTAGGGTTAGGGTTAGGGTTAGGGTTAGGGTTAGGGTTAGGGTTAGGGTTAGGGTTAGGGTTAGGGTTAGGGTTAGGGTTAGGGTTAGGGTTAGGGTTAGGGTTAGGGTTAGGGTTAGGGTTAGGGTTAGGGTTAGGGTTAGGGTTAGGGTTAGGGTTAGGGTTAGGGTTAGGGTTAGGGTTAGGGTTAGGGTTAGGGTTAGGGTTAGGGTTAGGGTTAGGGTTAGGGTTAGGGTTAGGGTTAGGGTTAGGGTTAGGGTTAGGGTTAGGGTTAGGGTTAGGGTTAGGGTTAGGGTTAGGGTTAGGGTTAGGGTTAGGGTTAGGGTTAGGGTTAGGGTTAGGGT